>OZ010660.1:17999481-18599481 GCA_963932335.1 Andrena marginata
TTTTTTTTCAAATTATAATTTTTATGAACGAAAATTTAGCAAATTCAATTGAAACTATCTTCGATTTTTTAGGATTTTTTTAAAAATTTTAATTTTTATGAACGAAATTTTAGCAAATTTAATTGAAACTGTCTTCGATTTTTTTGGATTTTTTTACAAATTTTAATTTTTATGAACGAAATTTTAGCAAATTCAATTGAAACTATCTTCGATTTTTTTTCATTTTTTTAAAAATTTTAATTTTTATGAACGAAATTTTAGCAAATTAAATTGAAACTATCTTCGATTTTTTTGGATTTTTTTACAAATTTTAATTTTTATGAACGAAATTTTAGCAAATTTAATCGGAACTATCTTCGATTTTTTTGGATTTTTTAAAAATTTTAATTTTTATGAACGGAATTTTAGGAAATTAATTCGAAGCTGTTGTGATGTCCCACTATTTTCGCGCGGTCCTGACCAACACCTTCCATATAAATTCTCGCTCAACCACACAACTACCTATGAAACTTCAATTCTCAACCCTTTCCCAACCACCGGGTTGTCTGGACGATGTACCTTAGCGGTCCCCATCTTCAGATGATCAAATTTGAAATCCCCTACCCCTCTTCGGCCTTCGAGGCGCGAACTCTTCCCACATTCAAACCTTAGACAAGTCCCTCGCCCAAAACTCATTTAACTCGAGACCCCTCTCTACAACAAACCTATCCAAATCTCCACATTTCAAACCTCCCCAATCAAAATCCTCCAAACCATCCAACAGGTGGAGTATTCCCTTTTCAAAGCCCCGAAAGACCCCCGAAATACGCCATAACGACACATACCATACGCATGAGTCATCAATACGCGCCGATTACATAACACATATTTTAAGGATGAATCATCACGCATACCGCAAATTCCCCCCACATACCAACATTCCAACGCTTTGTATAAATACCAGCGCCGCTGGACCGCGGCCACAGTCCAGTCCAATTAGTACAACTAGTTCGGAACATCATTTACTATTTCAAATCTCTTACTAAGTCTAGCTTCTGTGCAACGCCCCTCAGAGGATCAAAACCTTCGCCATCACTGTAAGCGCTTATTATTTTGTAATCCTATCGCTTTATATCATCCTCATTTACTTACGCTCTTAGCCTTACATTATTTTCCTTATTATTAACAAATATCGTTTAAATTGCTACGTTAACGCTTTATTTTGTGTCTATTGCTTATATTACCGCCTAATTATATTATTGCTTATCTCTATTGCTTATTATTAACTTGTTACCATTAATACTAACTCATCTTATGCTTATATTTGTAACCACTGTTATATAAATGTTTTGTGCTCATGCTTGATGTCCGCGCATTATTGTTACTGCTGTTGCACCAATAGTGCATTGCTTATTCACGCACCGCCAATAAATAACGGTTCTATTTACTTAAACGTCTGAATTCTCGCAATTGGCCACCGAATACCAGGAATCCTAACCGGCCATGCAACGGCCGCTCTTCCTTCGCGAACCTCGGGATTTCTTACCAGTGTTTACAACTTTCTTTCACTCAGAGTCCCGCATGACCGTTACTACGTCTATCTAGAAGAACTACCATACGGGTGTTTCTTTTGCCATGCAGTAGTTAAGCCTATTACCAAAGCCTAAGAAGAAACCACGAATACGCTAACGGGTGTCCCTAGGGTGAGCGGTTACTTCCCAACCTTCCCTGGTCGATTAAAGTTGCGAAATAGGGTTTCGTGCTAATCCCAGCTACCCGTAGAGCAAGCGAAACAGGGTTTCGTTCCAAGGGCTTCGCTACCCCTCAGCGTCGCGAAACAGGGTTTCGTGCCTAATCCCTGCTACCCTTAGAGCAAGCGAAACAGGGTTTCGTTCCAAAGGCTTCGCTACCCCTCAGCGTCGCGAAACTGGGTTTCGTGCCTAGGCTGCGCTACCCCTCAGTGTCGCGAAACTGGGTTTCGTGCCTAATCCCAGCTACCCGTAGAGCAAGCGAAACAGGGTTTCGTTCCAGGGGCTTCGCTACCCCTCAGCGTCGCGTAACAGGGTTTCGTGCCTAATCCCTGCTACCCTTAGAGCAAGCGAAACAGGGTTTCGTTCCAAAGGCTTCGCTACCCCTCAGCGTCGCGAAACTGGGTTTCGTGCCTAGGCTTCGCTACCCCTCAGCGTCGCGAAACTGGGTTTCGTGCCTAGGCCTTCACTACCCCTCAGCGCAGCGAAATAGAGTTTCGTGCCTAAATCTTTGATATCCACCCAACCAAGGTCACTTCCCTGAACCTCACCACCCAGGACGTGACATAATTTTGGTGACAGCGGTGGGATCCGCTTACTGTTAATAAAATAGAGTCCTAAAATACAGTACCCACAATAGCCCGACATATAGCATGTGCTTTACAAACCCGAATCGACGTGGACCATCCTACCGAAGCCGCCGGCTACAAAGCCTGACGGCAGAAGTGCAGCGGATGATCTGTGTCTCAGGGAGCATAGCAACTACCACCGTAGGTGACGACATTTGCTTAAGCTGCTCCCAGCTAAATCCATCGGACACCGAAGTAATATACCAAATTCATTATTGCCAAACGCCGTACATATTCCCCAATTGCCCTCGGTGCAATACCGTCTTACTCCAAACTTGTCCCGCAAGCAGTTGTGCCGCGTGCTCAGAGTGGTTCCTCCTTTCAAACAGTAACTACGAGTTTGATAACGCCTACCCCAGTGAAGAACTTTCTGATTTCTAAATAATGTATACCAGACGCAATACAATTTTGGTCACCTAAGTTGAAACGTTCGGTTACCTATAACAAGGAATACATCTTTCAAACAAGATACCCGTCAATCCCAATATCTAGTATGTGCGATCAGCGTCAACGACGAAGCACACTGTTCTACCCGAGCCGCAGGCTGCACGACATCTCGTCAGAATCAAACGCGTTAATCTGTGTTTCGGGGGGCGTAGCTACGACCACGGAAGGCGAAGATATTTGCTTAAAGTGCTTTGATCTGGACCCAGTAGAAGTGGACGAAATATATCAAGTACACTATTACCAACCAAACGACATATTCCCCGAATGCCCTCGTTGTAGAGACCACTTACTCCAAACGCGTCCCATAAGCAGTTGTGCCGCGTGCACTGAACATCACCTTCGCTCAAATAGGAGCCGCCGCGAATTCAATAGTATCCACACGGGTAGAGACCACCGTAGATCTTGAATAGCGGCTGCCGGACGCCAACGCAGGAAAACTCCTAAAAACCACCCCACGCAACAACTAACAACACGTTAACCATGTCTGTGTACGGTGAAACCGACGACTCTTGCGTAATGGACCAAGACGCGGGCCCTTCCACTAATAACGTAGACATCGCAACCACCGAGTTACTAGAACGGGTTGAAATGTTACGAACAAAACAAGCAGAAATCGAGAGCTTGCACGGGCAATATGTCGCAAACCCAAGAGCTAAAACGCTCCCAAGCTTAGCCACCGCCCCCAAAAACCCCTCGTTAGAAGGTCTCTCCGATCAAATACAATCCATCCGCGAGATGATAGAGAGATTTGTTGTACCCACGCAAACGACCAATAATTTTGCAACACCCGGTTCCTCTCGTTTTGATAGGAAACCAGTACCAACCTATAACTATGTTCCGGAACAAGATCCGTCGCCCCAGATTAAGCTAAAGGACGCCATAGAAACAGTCCCCAAATTTAACGGGCATAATATAACAGTCTTACAGTTCGCTAGAGCCTGCAATAGGGCCAAGGCTCTGGTTCCCTCGCATGCTGAGCCGCAGCTGGCGAGGTTGTTGCGAAACAAACTGCAAGATCATGCTTACTTGGCCGTTGAGGATAGGGTCTTTGATTCCGTAAATGACCTCATTAAACAACTTAAACGTACCTTTTCCCCCGCTAAAACATCGGATCATTACCGCGGAGAGCTCGCCAACATCATTAAAGGGACCAACGAACACATACTCGAGTATATTTCTCGCGTCAAGGATCTCCGATTCGCCATCCTTGAAGAGGACAGAGAGTATTATCGCGATTTCGCACGAAATCGTCCTCAAGACCTCGAACGTCTGACATTAGATTCATTCATAGACGGCCTCCCACCCTACTTAAGAATGAGATTGCAGCAACAACACTTCGAAACGTTAGACGAAGCATTTGATTTGGCCGTCCTCGTAGACAAAAAGATGGACAGGGACAGACTCAGATTTTCAGAACCAAAAACTCCTAAGGTGACCTGCCAACTGTGCAACAAGACTGGTCATGACGCACGGGCATGTTGGAGCAACCAAGGCCCGACAGCTCAACCTTCCGAGAGGAACCCTCTAAACTGTGCCACGGAATATGAGTCCCAAGTACCCAAAGCACAGGTCACCTACTGGGACAAATCTCGACCTCCACCTTCCAGGCCTACGGAGCTGCGAAACTGCGGGTACTGTAAGAAGCCCGGACATGTGACCACGGAATGCAGAAAACGCATCTTCACTATCAGGGAAGATCGTAGAGCCTTGTGGGAAACGGAGTCGGGAAATACTCCTCCGAGCGCCGATGGATGCAAACTGTGGAGCGAGCCAAGCAGAAGTGCACCCCAAAGCACTAGCGGTATCATAAGAGTCGCTCCAGTGCAACTAAACCCGGTCGTGCTACGGGCGAGGTCAAAATCCTCTTTTTCCATACATACAGCTAATCCGGACCTAAAGGACTACCCGCAAGTTATAAACTCTAGCGAGATTGACAATCCAAGCATCATGCCCACCATCGAAGTAGAGGAATACGACAGACTAACTCCAGAATCCAAACCAAAACGACCCAAAGAGACTACAACGCCTGTAGGCATCACTCCCATCCACCCCCTCATAAAAAACAAGTCCCTCTTAGCCCTGGATCCGTCGATCCACCATCTCGAGGCATCCGCGACGGTGCACTCACTCTTACCCCCTGCGCTATATGCCAAATCAATCCTTCCCCTAAACTCCCAAAAGTCTCTTGCGGCTACACCGGAACTGGTAGTATTACAAATTTCTGCGGAAGCTCCTTCAAGGGCAGAAAATTTACTTAAGTCAATCTCCAAAGACCACCCGATTCATGGGAAAAGCGATAAGTTCGCTGACGCTGTACCTCGCATACCAAAACAAATTAAAGAATCCCTTGGTCTGACCGGATATCACAGAAGATTTATCCCGGAATTTTCCAAAACGGCACCACCGTCAACCCAACTATTAAAGAAGGACACGGCATTGGACTGGGGACCATCCCAGCAAACTGGTTTCGACCACAACAAATCAGTATTGCAGAAGGAACTCATCGTGCAATGCCAGAGTTTTGACCTGGGATTCCACCTCACTACAGACACCTTATCCCATACTTCCCCCGCAGTGGAGGCATGCTCCAAACGACTACACGACAAATGTGACGACAACTTGGAGGACTGGCCCAAATGTAGACCAAGCTGTCCCAAGAGGCCTCGGTTCTCAAAATCACCGATCCATGCGCCAACAAGTGGCAGCAACCCAATTGACTCTGCAACGCCCACATCCAGCGCTCGCCAGGGAAGAAAATCCAGAAGAATTCAACTACACAGAAAGATGCGCCGGAAAATATCATCTGTAGAAATTCCCCTTCAGTCTTCCCCAGAAAACATACGGGAACGACTGCCTACAAGTAGAGCAGGCAACACTTTCATATTAACCATGCAAGTTTTATTGACAAAATACCTTGTGTGCGTGCTCCTTAGCCTTTTCACATCTATTAAGATACCAGATGCGCTCATCAAAAGATTGATTTGTCAGTTCAGAGCTCCTAGAGCCATTCTCACCGACCAAGCAGCCCATTTCACTGGTAATTTCAAGAAAGCAGTTGCGCGGAAATGTAAAGGGCAACAATTCCGAACCATAGCCTTTCACCCGCATACTAACGGCTCTTTAGAGAGATTGCAAATCGTTTTAACCGAATATTTAAAAAGGTTTATCGGTAGATACACTGACTGGGACGACTGGACAGATTTGGCCACGTTTTCTTATAATACCAGTGTTCACGAGGGCACTGGTTATACACCATATGATTTTGTATTCGGGAAAATAGCTCGGATACCCAGCCGAACTCCGGTAGCTGAAGATTTCGAAAATGAAACCTACAATCACTATCGCGCGAAATTAAGTACGAGGGTACAAGAATTGCAAACCGCCGCAGCAAAAAGGTTAGACCAGTCAAAACTTAGATTGACACATAAACGAGGACACCTTCAAACCCGGGGACTTAGTCTACGTCCTAATAGAGCCGCGGAAAGGGAAATTTGGGGATCAGTATTCTGGCCCACACCAGATACTGGAAGTAATCCCTTCTCAGAATTTAAAAATATCTTGGAAAGGCAAGACGAAAGTCATCCACGCGAACAAAGCTCGCCTTGGTCGCGTGCGCGAGAGTCCCGGTTGACCGTATTACAACAGCGAGAAAAGGTTTTAATAAACTCTACTCCTAGATCACACTATCGCATTATCACGAGCATGCCAACCACACTCCGCGATATGCCCTCCCCGACGAAGCGAAGAGGTCGTCCCAGGAGGAAACATCGCGGCGGAGGACGGTCCCGAAGGCTCGCGTACATGCGATGGCAGCGACGGGAGGCTATAAAAGCCGGAAGGAGCCTCTCACCCCTGCTCCCGAGAGTCATCTCCTCCGTGGTGATCAGGGAGGCAACACCGGCGGACCAGATCACCGTCGTCGAAGACACCCCCCCACCAACACCGGCGGACCAGGTCACCGTCGTCGAAGACACCCCCCCACCAACACCGCTGGACCTAGAGGCCTTCCAGGAGGCCACGACTCCGCGGCCCCAGCACAGCCCTCCCCCATACGAATGGGTAGAAAACAACACACTCCCCCTTCTACCACCTCCTCCCCCTTACCGATCCCCAATCCATCCTCCTGAAACCCCAGTCCTTTCCACCATCCCACCCCACCCAGGAGTGGTGGAAATCTTGGACACGGGGTCAGCCACCAGGGTGCCGGACCACGAGGAACTGACGCCCGAGTTCCTAAGATGGTTAGATGCCCTGCGTAAAAGCGGGTATGACCTCACCTTCCTCCTGGAAGAAAACAATCCATTCCCTGACCTTCCCTCCACATCCTCCTTATAAATAGTCCCTATACTCCCTTCCTTGTACATATCCCTGTATATAGTTCCCTTACATCATTCTAAACAATTATTACTTAAGTTGATTATTAACCCACATACGTTCTTTGTTCTGTTTTTCATGCAATTTCGGTATTTTATTTTCCTTTACCATTAGTCCAAAGATTTCCTTTTGTTTGTTTTGCCAACCACCTTCAAGATTCATTTCTTTTCTTTTCTACAAGCAGTAATGTTTTTTTATTTTCATTTTAGTTCAAGGAAAGTTCTTTTAGTTTTGCATACAACGTCCATGTTTTATTTCATTTCATTACTTTTCTCCTGCGCTGATGTCACAAACGCACAGACGGAGAGAAAGTTCATTCAAGTCCACCCCACTCCTCAATGTTAAGAAATGCACGCATTTCTTCATATAGGGGGGGGAGGTGTGACGTCCCACTATTTTCGCGCAGTCCTGACCAACACCTTCCATATAAATTCTCGCTCAACCACACAACTACCTATGAAACTTCAATTCTCAACCCTTTCCCAACCACCGGGTTGTCTGGACGATGTACCTTAGCGGTCCCCATCTTCAGATGATCAAATTTGAAATCCCCTACCCCTCTTCGGCCTTCGAGGCGCGAACTCTTCCCACATTCAAACCTTAGACAAGTCCCTCGCCCAAAACTCATTTAACTCGAGACCCCTCTCTACAACAAACCTATCCAAATCTCCACATTTCAAACCTCCCCAATCAAAATCCTCCAAACCATCCAACAGGTGGAGTATTCCCTTTTCAAAGCCCCGAAAGACCCCCGAAATACGCCATAACGACACATACCATACGCATGAGTCATCAATACGCGCCGATTACATAACACATATTTTAAGGATGAATCATCACGCATACCGCAAATTCCCCCCACATACCAACATTCCAACGCTTTGTATAAATACCAGCGCCGCTGGACCGCGGCCACAGTCCAGTCCAATTAGTACAACTAGTTCGGAACATCATTTACTATTTCAAATCTCTTACTAAGTCTAGCTTCTGTGCAACGCCCCTCAGAGGATCAAAACCTTCGCCATCACTGTAAGCGCTTATTATTTTGTAATCCTATCGCTTTATATCATCCTCATTTACTTACGCTCTTAGCCTTACATTATTTTCCTTATTATTAACAAATATCGTTTAAATTGCTACGTTAACGCTTTATTTTGTGTCTATTGCTTATATTACCGCCTAATTATATTATTGCTTATCTCTATTGCTTATTATTAACTTGTTACCATTAATACTAACTCATCTTATGCTTATATTTGTAACCACTGTTATATAAATGTTTTGTGCTCATGCTTGATGTCCGCGCATTATTGTTACTGCTGTTGCACCAATAGTGCATTGCTTATTCACGCACCGCCAATAAATAACGGTTCTATTTACTTAAACGTCTGAATTCTCGCAATTGGCCACCGAATACCAGGAATCCTAACCGGCCATGCAACGGCCGCTCTTCCTTCGCGAACCTCGGGATTTCTTACCAGTGTTTACAACTTTCTTTCACTCAGAGTCCCGCATGACCGTTACTACGTCTATCTAGAAGAACTACCATACGGGTGTTTCTTTTGCCATGCAGTAGTTAAGCCTATTACCAAAGCCTAAGAAGAAACCACGAATACGCTAACGGGTGTCCCTAGGGTGAGCGGTTACTTCCCAACCTTCCCTGGTCGATTAAAGTTGCGAAATAGGGTTTCGTGCTAATCCCAGCTACCCGTAGAGCAAGCGAAAGAGGGTTTCGTTCCAAGGGCTTCGCTACCCCTCAGCGTCGCGAAACAGGGTTTCGTGCCTAATCCCTGCTACCCTTAGAGCAAGCGAAACAGGGTTTCGTTCCAAAGGCTTCGCTACCCCTCAGCGTCGCGAAACTGGGTTTCGTGCCTAGGCTGCGCTACCCCTCAGTGTCGCGAAACTGGGTTTCGTGCCTAATCCCAGCTACCCGTAGAGCAAGCGAAACAGGGTTTCGTTCCAGGGGCTTCGCTACCCCTCAGCGTCGCGAAACAGGGTTTCGTGCCTAATCCCTGCTACCCTTAGAGCAAGCGAAACAGGGTTTCGTTCCAAAGGCTTCGCTACCCCTCAGCGTCGCGAAACTGGGTTTCGTGCCTAGGCTTCGCTACCCCTCAGCGTCGCGAAACTGGGTTTCGTGCCTAGGCCTTCACTACCCCTCAGCGCAGCGAAATAGAGTTTCGTGCCTAAATCTTTGATATCCACCCAACCAAGGTTTGATATCCACCCAACCATGACCCCTATGACCCATATGACCCATGACCCATGACCCATGACCCATGACCCATGACCCATGACCCATGACCCATGACCCATGACCCATGACCCATGACCCATGACACATGACCCATATGACCCATATGACCCATATGACCCATGACCCATGACCCATGACCCATATGACCCATAACCCATGACCCATATGACCCATATGACCCATATGACCCATGACCCATGACCCATGACCCATATGACCCATATGACCCATGACCCATGACCCATGACCCATGACCCATGACCCATGACCCATGACCCATGACCCATGACCCATATGAGCCATATGACCCATATGACCCATGACCCATGACCCATGACCCATGACCCATGACCCATGACCCATGACCCATGACCCATGACCCATGACCCATGACCCATGACCCATGACCCATATGACACATGACCCATGACCCATGACCCATGACCCATATGACCCATTTGACCCGTGACCCATGACCCATGACCCATATGACCCATATGACGCATGACCCATGACCCATGACCCATGACCCATGACCCATGACCCATGACCCATGACCCATGACCCATGACCCATGACCCATGACCCATGACCCATGACCCATGACCCATGACCCATGACCCACGACCCATGACCCATATGACCCATATGACCCATGACCCATGACCCATGACCCATATGACCCATATGACCCATGACCCATGACCCATGACCCATGACCCATGACCCATGACCCATGACCCATGACCCATGACCCATGACCCATGACCCATGACCCATGACCCATGACCCATGACCCATGACCCATGACCCATGACCCATGACCCATGACCCATGACCCATGACCCATGACCCATGACCCATGACCCATGACCCATGACCCACGACCCATGACCCATATGACCCATATGACCCATGACCCATGACCCATGACCCATATGACCCATATGACCCATGACCCATGACCCATGACCCATGACCCATGACCCATGACCCATGACCCATGACCCATGACCCATGACCCATGACCCATGACCCATGACCCATATGACCCATATGACCCATGACCCATGACCCATGACCCATATGACCCATATGACCCATGACCAATGACCCATAACCCATATGACCCATATGACCCATGACCCATGACCCATGACCCATATGACCCATATGACCCATGACCCATGACCCATGACCCATATGACCCATGACCCATGACCCATGACCCATATGACCCATATGACCCATGACCCATATGACCCATATGACCCATGACCCATGACCCATGACACATGACCCATATGACCCATATGACCCATATGACCCATATGACCCATGACCCATGACCCATGACCCATATGACCCATGACCCATGACCCATATGACCCATATGACCCATATGACCCATGACCCATGACCCATATGACCCATATGACCCATGACCCATGACCCATGACCCATGACCCATATGACCCATATGACCCATGACCCATGACCCATGACCCATGACCCATGACCCATGACCCATGACCCATGACCCATGACCCATGACCCATGACCCATGACCCATGACCCATGACCCATGACCCATGACCCATGACCCATGACCCATGACCCATGACCCATGACCCATGACACATGACCCATATGACCCATGACCCATATGACCCATATGACCCATATGACCCATATGACCCATGACCCATGACCCATGACCCATATGACCCATGACCCATGACCCATATGACCCATATGACCCATATGACCCATGACCCATGACCCATGACCCATATGACCCATATGACCCATGACCCATGACCCATGACCCATGACCCATGACCCATGACCCATGACCCATGACCCATGACCCATGACCCATGACCCATGACCCATATGACCCATGACCCATGACCCATGACCCATGACCCATATGACCCATTTGACCCGTGACCCATGACCCATGACCCATATGACCCATATGACGCATGACCCATGACCCATGACCCATGACCCATGACCCATGACCCATGACCCATGACCCATGACCCATGACCCATGACCCATGACCCATGACCCATGACCCATGACCCATGACCCATGACCCATGACCCATGACCCATGACCCATGACCCATGACCCATGACCCATATGACCCATATGACCCATGACCCATGACCCATGACCCATATGACCCATATGACCCATGACCCATGACCCATGACCCATGACCCATGACCCATGACCCATGACCCATGACCCATGACCCATGACCCATGACCCATGACCCATATGACCCATATGACCCATGACCCATGACCCATGACCCATGACCCATATGACCCATTTGACCCGTGACCCATGACCCATGACCCATATGACCCATATGACGCATGACCCATGACCCATGACCCATGACCCATGACCCATGACCCATGACCCATGACCCATGACCCATGACCCATGACCCATGACCCATGACCCATGACCCATGACCCATGACCCATGACCCATGACCCATGACCCATGACCCACGACCCATGACCCATATGACCCATATGACCCATGACCCATGACCCATGACCCATATGACCCATATGACCCATGACCCATGACCCATGACCCATGACCCATGACCCATGACCCATGACCCATGACCCATGACCCATGACCCATGACCCATGACCCATGACCCATGACCCATGACCCATGACCCATGACCCATGACCCATGACCCATGACCCATGACCCATGACCCATGACCCATGACCCATGACCCATGACCCATGACCCACGACCCATGACCCATATGACCCATATGACCCATGACCCATGACCCATGACCCATATGACCCATATGACCCATGACCCATGACCCATGACCCATGACCCATGACCCATGACCCATGACCCATGACCCATGACCCATGACCCATGACCCATGACCCATGACCCATATGACCCATATGACCCATGACCCATGACCCATGACCCATATGACCCATATGACCCATGACCAATGACCCATAACCCATATGACCCATATGACCCATGACCCATGACCCATGACCCATATGACCCATATGACCCATGACCCATGACCCATGACCCATATGACCCATGACCCATGACCCATGACCCATATGACCCATATGACCCATGACCCATATGACCCATATGACCCATGACCCATGACCCATGACACATGACCCATATGACCCATATGACCCATATGACCCATATGACCCATGACCCATGACCCATGACCCATATGACCCATGACCCATGACCCATATGACCCATATGACCCATATGACCCATGACCCATGACCCATATGACCCATATGACCCATGACCCATGACCCATGACCCATGACCCATATGACCCATATGACCCATGACCCATGACCCATGACCCATGACCCATGACCCATGACCCATGACCCATGACCCATGACCCATGACCCATGACCCATGACCCATGACCCATGACCCATGACCCATGACCCATGACCCATGACCCATGACCCATGACACATGACCCATATGACCCATGACCCATATGACCCATATGACCCATATGACCCATATGACCCATGACCCATGACCCATGACCCATATGACCCATGACCCATGACCCATATGACCCATATGACCCATATGACCCATGACCCATGACCCATGACCCATATGACCCATATGACCCATGACCCATGACCCATGACCCATGACCCATGACCCATGACCCATGACCCATGACCCATGACCCATGACCCATGACCCATGACCCATATGACCCATGACCCATGACCCATATGACCCATTTGACCCGTGACCCATGACCCATGACCCATATGACCCATATGACGCATGACCCATGACCCATGACCCATGACCCATGACCCATGACCCATGACCCATGACCCATGACCCATGACCCATGACCCATGACCCATGACCCATGACCCATGACCCATGACCCATGACCCATGACCCATGACCCATGACCCATGACCCATGACCCATGACCCATGACCCATGACCCATATGACCCATATGACCCATGACCCATGACCCATGACCCATATGACCCATATGACCCATGACCCATGACCCATGACCCATGACCCATGACCCATGACCCATGACCCATGACCCATGACCCATGACCCATGACCCATGACCCATGACCCATATGACCCATATGACCCATGACCCATGACCCATGACCCATATGACCCATATGACCCATGACCAATGACCCATAACCCATATGACCCATAACCCATATGACCCATAACCCATATGACCCATATGACCCATGACCCATATGACCCATATGACCCATGACCCATGACCCATGACCCATGACACATGACCCATATGACCCATATGACCCATATGACCCATATGACCCATGACCCATGACCCATGACCCATATGACCCATGACCCATGACCCATATGACCCATATGACCCATATGACCCATATGACCCATATGACGCATGACCCATGACCCATATGACCCATGACCCATGACCCATATGACCCATATGACCCATATGACCCATGACCCATGACCCATATGACCCATATGACCCATGACCCATGACCCATGACCCATGACCCATATGACCCATATGACCCATGACCCATGACCCATGACCCATGACCCATGACCCATGACCCATGACCCATGACCCATGACCCATGACCCATGACCCATGACCCATGACCCATGACCCATGACCCATGACCCATGACCCATGACCCATGACCCATGACACATGACCCATATGACCCATGACCCATATGACCCATATGACCCATATGACCCATATGACCCATGACCCATGACCCATGACCCATATGACCCATGACCCATGACCCATATGACCCATATGACCCATATGACCCATGACCCATGACCCATGACCCATATGACCCATATGACCCATGACCCATGACCCATGACCCATGACCCATGACCCATGACCCATGACCCATGACCCATGACCCATGACCCATGACCCATATGACCCATGACCCATGACCCATGACCCATGACCCATATGACCCATTTGACCCGTGACCCATGACCCATGACCCATATGACCCATATGACGCATGACCCATGACCCATGACCCATGACCCATGACCCATGACCCATGACCCATGACCCATGACCCATGACCCATGACCCATGACCCATGACCCATGACCCATGACCCATGACCCATGACCCATGACCCATGACCCATGACCCATGACCCATGACCCATGACCCATATGACCCATATGACCCATGACCCATGACCCATGACCCATATGACCCATATGACCCATGACCCATGACCCATGACCCATGACCCATGACCCATGACCCATGACCCATGACCCATGACCCATGACCCATGACCCATGACCCATGACCCATGACCCATGACCCATATGACCCATATGACCCATGACCCATGACCCATGACCCATATGACCCATATGACCCATGACCAATGACCCATAACCCATATGACCCATAACCCATATGACCCATATGACCCATGACCCATATGACCCATATGACCCATGACCCATGACCCATGACCCATGACACATGACCCATATGACCCATATGACCCATATGACCCATATGACCCATGACCCATGACCCATGACCCATATGACCCATGACCCATGACCCATATGACCCATATGACCCATATGACCCATATGACCCATGACCCATGACCCATGACCCATGACCCATGACCCATGTCCCATGACCCATGACCCATGACCCATGACCCATGACCCATGACCCATGACCCATGACCCATGACCCATGACCCATGACACATGACCCATATGACCCATATGACCCATATGACCCATATGACCCATGACCCATGACCCATGACCCATATGACCCATGACCCATGACCCATATGACCCATATGACCCAAATGACCCATGACCCATGACCCATGACCCATATGACCCATATGACCCATGACCCATGACCCATGACCCATGACCCATGACCCATGACCCATGACCCATGACCCATGACCCATGACCCATGACCCATGACCCATGACCCATGACCCATGACCCATATGACCCATGACCCATGACCCATGACCCATGACCCATATGACCCATTTGACCCGTGACCCATGACCCATGACCCATATGACCCATATGACCCATGACCCATGACCCATGACCCATGACCCATATGACCCATATGACCCATGACCCATGACCCATGACCCATATGACCCATATGACCCATGACCAATGACCCATAACCCATATGACCCATATGACCCATGACCCATGACCCATGACCCATATGACCCATATGACCCATGACCCATGACCCATGACCCATGACCCATATGACCCATGACCCATGACCCATGACCCATATGACCCATATGACCCATGACCCATGACCCATGACCCATATGACCCATATGACCCATATGACCCATATGACCCATGACCCATGACCCATGACCCATATGACCCATATGACCCATGACCCATGACCCATGACCCATGACCCATGACCCATATGACCCATATGACCCATGACCCATGACCCATGACCCATGACCCATGACCCATGACCCATGACCCATGACCCATGACCCATGACCCATGACCCATGACCCATGACCCATGACCCATGACACATGACCCATATGACCCATATGACCCATATGACCCATATGACCCATGACCCATGACCCATGACCCATATGACCCATGACCCATGACCCATATGACCCATATGACCCATATGACCCATGACCCATGACCCATGACCCATATGACCCATATGACCCATGACCCATGACCCGGGACCCATGACCCATGACCCATGACCCATGACCCATGACCCATGACCCATATGAGCCATATGACCCATATGACCCATGACCCATGACCCATGACCCATGACCCATGACCCGTATGACCCATGACCCATGACCCATATGGCCCATGACCCATGACCCATGACCCATGACCCATATGACCCATGACCCATGACCCATGACCCATATGACCCATATGACCCATGACCCATGACACATGACCCATATGACCCATATGACCCATATGACCCATATGACCCATGACCCATGACCCATGACCCATGACCCATGACCCATGACCCATGACCCATGACCCATGACCAATGACCCATGACCCATATGACCCATATGACCCATGACCCATATGACCCATGACCCATGACCCATGACCCATATGACCCATGACCCATGACCCATGACCCATGACCCATGACCCATATGACCCATATGACCCATGACCCATGACCCATGACCCATGACCCATGACCCATGACCCATGACCCATGACCCATGACCCATGACCCATGACCCATGACCCATGACCCATGACCCATGACCCATGACCCATGACCCATGACCCATGACCCATGACCCATGACCCATGACCCATGACCCATGACCCATGACCCATGACCCATGACCCACGACCCATGACCCATATGACCCATATGACCCATGACCCATGACCCATGACCCATATGACCCATATGACCCATGACCCATGACCCATGACCCATGACCCATGACCCATGACCCATGACCCATGACCCATGACCCATGACCCATGACCCATGACCCATGACCCATATGACCCATATGACCCATGACCCATGACCCATGACCCATATGACCCATATGACCCATGACCAATGACCCATAACCCATATGACCCATATGACCCATGACCCATGACCCATGACCCATATGACCCATATGACCCATGACCCATGACCCATGACCCATATGACCCATGACCCATGACCCATGACCCATATGACCCATATGACCCATGACCCATATGACCCATATGACCCATGACCCATGACCCATGACACATGACCCATATGACCCATATGACCCATATGACCCATATGACCCATGACCCATGACCCATGACCCATATGACCCATGACCCATGACCCATATGACCCATATGACCCATATGACCCATGACCCATGACCCATATGACCCATATGACCCATGACCCATGACCCATGACCCATGACCCATATGACCCATATGACCCATGACCCATGACCCATGACCCATGACCCATGACCCATGACCCATGACCCATGACCCATGACCCATGACCCATGACCCATGACCCATGACCCATGACCCATGACCCATGACCCATGACCCATGACCCATGACCCATGACACATGACCCATATGACCCATGACCCATATGACCCATATGACCCATATGACCCATATGACCCATGACCCATGACCCATGACCCATATGACCCATGACCCATGACCCATATGACCCATATGACCCATATGACCCATGACCCATGACCCATGACCCATATGACCCATATGACCCATGACCCATGACCCATGACCCATGACCCATGACCCATGACCCATGACCCATGACCCATGACCCATGACCCATGACCCATGACCCATGACCCATGACCCATGACCCATATGACCCATGACCCATGACCCATGACCCATGACCCATGACCCATGACCCATGACCCATGACCCATATGACCCATGACCCATGACCCATATGAGCCATATGACCCATATGACCCATGACCCATGACCCATGACCCATGACCCATGACCCGTATGACCCATGACCCATGACCCATATGGCCCATGACCCATGACCCATGACCCATGACCCATATGACCCATGACCCATGACCCATGACCCATATGACCCATATGACCCATGACCCATATGACCCATGACCCATGACCCATGACCCATATGACCCATGACCCATGACCCATGACCCATGACCCATGACCCATGACCCATGACCCATGACCCATGACCCATGACCAATGACCCATGACCCATATGACCCATATGACCCATGACCCATATGACCCATGACCCATGACCCATGACCCATATGACCCATGACCCATGACCCATGACCCATGACCCATGACCCATATGACCCATATGACCCATGACCCATGACCCATGACCCATGACCCATGACCCATGACCCATGACCCATGACCCATGACCCATGACCCATGACCCATGACCCATGACCCATGACCCATGACCCATGACCCATGACCCATGACCCATGACCCATGACCCATGACCCATGACCCATGACCCATGACCCATGACCCATGACCCATGACCCACGACCCATGACCCATATGACCCATATGACCCATGACCCATGACCCATGACCCATATGACCCATATGACCCATGACCCATGACCCATGACCCATGACCCATGACCCATGACCCATGACCCATGACCCATGACCCATGACCCATGACCCATGACCCATGACCCATATGACCCATATGACCCATGACCCATGACCCATGACCCATATGACCCATATGACCCATGACCAATGACCCATAACCCATATGACCCATATGACCCATGACCCATGACCCATGACCCATATGACCCATATGACCCATGACCCATGACCCATGACCCATATGACCCATGACCCATGACCCATGACCCATATGACCCATATGACCCATGACCCATATGACCCATATGACCCATGACCCATGACCCATGACACATGACCCATATGACCCATATGACCCATATGACCCATATGACCCATGACCCATGACCCATGACCCATATGACCCATGACCCATGACCCATATGACCCATATGACCCATATGACCCATGACCCATGACCCATATGACCCATATGACCCATGACCCATGACCCATGACCCATGACCCATATGACCCATATGACCCATGACCCATGACCCATGACCCATGACCCATGACCCATGACCCATGACCCATGACCCATGACCCATGACCCATGACCCATGACCCATGACCCATGACCCATGACCCATGACCCATGACCCATGACCCATGACCCATGACACATGACCCATATGACCCATGACCCATATGACCCATATGACCCATATGACCCATATGACCCATGACCCATGACCCATGACCCATATGACCCATGACCCATGACCCATATGACCCATATGACCCATATGACCCATGACCCATGACCCATGACCCATATGACCCATATGACCCATGACCCATGACCCATGACCCATGACCCATGACCCATGACCCATGACCCATGACCCATGACCCATGACCCATGACCCATGACCCATATGACCCATGACCCATGACCCATATGACCCATTTGACCCGTGACCCATGACCCATGACCCATATGACCCATATGACGCATGACCCATGACCCATGACCCATGACCCATGACCCATGACCCATGACCCATGACCCATGACCCATGACCCATGACCCATGACCCATGACCCATGACCCATGACCCATGACCCATGACCCATGACCCATGACCCATGACCCATGACCCATGACCCATGACCCATGACCCATGACCCATATGACCCATATGACCCATGACCCATGACCCATGACCCATATGACCCATATGACCCATGACCCATGACCCATGACCCATGACCCATGACCCATGACCCATGACCCATGACCCATGACCCATGACCCATGACCCATGACCCATGACCCATATGACCCATATGACCCATGACCCATGACCCATGACCCATATGACCCATATGACCCATGACCAATGACCCATAACCCATATGACCCATAACCCATATGACCCATAACCCATATGACCCATATGACCCATGACCCATATGACCCATATGACCCATGACCCATGACCCATGACCCATGACACATGACCCATATGACCCATATGACCCATATGACCCATATGACCCATGACCCATGACCCATGACCCATATGACCCATGACCCATGACCCATATGACCCATATGACCCATATGACCCATATGACCCATATGACGCATGACCCATGACCCATATGACCCATGACCCATGACCCATATGACCCATATGACCCATATGACCCATGACCCATGACCCATATGACCCATATGACCCATGACCCATGACCCATGACCCATGACCCATATGACCCATATGACCCATGACCCATGACCCATGACCCATGACCCATGACCCATGACCCATGACCCATGACCCATGACCCATGACCCATGACCCATGACCCATGACCCATGACCCATGACCCATGACCCATGACCCATGACCCATGACCCATGACACATGACCCATATGACCCATGACCCATATGACCCATATGACCCATATGACCCATATGACCCATGACCCATGACCCATGACCCATATGACCCATGACCCATGACCCATATGACCCATATGACCCATATGACCCATGACCCATGACCCATGACCCATATGACCCATATGACCCATGACCCATGACCCATGACCCATGACCCATGACCCATGACCCATGACCCATGACCCATGACCCATGACCCATGACCCATATGACCCATGACCCATGACCCATGACCCATGACCCATATGACCCATTTGACCCGTGACCCATGACCCATGACCCATATGACCCATATGACGCATGACCCATGACCCATGACCCATGACCCATGACCCATGACCCATGACCCATGACCCATGACCCATGACCCATGACCCATGACCCATGACCCATGACCCATGACCCATGACCCATGACCCATGACCCATGACCCATGACCCATGACCCATGACCCATGACCCATATGACCCATATGACCCATGACCCATGACCCATGACCCATATGACCCATATGACCCATGACCCATGACCCATGACCCATGACCCATGACCCATGACCCATGACCCATGACCCATGACCCATGACCCATGACCCATGACCCATGACCCATGACCCATGACCCATATGACCCATATGACCCATGACCCATGACCCATGACCCATATGACCCATATGACCCATGACCAATGACCCATAACCCATATGACCCATAACCCATATGACCCATATGACCCATGAC
This sequence comes from Andrena marginata, assembly GCA_963932335.1. Lineage (NCBI taxonomy): Eukaryota > Metazoa > Arthropoda > Insecta > Hymenoptera > Andrenidae > Andrena > Andrena marginata. The sequence continues at coordinate 18,020,929 of OZ010660.1, forward strand.
CCATATGACCCATATGACCCATGACCCATGACCCATGACCCATGACACATGACCCATATGACCCATATGACCCATATGACCCATATGACCCATGACCCATGACCCATGACCCATATGACCCATGACCCATGACCCATATGACCCATATGACCCATATGACCCATATGACCCATGACCCATGACCCATGACCCATGACCCATGACCCATGTCCCATGACCCATGACCCATGACCCATGACCCATGACCCATGACCCATGACCCATGACCCATGACCCATGACCCATGACACATGACCCATATGACCCATATGACCCATATGACCCATATGACCCATGACCCATGACCCATGACCCATATGACCCATGACCCATGACCCATATGACCCATATGACCCAAATGACCCATGACCCATGACCCATGACCCATATGACCCATATGACCCATGACCCATGACCCATGACCCATGACCCATGACCCATGACCCATGACCCATGACCCATGACCCATGACCCATGACCCATGACCCATGACCCATGACCCATGACCCATATGACCCATGACCCATGACCCATGACCCATGACCCATATGACCCATTTGACCCGTGACCCATGACCCATGACCCATATGACCCATATGACCCATGACCCATGACCCATGACCCATGACCCATATGACCCATATGACCCATGACCCATGACCCATGACCCATATGACCCATATGACCCATGACCAATGACCCATAACCCATATGACCCATATGACCCATGACCCATGACCCATGACCCATATGACCCATATGACCCATGACCCATGACCCATGACCCATGACCCATATGACCCATGACCCATGACCCATGACCCATATGACCCATATGACCCATGACCCATGACCCATGACCCATATGACCCATATGACCCATATGACCCATATGACCCATGACCCATGACCCATGACCCATATGACCCATATGACCCATGACCCATGACCCATGACCCATGACCCATGACCCATATGACCCATATGACCCATGACCCATGACCCATGACCCATGACCCATGACCCATGACCCATGACCCATGACCCATGACCCATGACCCATGACCCATGACCCATGACCCATGACCCATGACACATGACCCATATGACCCATATGACCCATATGACCCATATGACCCATGACCCATGACCCATGACCCATATGACCCATGACCCATGACCCATATGACCCATATGACCCATATGACCCATGACCCATGACCCATGACCCATATGACCCATATGACCCATGACCCATGACCCGGGACCCATGACCCATGACCCATGACCCATGACCCATGACCCATGACCCATATGAGCCATATGACCCATATGACCCATGACCCATGACCCATGACCCATGACCCATGACCCGTATGACCCATGACCCATGACCCATATGGCCCATGACCCATGACCCATGACCCATGACCCATATGACCCATGACCCATGACCCATGACCCATATGACCCATATGACCCATGACCCATGACACATGACCCATATGACCCATATGACCCATATGACCCATATGACCCATGACCCATGACCCATGACCCATGACCCATGACCCATGACCCATGACCCATGACCCATGACCAATGACCCATGACCCATATGACCCATATGACCCATGACCCATATGACCCATGACCCATGACCCATGACCCATATGACCCATGACCCATGACCCATGACCCATGACCCATGACCCATGACCCATGACCCATGACCCATGACCCATGACCCATGACCCATGACCCATGACCCACGACCCATGACCCATATGACCCATATGACCCATGACCCATGACCCATGACCCATATGACCCATATGACCCATGACCCATGACCCATGACCCATGACCCATGACCCATGACCCATGACCCATGACCCATATGACCCATATGACCCATGACCCATGACCCATGACCCATATGACCCATATGACCCATGACCAATGACCCATAACCCATATGACCCATATGACCCATGACCCATGACCCATGACCCATATGACCCATATGACCCATGACCCATGACCCATGACCCATATGACCCATGACCCATGACCCATGACCCATATGACCCATATGACCCATGACCCATGACCCATGACCCATATGACCCATATGACCCATGACCCATATGACCCATATGACCCATGACCCATGACCCATGACACATGACCCATATGACCCATATGACCCATATGACCCATATGACCCATGACCCATGACCCATGACCCATATGACCCATGACCCATGACCCATATGACCCATATGACCCATATGACCCATGACCCATGACCCATGACCCATATGACCCATATGACCCATGACCCATGACCCATGACCCATGACCCATATGACCCATATGACCCATGACCCATGACCCATGACCCATGACCCATGACCCATGACCCATGACCCATGACCCATGACCCATGACCCATGACCCATGACCCATGACCCATGACCCATGACCCATGACCCATGACCCATGACCCATGACCCATGACCCATGACCCATGACCCATGACACATGACCCATATGACCCATATGACCCATATGACCCATGACCCATGACCCATGACCCATATGACCCATGACCCATGACCCATATGACCCATATGACCCATATGACCCATGACCCATGACCCATGACCCATATGACCCATATGACCCATGACCCATGACCCATGACCCATGACCCATGACCCATGACCCATGACCCATGACCCATGACCCATGACCCATGACCCATGACCCATGACCCATGACCCATGACCCATGACCCATGACCCATATGACCCATGACCCATGACCCATGACCCATGACCCATATGACCCATTTGACCCGTGACCCATGACCCATGACCCATATGACCCATATGACGCATGACCCATGACCCATGACCCATGACCCATGACCCATGACCCATGACCCATGACCCATGACCCATGACCCATGACCCATGACCCATGACCCATGACCCATGACCCATGACCCATATGACCCATATGACCCATGACCCATGACCCATGACCCATATGACCCATATGACCCATGACCCATGACCCATGACCCATGACCCATGACCCATGACCCATGACCCATGACCCATGACCCATGACCCATGACCCATGACCCATATGACCCATATGACCCATGACCCATGACCCATGACCCATATGACCCATATGACCCATGACCAATGACCCATAACCCATATGACCCATATGACCCATGACCCATATGACCCATATGACCCATGACCCATGACCCATGACACATGACCCATATGACCCATATGACCCATATGACCCATATGACCCATGACCCATGACCCATGACCCATATGACCCATGACCCATGACCCATATGACCCATATGACCCATATGACCCATGACCCATGACCCATATGACCCATATGACCCATGACCCATGACCCATGACCCATGACCCATGACCCATGACCCATGACCCATGACCCATGACCCATGACCCATGACCCATGACCCATGACCCATGACCCATGACCCATGACCCATGACCCATGACCCATGACCCATGACCCATGACCCATGACCCATGACCCATGAGCCATGACCCATGACCCATGACCCATATGACCCATATGACCCATGACCCATGACCCATGACCCATATGACCCATATGACCCATGACCCATGACCCATGACCCATGACCCATGACCCATGACCCATGACCCATGACCCATGACCCATGACCCATGACCCATGACCCATGACCCATGACCCATGACCCATGACCCATGACCCATGACCCATGACCCATGACCCATGACCCATGACCCATGACCCATGACCCATGACCCATGACCCATGACCCATATGACCCATATGACCCATGACCCATGACCCATGACCCATGCCCCATGACCCATGACCCATGACCCATGAACCATGACACATGACCCATATGACCCATATGACCCATGACCCATGACCCATGACCCATGACCCATGACCCATGACCCATGACCCATGACCCATGACCCATGACCCATGACCCATGACCCATGACCCATGACCCATGACCCATATGACCCATGACCCATGACCCATGACCCATGACCCATATGACCCATTTGACCCGTGACCCATGACCCATGACCCATATGACCCATATGACGCATGACCCATGACCCATGACCCATGACCCATGACCCATGACCCATGACCCATGACCCATGACCCATGACCCATGACCCATGACCCATGACCCATGACCCATGACCCATGACCCATGACCCATGACCCATGACCCATGACCCATGACCCATGACCCATGACCCATGACCCATGACCCATGACCCATGACCCATGACCCATGACCCATGACCCATGACCCATGAGCCATGACCCATGACCCATGACCCATATGACCCATATGACCCATGACCCATGACCCATGACCCATATGACCCATATGACCCATGACCCATGACCCATGACCCATGACCCATGACCCATATGACCCATATGACCCATGACCCATGACCCATGACCCATGACCCATGACCCATGACCCATGACCCATGTCCCATGACCCATGACCCATGACCCATGACCCATGACCCATGACCCATGACCCATGACCCATGACACATGACCCATATGACCCATATGACCCATATGACCCATATGACCCATATGACCCATGACCCATGACCCATGACCCATATGACCCATGACCCATGACCCATATGACCCATATGACCCATATGACCCATGACCCATGACCCATGACCCATATGACCCATATGACCCATGACCCATGACCCGGGACCCATGACCCATGACCCATGACCCATGACCCATGACCCATATGAGCCATATGACCCATATGACCCATGACCCATGACCCATGACCCATGACCCGTATGACCCATGACCCATGACCCATATGGCCCATGACCCATGACCCATGACCCATGACCCATATGACCCATGACCCATGACCCATGACCCATATGACCCATATGACCCATGACCCATGACACATGACCCATATGACCCATATGACCCATATGACCCATATGACCCATGACCCATGACCCATGACCCATGACCCATGACCCATGACCCATGACCCATGACCCATGACCAATGACCCATGACCCATATGACCCATATGACCCATGACCCATATGACCCATGACCCATGACCCATGACCCATGACCCATGACCCATGACCCATGACCCATGACCCATGACCCATGACCCATGAGCCATGACCCATGACCCATGACCCATATGACCCATATGACCCATGACCCATGACCCATGACCCATATGACCCATATGACCCATGACCCATGACCCATGACCCATGACCCATGACCCATGACCCATGACCCATGACCCATGACCCATGACCCATGACCCATGACCCATGACCCATGACCCATGACCCATGACCCATGACCCATATGACCCATATGACCCATGACCCATGACCCATATGACCCATATGACCCATGACCCATGACCCATGACCCATGACCCATGACCCATGACCCATGACCCATGACCCATGACCCATGACCCATGACCCATGACCCATGACCCATATGACCCATATGACCCATGACCCATGACCCATGACCCATATGACCCATATGACCCATGACCAATGACCCATAACCCATATGACCCATAACCCATATGACCCATATGACCCATGACCCATATGACCCATATGACCCATGACCCATGACCCATGACCCATGACACATGACCCATATGACCCATATGACCCATATGACCCATATGACCCATATGACCCATGACCCATGACCCATGACCCATATGACCCATGACCCATGACCCATATGACCCATATGACCCATATGACCCATATGACGCATGACCCATGACCCATATGACCCATGACCCATGACCCATATGACCCATATGACCCATATGACCCATGACCCATGACCCATATGACCCATATGACCCATGACCCATGACCCATGACCCATGACCCATATGACCCATATGACCCATGACCCATGACCCATGACCCATGACCCATGACCCATGACCCATGACCCATGACCCATGACCCATGACCCATGACCCATGACCCATGACCCATGACCCATGACCCATGACCCATGACCCATGACCCATGACCCATGACCCATGACCCATGACACATGACCCATATGACCCATGACCCATATGACCCATATGACCCATATGACCCATATGACCCATGACCCATGACCCATGACCCATATGACCCATGACCCATGACCCATATGACCCATATGACCCATATGACCCATGACCCATGACCCATGACCCATATGACCCATATGACCCATGACCCATGACCCATGACCCATGACCCATGACCCATGACCCATGACCCATGACCCATGACCCATGACCCATGACCCATGACCCATATGACCCATGACCCATGACCCATGACCCATGACCCATATGACCCATTTGACCCGTGACCCATGACCCATGACCCATATGACCCATATGACGCATGACCCATGACCCATGACCCATGACCCATGACCCATGACCCATGACCCATGACCCATGACCCATGACCCATGACCCATGACCCATGACCCATGACCCATGACCCATGACCCATGACCCATGACCCATGACCCATGACCCATGACCCATGACCCATGACCCATATGACCCATATGACCCATGACCCATGACCCATGACCCATATGACCCATATGACCCATGACCCATGACCCATGACCCATGACCCATGACCCATGACCCATGACCCATGACCCATGACCCATGACCCATGACCCATGACCCATGACCCATGACCCATGACCCATATGACCCATATGACCCATGACCCATGACCCATGACCCATATGACCCATATGACCCATGACCAATGACCCATAACCCATATGACCCATAACCCATATGACCCATATGACCCATGACCCATATGACCCATATGACCCATGACCCATGACCCATGACCCATGACCCATGACACATGACCCATATGACCCATATGACCCATATGACCCATATGACCCATGACCCATGACCCATGACCCATATGACCCATGACCCATGACCCATATGACCCATATGACCCATATGACCCATATGACCCATGACCCATGACCCATGACCCATGACCCATGACCCATGTCCCATGACCCATGACCCATGACCCATGACACATGACCCATGACCCATGACCCATGACCCATGACCCATGACACATGACCCATATGACCCATATGACCCATATGACCCATATGACCCATGACCCATGACCCATGACCCATGACCCATATGACCCATGACCCATGACCCATATGACCCATATGACCCAAATGACCCATGACCCATGACCCATGACCCATATGACCCATATGACCCATGACCCATGACCCATGACCCATGACCCATGACCCATGACCCATGACCCATGACCCATGACCCATGACCCATGACCCATGACCCATGACCCATGACCCATATGACCCATGACCCATGACCCATGACCCATGACCCATATGACCCATTTGACCCGTGACCCATGACCCATGACCCATATGACCCATATGACCCATGACCCATGACCCATGACCCATGACCCATGACCCATATGACCCATATGACCCATGACCCATGACCCATGACCCATATGACCCATATGACCCATGACCAATGACCCATAACCCATATGACCCATATGACCCATGACCCATGACCCATGACCCATATGACCCATATGACCCATGACCCATGACCCATGACCCATGACCCATATGACCCATGACCCATGACCCATGACCCATATGACCCATATGACCCATGACCCATGACCCATGACCCATATGACCCATATGACCCATATGACCCATATGACCCATGACCCATGACCCATGACCCATATGACCCATATGACCCATGACCCATGACCCATGACCCATGACCCATGACCCATATGACCCATATGACCCATGACCCATGACCCATGACCCATGACCCATGACCCATGACCCATGACCCATGACCCATGACCCATGACCCATGACCCATGACCCATGACCCATGACACATGACCCATATGACCCATATGACCCATATGACCCATATGACCCATGACCCATGACCCATGACCCATATGACCCATGACCCATGACCCATATGACCCATATGACCCATATGACCCATGACCCATGACCCATGACCCATATGACCCATATGACCCATGACCCATGACCCGGGACCCATGACCCATGACCCATGACCCATGACCCATGACCCATATGAGCCATATGACCCATATGACCCATGACCCATGACCCATGACCCATGACCCGTATGACCCATGACCCATGACCCATATGGCCCATGACCCATGACCCATGACCCATGACCCATATGACCCATGACCCATGACCCATGACCCATATGACCCATATGACCCATGACCCATGACACATGACCCATATGACCCATATGACCCATATGACCCATATGACCCATGACCCATGACCCATGACCCATGACCCATGACCCATGACCCATGACCCATGACCCATGACCAATGACCCATGACCCATATGACCCATATGACCCATGACCCATATGACCCATGACCCATGACCCATGACCCATATGACCCATGACCCATGACCCATGACCCATGACCCATGACCCATGACCCATGACCCATGACCCATGACCCATGACCCACGACCCATGACCCATATGACCCATATGACCCATGACCCATGACCCATGACCCATATGACCCATATGACCCATGACCCATGACCCATGACCCATGACCCATGACCCATGACCCATGACCCATGACCCATGACCCATGACCCATATGACCCATATGACCCATGACCCATGACCCATGACCCATATGACCCATATGACCCATGACCAATGACCCATAACCCATATGACCCATATGACCCATGACCCATGACCCATGACCCATATGACCCATATGACCCATGACCCATGACCCATGACCCATATGACCCATGACCAATGACCCATGACCCATATGACCCATATGACCCATGACCCATGACCCATGACCCATATGACCCATATGACCCATGACCCATGACCCATGACACATGACCCATATGACCCATATGACCCATATGACCCATATGACCCATGACCCATGACCCATGACCCATATGACCCATGACCCATGACCCATATGACCCATATGACCCATATGACCCATGACCCATGACCCATGACCCATATGACCCATATGACCCATGACCCATGACCCATGACCCATGACCCATATGACCCATATGACCCATGACCCATGACCCATGACCCATGACCCATGACCCATGACCCATGACCCATGACCCATGACCCATGACCCATGACCCATGACCCATGACCCATGACCCATGACCCATGACCCATGACCCATGACCCATGACACATGACCCATATGACCCATATGACCCATATGACCCATGACCCATGACCCATGACCCATATGACCCATGACCCATGACCCATATGACCCATATGACCCATATGACCCATATGACCCATGACCCATGACCCATGACCCATATGACCCATATGACCCATGACCCATGACCCATGACCCATGACCCATGACCCATGACCCATGACCCATGACCCATGACCCATGACCCATGACCCATGACCCATGACCCATGACCCATGACCCATGACCCATGACCCATGACCCATGACCCATATGACCCATGACCCATGACCCATGACCCATGACCCATATGACCCATTTGACCCGTGACCCATGACCCATGACCCATATGACCCATATGACGCATGACCCATGACCCATGACCCATGACCCATGACCCATGACCCATGACCCATGACCCATGACCCATGACCCATGACCCATGACCCATGACCCATATGACCCATATGACCCATGACCCATGACCCATGACCCATATGACCCATATGACCCATGACCCATGACCCATGACCCATGACCCATGACCCATGACCCATGACCCATGACCCATGACCCATGACCCATGACCCATGACCCATGACCCATATGACCCATATGACCCATGACCCATGACCCATGACCCATATGACCCATATGACCCATGACCAATGACCCATAACCCATATGACCCATATGACCCATGACCCATATGACCCATATGACCCATGACCCATGACCCATGATACATGACCCATATGACCCATATGACCCATATGACCCATATGACCCATGACCCATGACCCATGACCCATATGACCCATGACCCATGACCCATATGACCCATATGACCCATATGACCCATGACCCATGACCCATGACCCATATGACCCATATGACCCATGACCCATGACCCATGACCCATGACCCATATGACCCATATGACCCATGACCCATGACCCATGACCCATGACCCATGACCCATGACCCATGACCCATGACCCATGACCCATGACCCATGACCCATGACCCATGACCCATGACCCATGACCCATGACCCATGACCCATGACCCATGACACATGACCCATATGACCCATATGACCCATATGACCCATATGACCCATGACCCATGACCCATGACCCATATGACCCATGACCCATGACCCATATGACCCATATGACCCATATGACCCATGACCCATGACCCAGGACCCATATGACCCATATGACCCATGACCCATGACCCATGACCCATGACCCATGACCCATGACCCATGACCCATGACCCATGACCCATGACCCATGACCCATGACCCATATGACCCATGACCCATGACCCATGACCCATGACCCATGACCCATATGACCCATTTGACCCGTGACCCATGACCCATGACCCATATGACCCATATGACGCATGACCCATGACCCATGACCCATGACCCATGACCCATGACCCATGACCCATGACCCATGACCCATGACCCATGACCCATGACCCATGACCCATGACCCATGACCCATGACCCATGACCCATGACCCATGACCCATGACCCATGACCCATGACCCATGACCCATGACCCATGACCCATATGACCCATATGACCCATGACCCATGACCCATGACCCATGACCCATGACCCATGACCCATGACCCATGACCCATGACCCATGACCCATGACCCATGACCCATGACCCATGACCCATATGACCCATATGACCCATGACCCATGACCCATGACCCATATGACCCATATGACCCATGACCAATGACCCATAACCCATATGACCCATATGACCCATGACCCATGACCCATGACCCATATGACCCGTATGACCCATGACCCATGACCCATGACCCATATGACCCATGACCCATGACCCATGACCCATATGACCCATATGACCCATGACCCATGACCCATGACCCATATGACCCATATGACCCATATGACCCATATGACCCATGACCCATGACCCATGACCCATATGACCCATATGACCCATGACCCATGACCCATGACCCATGACCCATGACACATGACCCATATGACCCATATGACCCATATGACCCATATGACCCATATGACCCATGACCCATGACCCATGACCCATATGACCCATGACCCATGACCCATATGACCCATATGACCCATATGACCCATGACCCATGACCCATGACCCATATGACCCATATGACCCATGACCCATGACCCGGGACCCATGACCCATGACCCATGACCCATGACCCATGACCCATGACCCATATGAGCCATATGACCCATATGACCCATGACCCATGACCCATGACCCATTACCCATGACCCGTATGACCCATGACCCATGACCCATATGGCCCATGACCCATGACCCATGACCCATGACCCATGACCCATGACCCATATGACCCATATGACCCATGACCAATGACCCATAACCCATATGACCCATATGACCCATGACCCATGACCCATGACCCATATGACCCGTATGACCCATGACCCATGACCCATGACCCATATGACCCATATGACCCATGACCCATGACCCATGACCCATATGACCCATATGACCCATGACCCATGACCCATGACCCATGACCCATGACCCATGACCCATGACCCATGACCCATGACCCATGACCCATGACCCATGACCCATGACCCATGACCCATATGACCCATGACCCATGACCCATGACCCATGACCCATATGACCCATTTGACCCGTGACCCATGACCCATGACCCATATGACCCATATGACGCATGACCCATGACCCATGACCCATGACCCATGACCCATGACCCATGACCCATGACCCATGACCCATGACCCATGACCCATGACCCATGACCCATGACCCATGACCCATGACCCATGACCCATGACCCATGACCCATGACCCATGACCCATGACCCATGACCCATGAGCCATGACCCATGACCCATGACCCATATGACCCATATGACCCATGACCCATGACCCATGACCCATGACCCATATGACCCATATGACCCATGACCCATGACCCATGACCCATGACCCATGACCCATATGACCCATATGACCCATGACCCATGACCCATATGACCCATATGACCCATGACCCATGACCCATGACCCATGACCCATGACCCATGACCCATGACCCATGACCCATGACCCATGACCCATGACCCATGACCCATGACCCATGACCCATATGACCCATATGACCCATGACCCATGACCCATGACCCATATGACCCATATGACCCATGACCAATGACCCATAACCCATATGACCCATATGACCCATGACCCATATGACCCATATGACCCATGACCCATGACCCATGACACATGACCCATATGACCCATATGACCCATATGACCCATATGACCCATGACCCATGACCCATATGACCCATGACCCATGACCCATATGACCCATATGACCCATATGACCCATGACCCATGACCCATGACCCATATGACCCATATGACCCATGACCCATGACCCATGACCCATGACCCATATGACCCATATGACCCATGACCCATGACCCATGACCCATGACCCATGACCCATGACCCATGACCCATGACCCATGACCCATGACCCATGACCCATGACCCATGACCCATGACCCATGACCCATGACACATGACCCATATGACCCATATGACCCATATGACCCATATGACCCATGACCCATGACCCATGACCCATATGACCCATGACCCATGACCCATATGACCCATATGACCCATATGACCCATGACCCATGACCCATGACCCATATGACCCATATGACCCATGACCCATGACCCATGACCCATGACCCATGACCCATGACCCATGACCCATGACCCATGACCCATGACCCATGACCCATGACCCATGACCCATGACCCATGACCCATGACCCATATGACCCATGACCCATGACCCATGACCCATATGACCCATATGACCCATGACCCATGACCAATGACCCATAACCCATATGACCCATATGACCCATGACCCATGACCCATGACCCATATGACCCATATGACCCATGACCCATGACCCATGACCCATATGACCCATGACCCATGACCCATGACCCATATGACCCATATGACCCATGACCCATGACCCATGACACATGACCCATATGACCCATATGACCCATATGACCCATATGACCCATGACCCATGACCCATGACCCATATGACCCATGACCCATGACCCATATGACCCATATGACCCATATGACCCATGACCCATGACCCATGACCCATATGACCCATATGACCCATGACCCATGACCCATGACCCATGACCCATATGACCCATATGACCCATGACCCATGACCCATGACCCATGACCCATGACCCATGACCCATGACCCATGACCCATGACCCATGACCCATGACCCATGACCCATGACCCATGGCCCATGACCCATGACCCATGACCCATGACACATGACCCATATGACCCATATGACCCATATGACCCATGACCCATGACCCATGACCCATATGACCCATATGACCCATATGACCCATATGACCCATGACCCATGACCCATGACCCATATGACCCATATGACCCATGACCCATGACCCATGACCCATGACCCATGACCCATATGACCCATATGACCCATGACCCATGACCCATGACCCATGACCCATGACCCATGACCCATGACCCATGACCCATGACCCATGACCCATGACCCATGACCCATGACCCATGACCCATGACCCATGACCCATGACCCATGACACATGACCCATATGACCCATATGACCCATATGACCCATATGACCCATATGACCCATGACCCATGACCCATGACCCATATGACCCATGACCCATGACCCATATGACCCATATGACCCATATGACCCATGACCCATGACCCATGACCCATATGACCCATATGACCCATGACCCATGACCCGGGACCCATGACCCATGACCCATGACCCATGACCCATGACCCATATGAGCCATATGACCCATATGACCCATGACCCATGACCCATGACCCATGACCCATGACCCGTATGACCCATGACCCATGACCCATATGGCCCATGACCCATGACCCATGACCCATGACCCATATGACCCATATGACCCATGACCCATGACCCATGACACATGACCCATATGACCCATATGACCCATATGACCCATATGACCCATGACCCATGACCCATGACCCATGACCCATGACCCATGACCCATGACCCATGACCAATGACCCATGACCCATATGACCCATATGACCCATGACCCATGACCCATGACCCATATGACCCATGACCCATGACCCATGACCCATATGACCCATGACCCATGACCCATATGACCCATATGACCCATATGACCCATGACCCATGACCCATGACCCATATGACCCATATGACCCATGACCCATGACCCATGACCCATGACCCATGACCCATGACCCATGACCCATGACCCATGACCCATATGACCCATATGACCCATGACCCATGACCCATATGACCCATATGACCCATGACCAATGACCCATAACCCATATGACCCATATGACCCATGACCCATGACCCATGACCCATATGACCCATATGACCCATGACCCATGACCCATGACCCATATGACCCATGACCCATTACCCATGACCCATATGACCCATATGACCCATGACCCATGACCCATGACCCATATGACCCATATGACCCATGACCCATGACCCATGACACATGACCCATATGACCCATATGACCCATATGACCCATATGACCCATAACCCATGACCCATGACCCATATGACCCATGACCCATGACCCATATGACCCATATGACCCATATGACCCATATGACCCATATGACCCATGACCCATGACCCATGACCCATATGACCCATGACCCATGACCCATATGACCCATATGACCCATGACCCATGACCCATGACCCATATGACCCATATGACCCATGACCAATGACCCATAACCCATATGACCCATATGACCCATGACCCATGACCCATGACCCATATGACCCATATGACCCATGACCCATGACCCATGACCCATATGACCCATGACCCATGACCCATGACCCATATGACCCATATGACCCATGACCCATGACCCATGACCCATATGACCCATATGACCCATGACCCATTACCCATGACACATGACCCATATGACCCATATGACCCATATGACCCATATGACCCATGACCCATGACCCATGACCCATATGACCCATGACCCATGACCCATATGACCCATATGACCCATATGACCCATGACCCATGACCCATGACCCATATGACCCATATGACCCATGACCCATGACCCATGACCCATATGACCCATATGACCCATGACCCATGACCCATGACCCATGACCCATGACCCATGACCCATGACCCATGACTCATGACCCATGACCCATGACCCATGACCCATGACCCATGACCCATGACCCATGACCCATGACCCATGACCCATGACACATGACCCATATGACCCAAATGACCCATATGACCCATATGACCCATGACCCATGACCCATGACCCATATGACCCATGACCCATGACCCATATGACCCATATGACCCATATGACCCATGACCCATGACCCATGACCCATATGACCCATATGACCCATGACCCATGACCCATGACCCATGACCCATGACCCATGACCCATGACCCATGACCCATGACCCATATGAGCCATATGACCCATATGACCCATGACCCATGACCCATGACCCATGACCCATGACCCATGACCCGTATGACCCATGACCCATGACCCATGACCCATATGACCCATGACCCATGACCCATGACCCATATGACCCATATGACCCATGACCCATGACCCATGACACATGACCCATATGACCCATATGACCCATATGACCCATATGACCCATGACCCATGACCCATGACCCATGACCCATGACCCATGACCCATGACCCATGACCCATGACCAATGACCCATGACCCATATGACCCATATGACCCATGACCCATGACCCATGACCCATATGACCCATGACCCATGACCCATGACCCATATGACCCATGACCCATGACCCATGACCCATATGGCCCATGACCCATGACCCATGACCCATGACCCATATGACCCATGACCCATGACCCATGACCCATGACCCATGACCCATGACCCATGACCCATGACCCATGACCCATGACCCATATGACCCATATGACCCATGACCCATGACCAATGACCCATAACCCATATGACCCATATGACCCATGACCCATGACCCATGACCCATATGACCCATATGACCCATGACCCATGACCCATGACCCATATGACCCATGACCCATGACCCATGACCCATATGACCCATATGACCCATGACCCATGACCCATGACACATGACCCATATGACCCATATGACCCATATGACCCATATGACCCATGACCCATGACCCATGACCCATATGACCCATGACCCATGACCCATATGACCCATATGACCCATATGACCCATGACCCATGACCCATGACCCATATGACCCATATGACCCATATGACCCATGACCCATGACCCATGACCCATATGACCCATATGACCCATGACCCATGACCCATGACCCATGACCCATGACCCATGACCCATGACCCATGACCCATGACCCATGACCCATGACCCATGACCCATGACCCATGACCCATGACCCATGACCCATGACCCATGACCCATGACCCATGACACATGACCCATATGACCCATATGACCCATATGACCCATATGACCCATGACCCATGACCCATGACCCATATGACCCATGACCCATGACCCATATGACCCATATGACCCATATGACCCATGACCCATGACCCATGACCCATATGACCCATATGACCCATGACCCATGACCCATGACCCATGACCCATGACCCATGACCCATGACCCATGACCCATGACCCATGACCCATGACCCATGACCCATGACCCATGACCCATGACCCATATGACCCATGACCCATGACCCATGACCCATGACCCATATGACCCATTTGACCCGTGACCCATGACCCATGACCCATATGACCCATATGACGCATGACCCATGACCCATGACCCATGACCCATGACCCATGACCCATGACCCATGACCCATGACCCATGACCCATGACCCATGACCCATGACCCATGACCCATGACCCATGACCCATGACCCATGACCCATGACCCATGACCCATGACCCATGACCCATGACCCATGACCCATGACCCATGACCCATGACCCATGACCCATGACCCATGACCCATGACCCATGACCCATATGACCCATATGACCCATGACCCATGACCCATGACCCATATGACCCATATGACCCATGACCCATGACCCATGACCCATGACCCATGACCCATGACCCATGACCCATGACCCATGACCCATGACCCATGACCCATGACCCATGACCCATATGACCCATATGACCCATGACCCATGACCCATGACCCATATGACCCATATGACCCATGACCAATGACCCATAACCCATATGACCCATATGACCCATGACCCATATGACCCATATGACCCATGACCCATGACCCATGACACATGACCCATATGACCCATATGACCCATATGACCCATATGACCCATGACCCATGACCCATGACCCATATGACCCATGACCCATGACCCATATGACCCATATGACCCATGACCCATGACCCATGACCCATGACCCATATGACCCATATGACCCATGACCCATGACCCATGACCCATATGACCCATATGACCCATGACCCATGACCCATGACCCATGACCCATGACCCATGACCCATGACCCATATGACCCATGACCCATGACCCATGACCCATGACCCATGACCCATGACCCATGACACATGACCCATATGACCCATATGACCCATATGACCCATATGACCCATGACCCATGACCCATGACCCATATGACCCATGACCCATGACCCATGACCCATATGACCCATATGACCCATGACCCATGACCCATGACCCATGACCCATGACCCATGACCCATGACCCATGACCCATGACCCATGACCCATGACCCATGACCCATGACCCATGACCCATATGACCCATGACCCATGACCCATGACCCATATGACCCATATGACCCATGACCCATGACCAATGACCCATAACCCATATGACCCATAAGACCCATGACCCATGACCCATGACCCATATGACCCATATGACCCATGACCCATGACCCATGACCCATATGACCCATGACCCATGACCCATGACCCATATGACCCATATGACCCATGACCCATGACCCATGACCCATGACCCATATGACCCATATGACCCATGACCCATGACCCATGACCCATGACCCATATGACCCATATGACCCATGACCCATGACCCATGACCCATGACCCATGACCCATGACCCATGACCCATGACCCATGACCCATGACCCATGACCCATGACCCATGACCCATGACCCATGACCCATGACCCATGACACATGACCCATATGACCCATATGACCCATATGACCCATGACCCATGACCCATGACCCATATGACCCATATGACCCATATGACCCATATGACCCATGACCCATGACCCATGACCCATATGACCCATATGACCCATGACCCATGACCCATGACCCATGACCCATGACCCATATGACCCATATGACCCATGACCCATGACCCATGACCCATGACCCATGACCCATGACCCATGACCCATGACCCATGACCCATGACCCATGACCCATGACCCATGACCCATGACCCATGACCCATGACCCATGACCCATGACCCATGACCCATGACCCATGACACATGACCCATATGACCCATATGACCCATATGACCCATATGACCCATATGACCCATGACCCATGACCCATGACCCATATGACCCATGACCCATGACCCATATGACCCATATGACCCATATGACCCATGACCCATGACCCATGACCCATATGACCCATATGACCCATGACCCATGACCCGGGACCCATGACCCATGACCCATGACCCATGACCCATATGAGCCATATGACCCATATGACCCATGACCCATGACCCATGACCCATGACCCGTATGACCCATGACCCATGACCCATATGGCCCATGACCCATGACCCATGACCCATGACCCATGACCCATATGACCCATGACCCATGACCCATGACCCATATGACCCATATGACCCATGACCCATGACCCATGACACATGACCCATATGACCCATATGACCCATATGACCCATATGACCCATGACCCATGACCCATGACCCATGACCCATGACCCATGACCCATGACCCATGACCAATGACCCATGACCCATATGACCCATATGACCCATGACCCATGACCCATGACCCATATGACCCATGACCCATGACCCATGACCCATATGACCCATGACCCATGACCCATATGACCCATATGACCCATATGACCCATGACCCATGACCCATGACCCATATGACCCATATGACCCATGACCCATGACCCATGACCCATGACCCATGACCCATGACCCATGACCCATGACCCATATGACCCATATGACCCATGACCCATGACCCATATGACCCATATGACCCATGACCAATGACCCATAACCCATATGACCCATATGACCCATGACCCATGACCCATGACCCATATGACCCATATGACCCATGACCCATGACCCATGACCCATATGACCCATGACCCATTACCCATGACCCATATGACCCATATGACCCATGACCCATGACCCATGACCCATATGACCCATATGACCCATGACCCATGACCCATGACACATGACCCATATGACCCATATGACCCATATGACCCATATGACCCATAACCCATGACCCATGACCCATATGACCCATGACCCATGACCCATATGACCCATATGACCCATATGACCCATATGACCCATATGACCCATGACCCATGACCCATGACCCATATGACCCATGACCCATGACCCATATGACCCATATGACCCATGACCCATGACCCATGACCCATATGACCCATATGACCCATGACCAATGACCCATAACCCATATGACCCATATGACCCATGACCCATGACCCATGACCCATATGACCCATATGACCCATGACCCATGACCCATGACCCATATGACCCATGACCCATGACCCATGACCCATATGACCCATATGACCCATGACCCATGACCCATGACCCATATGACCCATATGACCCATGACCCATTACCCATGACACATGACCCATATGACCCATATGACCCATATGACCCATATGACCCATATGACCCATGACCCATGACCCATGACCCATATGACCCATGACCCATGACCCATATGACCCATATGACCCATATGACCCATGACCCATGACCCATGACCCATATGACCCATATGACCCATGACCCATGACCCATGACCCATATGACCCATATGACCCATGACCCATGACCCATGACCCATGACCCATGACCCATGACCCATGACCCATGACTCATGACCCATGACCCATGACCCATGACCCATGACCCATGACCCATGACCCATGACCCATGACCCATGACCCATGACCCATGACCCATATGACCCATATGACCCATATGACCCATATGACCCATGACCCATGACCCATGACCCATATGACCCATGACCCATGACCCATATGACCCATATGACCCATATGACCCATGACCCATGACCCATGACCCATATGACGCATATGACCCATGACCCATGACCCATGACCCATGACCCATGACCCATGACCCATGACCCATGACCCATATGACCCATATGACCCATATGACCCATGACCCATGACCCATGACCCATGACCCATGACCCATGACCCGTATGACCCATGACCCATGACCCATGACCCATATGACCCATGACCCATGACCCATGACCCATATGACCCATATGACCCATATGACCCATGACCCATGACCCATGACACATGACCCATATGACCCATATGACCCATATGACCCATATGACCCATGACCCATGACCCATGACCCATGACCCATGACCCATGACCCATGACCCATGACCAATGACCCATGACCCATATGACCCATATGACCCATGACCCATGACCCATGACCCATGACCCATATGACCCATGACCCATGACCCATGACCCATATGACCCATGACCCATGACCCATATGACCCATATGACCCATATGACCCATGACCCATGACCCATGACCCATATGACCCATATGACCCATGACCCATGACCCATGACCCATGACCCATGACCCATGACCCATGACCCATGACCCATGACCCATATGACCCATATGACCCATGACCCATGACCCATGACCCATATGACCCATATGACCCATGACCAATGACCCATAACCCATATGACCCATATGACCCATGACCCATGACCCATGACCCATATGACCCATATGACCCATGACCCATGACCCATGACCCATATGACCCATGACCCATTACCCATGACCCATATGACCCATATGACCCATGACCCATGACCCATGACCCATATGACCCATATGACCCATGACCCATGACCCATGACACATGACCCATATGACCCATATGACCCATATGACCCATATGACCCATGACCCATGACCCATGACCCATATGACCCATATGACCCATGACCCATGACCCATATGACCCATATGACCCATATGACCCATATGACCCATATGACCCATGACCCATGACCCATGACCCATATGACCCATGACCCATGACCCATATGACCCATGACCCATGACCCATGACCCATGACCCATATGACCCATATGACCCATATGACCCATGACCAATGACCCATAACCCATATGACCCATATGACCCATGACCCATGACCCATGACCCATATGACCCATATGACCCATGACCCATGACCCATGACCCATATGACCCATGACCCATGACCCATGACCCATATGACCCATATGACCCATGACCCATGACCCATGACCCATATGACCCATATGACCCATGACCCATTACCCATGACACATGACCCATATGACCCATATGACCCATATGACCCATATGACCCATGACCCATGACCCATGACCCATATGACCCATGACCCATGACCCATATGACCCATATGACCCATATGACCCATGACCCATGACCCATGACCCATATGACCCATATGACCCATATGACCCATGACCCATGACCCATGACCCATATGACCCATATGACCCATGACCCATGACCCATGACCCATGACCTATGACCCATGACCCATGACCCATGACTCATGACCCATGACCCATGACCCATGACCCATGACCCATGACCCATGACCCATGACCCATGACCCATGACCCATGACCCATGACCCATGACACATGACCCATATGACCCATATGACCCATATGACCCATATGACCCATGACCCATGACCCATGACCCATATGACCCATGACCCATGACCCATGACCCATATGACCCATATGACCCATATGACCCATGACCCATGACCCATGTCCCATATGACCCATATGACCCATGACCCATGACCCATGACCCATGACCCATGACCCATGACCCATGACCCATATGAGCCATATGACCCATGACCCATGACCAATGACCCATAACCCATATGACCCATATGACCCATGACCCATGACCCATGACCCATATGACCCATATGACCCATGACCCATGACCCATGACCCATGACCCATATGACCCATGACCCATGACCCATGACCCATATGACCCATATGACCCATGACCCATGACCCATGACACATGACCCATATGACCCATATGACCCATATGACCCATATGACCCATGACCCATGACCCATGACCCATATGACCCATGACCCATGACCCATATGACCCATATGACCCATATGACCCATGACCCATGACCCATGACCCATATGACCCATATGACCCATGACCCATGACCCATGACCCATGACCCATATGACCCATATGACCCATGACCCATGACCCATGACCCATGACCCATGACCCATGACCCATGACCCATGACCCATGACCCATGACCCATGACCCATGACCCATGACCCATGACCCATGACACATGACCCATATGACCCATATGACCCATATGACCCATATGACCCATGACCCATGACCCATGACCCATATGACCCATGACCCATGACCCATATGACCCATATGACCCATATGACCCATGACCCATGACCCATGACCCATATGACCCATATGACCCATGACCCATGACCCATGACCCATATGACCCATATGACCCATGACCCATGACCCATGACCCATGACCCATGACCCATGACCCATGACCCATGACCCATGACCCATGACCCATGACCCATGACCCATGACCCATGACCCATGACCCATATGACCCATGACCCATGACCCATGACCCATGACCCATATGACCCATTTGACCCGTGACCCATGACCCATGACCCATATGACCCATATGACGCATGACCCATGACCCATGACCCATGACCCATGACCCATGACCCATGACCCATGACCCATGACCCATGACCCATGACCCATGACCCATGAACCATGACCCATGACCCATGACCCATGACCCATGACCCATGACCCATGACCCATGACCCATGACCCATGACCCATGACCCATGACCCATGACCCATGACCCATGACCCATGACCCATGACCCATATGACCCATGACCCATGACCCATATGACCCATTTGACCCGTGACCCATGACCCATGACCCATATGACCCATATGACGCATGACCCATGACCCATGACCCATGACCCATGACCCATGACCCATGACCCATGACCCATGACCCATGACCCATGACCCATGACCCATGACCCATGACCCATGACCCATGAGCCATGACCCATGACCCATGACCCATATGACCCATATGACCCATATGACCCATGACCCATGACCCATGACCCATATGACCCATATGACCCATGACCCATGACCCGGGACCCATGACCCATGACCCATGACCCATGACCCATGACCCATGACCCATATGAGCCATATGACCCATATGACCCATGACCCATGACCCATGACCCATGACCCATGACCCGTATGACCCATGACCCATGACCCATATGGCCCATGACCCATGACCCATGACCCATGACCCATATGACCCATGACCCATGACCCATGACCCATATGACCCATATGACCCATGACCCATGACCAATGACCCATAACCCATATGACCCATATGACCCATGACCCATGACCCATGACCCATATGACCCATATGACCCATGACCCATGACCCATGACCCATATGACCCATGACCCATGACCCATGACCCATATGACCCATATGACCCATGACCCATGACCCATGACACATGACCCATATGACCCATATGACCCATATGACCCATATGACCCATGACCCATGACCCATGACCCATATGACCCATGACCCATGACCCATATGACCCATATGACCCATATGACCCATGACCCATGACCCATGACCCATATGACCCATATGACCCATGACCCATGACCCATGACCCATGACCCATATGACCCATATGACCCATGACCCATGACCCATGACCCATGACCCATGACCCATGACCCATGACCCATGACCCATGACCCATGACCCATGACCCATGACCCATGACCCATGACCCATGACCCATGACCCATGACCCATGACCCATGACACATGACCCATATGACCCATATGACCCATATGACCCATATGACCCATGACCCATGACCCATGACCCATATGACCCATGACCCATGACCCATATGACCCATATGACCCATATGACCCATATGACCCATGACCCATGACCCATGACCCATATGACCCATATGACCCATGACCCATGACCCATGACCCATGACCCATGACCCATGACCCATGACCCATGACCCATGACCCATGACCCATGACCCATGACCCATGACCCATGACCCATGACCCATGACCCATGACCCATATGACCCATGACCCATGACCCATGACCCATGACCCATATGACCCATTTGACCCGTGACCCATGACCCATGACCCATATGACCCATATGACGCATGACCCATGACCCATGACCCATGACCCATGACCCATGACCCATGACACATGACCCATATGACCCATATGACCCATATGACCCATATGACCCATGACCCATGACCCATGACCCATGACCCATGACCCATGACCCATGACCCATGACCCATGACCAATGACCCATGACCCATATGACCCATATGACCCATGACCCATGACCCATGACCCATATGACCCATGACCCATGACCCATGACCCATATGACCCATGACCCATGACCCATGACCCATATGGCCCATGACCCATGACCCATGACCCATGACCCATATGACCCATGACCCATGACCCATGACCCATGACCCATGACCCATGACCCATGACCCATGACCCATGACCCATGACCCATATGACCCATATGACCCATGACCCATGACCAATGACCCATAACCCATATGACCCATATGACCCATGACCCATGACCCATGACCCATATGACCCATATGACCCATGACCCATGACCCATGACCCATATGACCCATGACCCATGACCCATGACCCATATGACCCATATGACCCATGACCCATGACCCATGACACATGACCCATATGACCCATATGACCCATATGACCCATATGACCCATGACCCATGACCCATGACCCATATGACCCATGACCCATGACCCATATGACCCATATGACCCATATGACCCATGACCCATGACCCATGACCCATATGACCCATATGACCCATATGACCCATGACCCATGACCCATGACCCATATGACCCATATGACCCATGACCCATGACCCATGACCCATGACCCATGACCCATGACCCATGACCCATGACCCATGACCCATGACCCATGACCCATGACCCATGACCCATGACCCATGACCCATGACCCATGACCCATGACCCATGACCCATGACACATGACCCATATGACCCATATGACCCATATGACCCATATGACCCATGACCCATGACCCATGACCCATATGACCCATGACCCATGACCCATATGACCCATATGACCCATATGACCCATGACCCATGACCCATGACCCATATGACCCATATGACCCATGACCCATGACCCATGACCCATGACCCATGACCCATGACCCATGACCCATGACCCATGACCCATGACCCATGACCCATGACCCATGACCCATGACCCATATGACCCATGACCCATGACCCATGACCCATGACCCATATGACCCATTTGACCCGTGACCCATGACCCATGACCCATATGACCCATATGACGCATGACCCATGACCCATGACCCATGACCCATGACCCATGACCCATGACCCATGACCCATGACCCATGACCCATGACCCATGACCCATGACCCATGACCCATGACCCATGACCCATGACCCATGACCCATGACCCATGACCCATGACCCATGACCCATGACCCATGACCCATGACCCATGACCCATGACCCATGACCCATGACCCATGACCCATATGACCCATATGACCCATGACCCATGACCCATGACCCATATGACCCATATGACCCATGACCCATGACCCATGACCCATGACCCATGACCCATGACCCATGACCCATGACCCATGACCCATGACCCATGACCCATGACCCATGACCCATATGACCCATATGACCCATGACCCATGACCCATGACCCATATGACCCATATGACCCATGACCAATGACCCATAACCCATATGACCCATATGACCCATGACCCATATGACCCATATGACCCATGACCCATGACCCATGACACATGACCCATATGACCCATATGACCCATATGACCCATATGACCCATGACCCATGACCCATGACCCATATGACCCATGACCCATGACCCATATGACCCATATGACCCATGACCCATGACCCATGACCCATGACCCATATGACCCATATGACCCATGACCCATGACCCATGACCCATATGACCCATATGACCCATGACCCATGACCCATGACCCATGACCCATGACCCATGACCCATGACCCATATGACCCATGACCCATGACCCATGACCCATGACCCATGACCCATGACCCATGACACATGACCCATATGACCCATATGACCCATATGACCCATATGACCCATGACCCATGACCCATGACCCATATGACCCATATGACCCATATGACCCATGACCCATGACCCATGACCCATATGACCCATATGACCCATGACCCATGACCCATGACCCATGACCCATGACCCATGACCCATGACCCATGACCCATGACCCATGACCCATGACCCATGACCCATGACCCATGACCCATGACCCATATGACCCATGACCCATGACCCATGACCCATATGACCCATATGACCCATGACCCATGACCAATGACCCATAACCCATATGACCCATAAGACCCATGACCCATGACCCATGACCCATATGACCCATATGACCCATGACCCATGACCCATGACCCATATGACCCATGACCCATGACCCATGACCCATATGACCCATATGACCCATGACCCATGACCCATGACCCATATGACCCATATGACCCATGACCCATGACCCATGACCCATGACCCATATGACCCATATGACCCATGACCCATGACCCATGACCCATGACCCATGACCCATGACCCATGACCCATGACCCATGACCCATGACCCATGACCCATGACCCATGACCCATGACCCATGACCCATGACCCATGACACATGACCCATATGACCCATATGACCCATATGACCCATGACCCATGACCCATGACCCATATGACCCATATGACCCATATGACCCATATGACCCATGACCCATGACCCATGACCCATATGACCCATATGACCCATGACCCATGACCCATGACCCATGACCCATGACCCATATGACCCATATGACCCATGACCCATGACCCATGACCCATGACCCATGACCCATGACCCATGACCCATGACCCATGACCCATGACCCATGACCCATGACCCATGACCCATGACCCATGACCCATGACCCATGACCCATGACCCATGACACATGACCCATATGACCCATATGACCCATATGACCCATATGACCCATATGACCCATGACCCATGACCCATGACCCATATGACCCATGACCCATGACCCATATGACCCATATGACCCATATGACCCATGACCCATGACCCATGACCCATATGACCCATATGACCCATGACCCATGACCCGGGACCCATGACCCATGACCCATGACCCATGACCCATATGAGCCATATGACCCATATGACCCATGACCCATGACCCATGACCCATGACCCGTATGACCCATGACCCATGACCCATATGGCCCATGACCCATGACCCATGACCCATGACCCATGACCCATATGACCCATGACCCATGACCCATGACCCATATGACCCATATGACCCATGACCCATGACCCATGACACATGACCCATATGACCCATATGACCCATATGACCCATATGACCCATGACCCATGACCCATGACCCATGACCCATGACCCATGACCCATGACCCATGACCAATGACCCATGACCCATATGACCCATATGACCCATGACCCATGACCCATGACCCATATGACCCATGACCCATGACCCATGACCCATATGACCCATGACCCATGACCCATATGACCCATATGACCCATATGACCCATGACCCATGACCCATGACCCATATGACCCATATGACCCATGACCCATGACCCATGACCCATGACCCATGACCCATGACCCATGACCCATGACCCATATGACCCATATGACCCATGACCCATGACCCATATGACCCATATGACCCATGACCAATGACCCATAACCCATATGACCCATATGACCCATGACCCATGACCCATGACCCATATGACCCATATGACCCATGACCCATGACCCATGACCCATATGACCCATGACCCATTACCCATGACCCATATGACCCATATGACCCATGACCCATGACCCATGACCCATATGACCCATATGACCCATGACCCATGACCCATGACACATGACCCATATGACCCATATGACCCATATGACCCATATGACCCATAACCCATGACCCATGACCCATATGACCCATGACCCATGACCCATATGACCCATATGACCCATATGACCCATATGACCCATATGACCCATGACCCATGACCCATATGACCCATGACCCATGACCCATATGACCCATATGACCCATGACCCATGACCCATGACCCATATGACCCATATGACCCATGACCAATGACCCATAACCCATATGACCCATATGACCCATGACCCATGACCCATGACCCATATGACCCATATGACCCATGACCCATGACCCATGACCCATATGACCCATGACCCATGACCCATGACCCATATGACCCATATGACCCATGACCCATGACCCATGACCCATATGACCCATATGACCCATGACCCATTACCCATGACACATGACCCATATGACCCATATGACCCATATGACCCATATGACCCATATGACCCATGACCCATGACCCATGACCCATATGACCCATGACCCATGACCCATATGACCCATATGACCCATATGACCCATGACCCATGACCCATGACCCATATGACCCATATGACCCATGACCCATGACCCATGACCCATATGACCCATATGACCCATGACCCATGACCCATGACCCATGACCCATGACCCATGACCCATGACCCATGACTCATGACCCATGACCCATGACCCATGACCCATGACCCATGACCCATGACCCATGACCCATGACCCATGACCCATGACCCATGACCCATATGACCCATATGACCCATATGACCCATATGACCCATGACCCATGACCCATGACCCATATGACCCATGACCCATGACCCATATGACCCATATGACCCATATGACCCATGACCCATGACCCATGACCCATATGACGCATATGACCCATGACCCATGACCCATGACCCATGACCCATGACCCATGACCCATGACCCATGACCCATATGACCCATATGACCCATATGACCCATGACCCATGACCCATGACCCATGACCCATGACCCATGACCCGTATGACCCATGACCCATGACCCATGACCCATATGACCCATGACCCATGACCCATGACCCATATGACCCATATGACCCATATGACCCATGACCCATGACCCATGACACATGACCCATATGACCCATATGACCCATATGACCCATATGACCCATGACCCATGACCCATGACCCATGACCCATGACCCATGACCCATGACCCATGACCAATGACCCATGACCCATATGACCCATATGACCCATGACCCATGACCCATGACC
The DNA here is from genome assembly GCA_963932335.1 of Andrena marginata. NCBI lineage: Eukaryota > Metazoa > Arthropoda > Insecta > Hymenoptera > Andrenidae > Andrena > Andrena marginata. Next base: position 18,051,945 of record OZ010660.1, read on the forward strand.
CATGACCCATATGACCCATGACCCATGACCCATGACCCATATGACCCATGACCCATGACCCATATGACCCATATGACCCATATGACCCATGACCCATGACCCATGACCCATATGACCCATATGACCCATGACCCATGACCCATGACCCATGACCCATGACCCATGACCCATGACCCATGACCCATGACCCATATGACCCATATGACCCATGACCCATGACCCATGACCCATATGACCCATATGACCCATGACCAATGACCCATAACCCATATGACCCATATGACCCATGACCCATGACCCATGACCCATATGACCCATATGACCCATGACCCATGACCCATGACCCATATGACCCATGACCCATTACCCATGACCCATATGACCCATATGACCCATGACCCATGACCCATGACCCATATGACCCATATGACCCATGACCCATGACCCATGACACATGACCCATATGACCCATATGACCCATATGACCCATATGACCCATGACCCATGACCCATGACCCATATGACCCATATGACCCATGACCCATGACCCATATGACCCATATGACCCATATGACCCATATGACCCATATGACCCATGACCCATGACCCATGACCCATATGACCCATGACCCATGACCCATGTGACCCATGACCCATGACCCATGACCCATGACCCATATGACCCATATGACCCATATGACCCATGACCAATGACCCATAACCCATATGACCCATATGACCCATGACCCATGACCCATGACCCATATGACCCATATGACCCATGACCCATGACCCATGACCCATATGACCCATGACCCATGACCCATGACCCATATGACCCATATGACCCATGACCCATGACCCATGACCCATATGACCCATATGACCCATGACCCATTACCCATGACACATGACCCATATGACCCATATGACCCATATGACCCATATGACCCATATGACCCATATGACCCATGACCCATGACCCATGACCCATATGACCCATGACCCATGACCCATATGACCCATATGACCCATATGACCCATGACCCATGACCCATGACCCATATGACCCATATGACCCATGACCCATGACCCATGACCCATATGACCCATATGACCCATGACCCATGACCCATGACCCATGACCTATGACCCATGACCCATGACCCATGACTCATGACCCATGACCCATGACCCATGACCCATGACCCATGACCCATGACCCATGACCCATGACCCATGACCCATGACCCATGACCCATGACACATGACCCATATGACCCATATGACCCATATGACCCATATGACCCATGACCCATGACCCATGACCCATATGACCCATGACCCATGACCCATGACCCATATGACCCATATGACCCATATGACCCATGACCCATGACCCATGTCCCATATGACCCATATGACCCATGACCCATGACCCATGACCCATGACCCATGACCCATGACCCATGACCCATATGAGCCATATGACCCATATGACCCATGACCCATGACCCATGACCCATGACCCATGACCCATGACCCGTATGACCCATGACCCATGACCCATATGGCCCATGACCCATGACCCATGACCCATGACCCATATGACCCATGACCCATGACCCATGACCCATGACCCATGACCCATGACCCATGACCCATGACCCATGACCCATGACCCATGACCCATGACCCATGACCCATGACCCATGACCCATGACCCATATGACCCATATGACCCATGACCCATGACCCATGACCCATGACCCATGACCCATGACCCGTATGACCCATGACCCATGACCCATATGGCCCATGACCCATGACCCATGACCCATGACCCATATGACCCATTTGACCCGTGACCCATGACCCATGACCCATATGACCCACATGACCCATGACCCATATGACCCATATGACGCATGACCCATGACCCATGACCCATGACCCATGACCCATGACCCATGACCCATGACCCATGACACATGACCCATATGACCCATACGACCCATATGACCCATATGACCCATGACCCATGACCCATGACCCATGACCCATATGACCCATGACCCATGACCCATGACCCATATGACACATATGACCCATATGACCCATGACCCATGACCCATGACCCATGACCCATGACCCATGACCCATGACCCATGACCCATGACCCATGACCCATGACCCATGTGACCCATATGACCCATGACCCATGACCCATGACCCATGACCCATATGACCCATTTGACCCGTGACCCATGACCCATGACCCATATGACCCATATGACCCATGACCCATATGACCCATATGACGCATGACCCATGACCCATGACCCATGACCCATGACCCATGACACATGACCCATATGACCCATACGACCCATATGACCCATATGACCCATGACCCATGACCCATGACCCATGACCCATATGACCCATGACCCATGACCCATGACCCATATGACCCATATGACCCATATGACCCATGACCCATATGACCCATATGACCCATATGACCCATGACCCATGACCCATGACCCATGACCCATGACCCATGACCCATGACCCATGACCCATGACCCATGACCCATGACCCATGACCCATGACCCATGACACATGACCCATATGACCCATATGACCCATATGACCCATATGACCCATGACCCATGACCCATGACCCATATGACCCATGACCCATGACCCATATGACCCATATGACCCATATGACCCATGACCCATGACCCATGACCCATATGACCCATATGACCCATGACCCATGACCCATGACCCATGACCCATGACCCATGACCCATGACCCATGACCCATGACCCATGACCCATGACCCATGACCCATGACCCATGACCCATGACCCATGACCCATGACCCATGACCCATGACCCATGACCCATGACCCATGACCCATATGACCCATGACCCATGACCCATGACCCATGACCCATATGACCCATTTGACCCGTGACCCATGACCCATGACCCATGTGACCCATATGACGCATGACCCATGACCCATGACCCATGACCCATGACCCTTGACCCATGACCCATGACCCATGACCCATGACCCATGACCCATGACCCATGACCCATGACCCATGACCCATGACCCATGACCATGACCCATGACCCATGACCCATGACCCATGACCCATGACCCATGACCCATTACCCATGACCCATGACACATGACCCATATGACCCATATGACCCATATGACCCATATGACCCATGACCCATGACCCATGACCCATATGACCCATGACCCATGACCCATATGACCCATATGACCCATATGACCCATGACCCATGACCCATGACCCATATGACCCATATGACCCATGACCCATGACCCATGACCCATGACCCATGACCCATGACCCATGACCCATGACCCATGACCCATGACCCATATGAGCCATATGACCCATATGACCCATGACCCATGACCCATGACCCACGACCCATGACCCATGACCCGTATGACCCATGACCCATGACCCATATGGCCCATGACCCATGACCCATGACCCATGACCCATATGACCCATGACCCATGACCCATGACCCATGACCCATGACCCATGACCCATGACCCATATGACCCATATGACCCATGACCCATGACCCATGACCCATGACCCATGACCCATGACCCATGACCCATGACCCATGACCCATGACCCATGACCCATGACCCATGACCCGTGACCCATGACCCATGACCCATGACCCATGACCCATGACCCATGACCCATATGACCCATATGACCCATGACCCATGACCCATATGACCCATATGACCCATGACCAATGACCCATAACCCATATGACCCATATGACCCATGACCCATGACCCATGACCCATATGACCCATATGACCCATGACCCATGACCCATGACCCATATGACCCATGACCCATGACCCATGACCCATATGACCCATATGACCCATGACCCATGACCCATGACCCATATGACCCATATGACCCATGACCCATGACCCATGACACATGACCCATATGACCCATATGACCCATATGACCCATATGACCCATGACCCATGACCCATGACCCATATGACCCATGACCCATGACCCATATGACCCATATGACCCATATGACCCATATGACCCATATGACCCATGACCCATGACCCATGACCCATATGACCCATGACCCATGACCCATATGACCCATATGACCCATGACCCATGACCCATGACCCATATGACCCATATGACCCATGACCAATGACCCATAACCCATATGACCCATATGACCCATGACCCATGACCCATGACCCATGACCCATGACCCATATGACCCATATGACCCATGACCCATGACCCATGACACATGACCCATATGACCCATATGACCCATATGACCCATATGACCCATGACCCATGACCCATGACCCATGACCCATATGACCCATGACCCATGACCCAAATGACCCATATGACCCATATGACCCATGACCCATGACCCATGACCCATATGACCCATATGACCCATGACCCATAACCCATGACCCATATGACCCATATGACCCATGACCCATGACCCATGACCCATGACCCATGACCCATGACCCATGACCCATGACTCATGACCCATGACCCATGACCCATGACCCATGACCCATGACCCATGACCCATGACCCATGACCCATGACACATGACCCATATGACGCATGACCCATGACCCATGACCCATTACCCATGACACATGACCCATATGACCCATATGACCCATATGACCCATATGACCCATGACCCATGACCCATGACCCATATGACCCATGACCCATGACCCATGACCCATATGACCCATATGACCCATGACCCATGACCCATGACCCATGACCCATGACCCATATGACCCATATGACCCATGACCCATGACCCATGACCCATATGACCCATATGACCCATGACCCATGACCCATGACCCATGACCCATGACCCATGACCCATGACCCATGACCCATGACCCATGACCCATGACCCATGACCCATGACCCATGACCCATGACCCATGACCCATGACCCATGAGCCATGACCCATGACCCATGACCCATGACCCATATGACCCATGACCCATGACCCATATGACCCATATGACCCATATGACCCATGACCCATGACCCATGACCCATGACCCATGACCCATGACCCATGACCCATGACCCATGACCCATGACCCATGACCCATGACCCATGACCCATGACCCATGACCCATGACCCATATGACCCATATGACCCATGACCAATGACCCATAACCCATATGACCCATATGACCCATGACCCATGACCCATGACCCATGACCCATATGACCCATATGACCCATGACCCATGACCCATGACCCATATGACCCATGACCCATGACCCATGACCCATATGACCCATATGACCCATGACCCATGACCCATGACCCATGACCCATATGACCCATATGACCCATGACCCATGACCCATGACACATGACCCATATGACCCATATGACCCATATGACCCATATGACCCATGACCCATGACCCATGACCCATGACCCATATGACCCATGACCCATGACCCAAATGACCCATATGACCCATATGACCCATGACCCATGACCCATGACCCATATGACCCATATGACCCATGACCCATAACCCATGACCCATATGACCCATATGACCCATGACCCATGACCCATGACCCATGACCCATGACCCATGACCCATGACCCATGACTCATGACCCATGACCCATGACCCATGACCCATGACCCATGACCCATGACCCATGACCCATGACCCATGACCCATGACACATGACCCATATGACGCATGACCCATGACCCATGACCCATTACCCATGACACATGACCCATATGACCCATATGACCCATATGACCCATATGACCCATGACCCATGACCCATGACCCATATGACCCATGACCCATGACCCATATGACCCATATGACCCATGACCCATGACCCATGACCCATGACCCATGACCCATGACCCATGACCCATGACCCATGACCCATATGACCCATATGACCCATGACCCATGACCCATGACCCATATGACCCATATGACCCATGACCCATGACCCATGACCCATGACCCATGACCCATGACCCATGACCCATGACCCATGACCCATGACCCATGACCCATGACCCATGACCCATGACCCATGACCCATGACCCATGAGCCATGACCCATGACCCATGACCCATATGACCCATATGACCCATGACCCATGACCCATGACCCATATGACCCATATGACCCATGACCCATGACCCATGACCCATGACCCATGACCCATGACCCATGACCCATGACCCATGACCCATGACCCATGACCCATGACCCATGACCCATGACCCATGACCCATGACCCATATGACCCATATGACCCATGACCCATGACCCATGACCCATGACCCATGACCCATGACCCATGACCCATGACCCATGAACCATGACACATGACCCATATGACCCATATGACCCATGACCCATGACCCATGACCCATGACCCATGACCCATGACCCATGACCCATGACCCATGACCCATGACCCATGACCCATGACCCATGACCCATGACCCATGACCCATGACCCATGACCCATGACCCATGACCCATGACCCATGACCCATGACCCATGACCCATGACCCATGACCCATGACCCATATGACCCATGACCCATGACCCATATGACCCATTTGACCCGTGACCCATGACCCATGACCCATATGACCCATATGACGCATGACCCATGACCCATGACCCATGACCCATGACCCATGACCCATGACCCATGACCCATGACCCATGACCCATGACCCATGACCCATGACCCATGACCCATGACCCATGACCCATGACCCATGAGCCATGACCCATGACCCATGACCCATATGACCCATATGACCCATATGACCCATGACCCATGACCCATGACCCATATGACCCATATGACCCATGACCCATGACCCGGGACCCATGACCCATGACCCATGACCCATGACCCATGACCCATATGAGCCATATGACCCATATGACCCATGACCCATGACCCATGACCCATGACCCATGACCCGTATGACCCATGACCCATGACCCATATGGCCCATGACCCATGACCCATGACCCATGACCCATATGACCCATGACCCATGACCCATGACCCATATGACCCATATGACCCATGACCCATGACCAATGACCCATAACCCATATGACCCATATGACCCATGACCCATGACCCATGACCCATATGACCCATATGACCCATGACCCATGACCCATGACCCATATGACCCATGACCCATGACCCATGACCCATATGACCCATATGACCCATGACCCATGACCCATGACACATGACCCATATGACCCATATGACCCATATGACCCATATGACCCATGACCCATGACCCATGACCCATATGACCCATGACCCATGACCCATATGACCCATATGACCCATATGACCCATGACCCATGACCCATGACCCATATGACCCATATGACCCATGACCCATGACCCATGACCCATGACCCATATGACCCATATGACCCATGACCCATGACCCATGACCCATGACCCATGACCCATGACCCATGACCCATGACCCATGACCCATGACCCATGACCCATGACCCATGACCCATGACCCATGACCCATGACCCATGACCCATGACCCATGACACATGACCCATATGACCCATATGACCCATATGACCCATATGACCCATGACCCATGACCCATGACCCATATGACCCATGACCCATGACCCATATGACCCATATGACCCATATGACCCATGACCCATGACCCATGACCCATATGACCCATATGACCCATGACCCATGACCCATGACCCATGACCCATGACCCATGACCCATGACCCATGACCCATGACCCATGACCCATGACCCATGACCCATGACCCATGACCCATGACCCATGACCCATATGACCCATGACCCATGACCCATGACCCATGACCCATATGACCCATTTGACCCGTGACCCATGACCCATGACCCATATGACCCATATGACCCATGACCCATGACCCATGACCCATGACCCATGACCCATGACCCATGACCCATGACCCATGACCCATGACCCATGACCCATGAACCATGACCCATGACCCATGACCCATGACCCATGACCCATGACCCATGACCCATGACCCATGACCCATGACCAATGACCCATAACCCATATGACCCATATGACCCATGACCCATGACCCATGACCCATATGACCCATATGACCCATGACCCATGACCCATGACCCATATGACCCATGACCCATGACCCATGACCCATATGACCCATATGACCCATGACCCATGACCCATGACACATGACCCATATGACCCATATGACCCATATGACCCATATGACCCATGACCCATGACCCATGACCCATATGACCCATGACCCATGACCCATATGACCCATATGACCCATATGACCCATGACCCATGACCCATGACCCATATGACCCATATGACCCATGACCCATGACCCATGACCCATGACCCATATGACCCATATGACCCATGACCCATGACCCATGACCCATGACCCATGACCCATGACCCATGACCCATGACCCATGACCCATGACCCATGACCCATGACCCATGACCCATGACCCATGACCCATGACCCATGACCCATGACCCATGACACATGACCCATATGACCCATATGACCCATATGACCCATATGACCCATGACCCATGACCCATGACCCATATGACCCATGACCCATGACCCATATGACCCATATGACCCATATGACCCATGACCCATGACCCATGACCCATATGACCCATATGACCCATGACCCATGACCCATGACCCATGACCCATGACCCATGACCCATGACCCATGACCCATGACCCATGACCCATGACCCATGACCCATGACCCATGACCCATGACCCATGACCCATGACCCATATGACCCATGACCCATGACCCATGACCCATGACCCATATGACCCATTTGACCCGTGACCCATGACCCATGACCCATATGACCCATATGACCCATGACCCATGACCCATGACCCATGACCCATGACCCATGACCCATGACCCATGACCCATGACCCATGACCCATGACCCATGAACCATGACCCATGACCCATGACCCATGACCCATGACCCATGACCCATGACCCATGACCCATGACCCATGACCCATGACCCATGACCCATGACCCATGACCCATATGACCCATATGACCCATGACCCATGACCCATATGACCCATATGACCCATGACCCATGACCCATGACCCATGACCCATGACCCATGACCCATGACCCATGACCCATGACCCATGACCCATGACCCATGACCCATGACCCATGACCCATGACCCATGACCCATGACCCATGACCCATATGACCCATATGACCCATGACCCATGACCCATGACCCATATGACCCATATGACCCATGACCAATGACCCATAACCCATATGACCCATATGACCCATGACCCATATGACCCATATGACCCATGACCCATGACCCATGACACATGACCCATATGACCCATATGACCCATATGACCCATATGACCCATGACCCATGACCCATGACCCATATGACCCATGACCCATGACCCATATGACCCATATGACCCATATGACCCATGACCCATGACCCATGACCCATATGACCCATATGACCCATGACCCATGACCCATGACCCATGACCCATATGACCCATATGACCCATGACCCATGACCCATGACCCATGACCCATGACCCATGACCCATGACCCATGACCCATGACCCATGACCCATGACCCATGACCCATGACCCATGACCCATGACCCATGACCCATGACCCATGACCCATGACACATGACCCATATGACCCATATGACCCATATGACCCATATGACCCATGACCCATGACCCATGACCCATATGACCCATGACCCATGACCCATATGACCCATATGACCCATATGACCCATGACCCATGACCCATGACCCATATGACCCATATGACCCATGACCCATGACCCATGACCCATGACCCATGACCCATGACCCATGACCCATGACCCATGACCCATGACCCATGACCCATGACCCATGACCCATGACCCATGACCCATGACCCATGACCCATATGACCCATGACCCATGACCCATGACCCATATGACCCATATGACCCATGACCCATGACCAATGACCCATAACCCATATGACCCATATGACCCATGACCCATGACCCATGACCCATATGACCCATATGACCCATGACCCATGACCCATGACCCATATGACCCATGACCCATGACCCATGACCCATATGACCCATATGACCCATGACCCATGACCCATGACACATGACCCATATGACCCATATGACCCATGACCCATGACCCATGACCCATATGACCCATGACCCATGACCCATGACCCATGACCCATGGCCCATGACCCATGACCCATGACCCATGACCCATGACCCATGACCCATGACCCATGACCCATGACCCATGACCCATGACCCATGACCCATGACCCATGGCCCATGACCCATGACCCATGACCCATGACACATGACCCATATGACCCATATGACCCATATGACCCATGACCCATGACCCATGACCCATATGACCCATATGACCCATATGACCCATATGACCCATGACCCATGACCCATGACCCATATGACCCATATGACCCATGACCCATGACCCATGACCCATGACCCATGACCCATGACCCATGACCCATATGACCCATATGACCCATGACCCATGACCCATGACCCATGACCCATGACCCATGACCCATGACCCATGACCCATGACCCATGACCCATGACCCATGACCCATGACCCATGACCCATGACCCATGACCCATGACCCATGACCCATGACACATGACCCATATGACCCATATGACCCATATGACCCATATGACCCATATGACCCATGACCCATGACCCATGACCCATATGACCCATGACCCATGACCCATATGACCCATATGACCCATATGACCCATGACCCATGACCCATGACCCATATGACCCATATGACCCATGACCCATGACCCGGGACCCATGACCCATGACCCATGACCCATGACCCATGACCCATATGAGCCATATGACCCATATGACCCATGACCCATGACCCATGACCCATGACCCATGACCCGTATGACCCATGACCCATGACCCATATGGCCCATGACCCATGACCCATGACCCATGACCCATATGACCCATATGACCCATGACCCATGACCCATGACACATGACCCATATGACCCATATGACCCATATGACCCATATGACCCATGACCCATGACCCATGACCCATGACCCATGACCCATGACCCATGACCCATGACCAATGACCCATGACCCATATGACCCATATGACCCATGACCCATGACCCATGACCCATATGACCCATGACCCATGACCCATGACCCATATGACCCATGACCCATGACCCATATGACCCATATGACCCATATGACCCATGACCCATGACCCATGACCCATATGACCCATATGACCCATGACCCATGACCCATGACCCATGACCCATGACCCATGACCCATGACCCATGACCCATGACCCATGACCCATGACCCATGACCCATATGACCCATATGACCCATGACCCATGACCCATATGACCCATATGACCCATGACCAATGACCCATAACCCATATGACCCATATGACCCATGACCCATGACCCATGACCCATATGACCCATATGACCCATGACCCATGACCCATGACCCATATGACCCATGACCCATTACCCATGACCCATATGACCCATATGACCCATGACCCATGACCCATGACCCATATGACCCATATGACCCATGACCCATGACCCATGACACATGACCCATATGACCCATATGACCCATATGACCCATATGACCCATAACCCATGACCCATGACCCATATGACCCATGACCCATGACCCATATGACCCATATGACCCATATGACCCATATGACCCATATGACCCATGACCCATGACCCATGACCCATATGACCCATGACCCATGACCCATATGACCCATATGACCCATGACCCATGACCCATGACCCATATGACCCATATGACCCATGACCAATGACCCATAACCCATATGACCCATATGACCCATGACCCATGACCCATGACCCATATGACCCATATGACCCATGACCCATGACCCATGACCCATATGACCCATGACCCATGACCCATGACCCATATGACCCATATGACCCATGACCCATGACCCATGACCCATATGACCCATATGACCCATGACCCATTACCCATGACACATGACCCATATGACCCATATGACCCATATGACCCATATGACCCATGACCCATGACCCATGACCCATATGACCCATGACCCATGACCCATATGACCCATATGACCCATATGACCCATGACCCATGACCCATGACCCATATGACCCATATGACCCATGACCCATGACCCATGACCCATATGACCCATATGACCCATGACCCATGACCCATGACCCATGACCCATGACCCATGACCCATGACCCATGACTCATGACCCATGACCCATGACCCATGACCCATGACCCATGACCCATGACCCATGACCCATGACCCATGACCCATGACCCATGACCCATATGACCCATATGACCCATATGACCCATATGACCCATGACCCATGACCCATGACCCATATGACCCATGACCCATGACCCATATGACCCATATGACCCATATGACCCATGACCCATGACCCATGACCCATATGACCCATATGACCCATGACCCATGACCCATGACCCATGACCCATGACCCATGACCCATGACCCATATGACCCATATGACCCATATGACCCATGACCCATGACCCATGACCCATGACCCATGACCCATGACCCGTATGACCCATGACCCATGACCCATGACCCATATGACCCATGACCCATGACCCATGACCCATATGACCCATATGACCCATGACCCATGACCCATGACACATGACCCATATGACCCATATGACCCATATGACCCATATGACCCATGACCCATGACCCATGACCCATGACCCATGACCCATGACCCATGACCCATGACCAATGACCCATGACCCATATGACCCATATGACCCATGACCCATGACCCATGACCCATATGACCCATGACCCATGACCCATGACCCATGACCCATATGACCCATGACCCATGACCCATATGACCCATATGACCCATATGACCCATGACCCATGACCCATGACCCATATGACCCATATGACCCATGACCCATGACCCATGACCCATGACCCATGACCCATGACCCATGACCCATGACCCATGACCCATATGACCCATATGACCCATGACCCATGACCCATATGACCCATAACCCATATGACCCATATGACCCATGACCCATGACCCATGACCCATATGACCCATATGACCCATGACCCATGACCCATGACCCATATGACCCATGACCCATGACCCATGACCCATATGACCCATATGACCCATGACCCATGACCCATGACCCATGACACATGACCCATATGACCCATATGACCCATATGACCCATATGACCCATGACCCATGACCCATGACCCATATGACCCATGACCCATGACCCATATGACCCATATGACCCATATGACCCATGACCCATGACCCATGACCCATATGACCCATATGACCCATGACCCATGACCCATGACCCATGACCCATATGACCCATATGACCCATGACCCATGACCCATGACCCATGACCCATGACCCATGACCCATGACCCATGACCCATGACCCATGACCCATGACCCATGACCCATGACCCATGACCCATGACCCATGACCCATGACCCATGACACATGACCCATATGACCCATATGACCCATATGACCCATATGACCCATGACCCATGACCCATGACCCATATGACCCATGACCCATGACCCATATGACCCATATGACCCATATGACCCATGACCCATGACCCATGACCCATATGACCCATATGACCCATGACCCATGACCCATGACCCATGACCCATGACCCATGACCCATGACCCATGACCCATGACCCATGACCCATGACCCATGACCCATGACCCATGACCCATGACCCATGACCCATGACCCATATGACCCATGACCCATGACCCATGACCCATATGACCCATTTGACCCGTGACCCATGACCCATGACCCATATGACCCATATGGCGCATGACCCATGACCCATGACCCATGACCCATGACCCATGACCCATGACCCATGACCCATGACCCATGACCCATGACCCATGACCCATGACCCATGACCCATGACCCATGACCCATGACCCATGACCCATGACCCATGACCCATGACCCATGACCCATGACCCATGACCCATGACCCATGACCCATGACCCATGACCCATGACCCATGACCCATGACCCATGACCCATATGACCCATATGACCCATGACCCATGACCCATGACCCATATGACCCATATGACCCATGACCCATGACCCATGACCCATGACCCATGACCCATGACCCATGACCCATGACCCATGACCCATGACCCATGACCCATGACCCATGACCCATGACCCATATGACCCATATGACCCATGACCCATGACCCATGACCCATATGACCCATATGACCCATGACCAATGACCCATAACCCATATGACCCATATGACCCATGACCCATATGACCCATATGACCCATGACCCATGACCCATGACACATGACCCATATGACCCATATGACCCATATGACCCATATGACCCATGACCCATGACCCATGACCCATATGACCCATGACCCATGACCCATATGACCCATATGACCCATGACCCATGACCCATGACCCATGACCCATATGACCCATATGACCCATGACCCATGACCCATGACCCATATGACCCATATGACCCATGACCCATGACCCATGACCCATGACCCATGACCCATGACCCATGACCCATATGACCCATGACCCATGACCCATGACCCATGACCCATGACCCATGACCCATGACACATGACCCATATGACCCATATGACCCATATGACCCATATGACCCATGACCCATGACCCATGACCCATATGACCCATATGACCCATATGACCCATGACCCATGACCCATGACCCATATGACCCATATGACCCATGACCCATGACCCATGACCCATGACCCATGACCCATGACCCATGACCCATGACCCATGACCCATGACCCATGACCCATGACCCATGACCCATGACCCATGACCCATGACCCATGACCCATGACCCATATGACCCATGACCCATGACCCATGACCCATATGACCCATATGACCCATGACCCATGACCAATGACCCATAACCCATATGACCCATATGACCCATGACCCATGACCCATGACCCATATGACCCATATGACCCATGACCCATGACCCATGACCCATATGACCCATGACCCATGACCCATGACCCATATGACCCATATGACCCATGACCCATGACCCATGACCCATGACCCATGACCCATATGACCCATATGACCCATGACCCATGACCCATGACCCATGACCCATGACCCATGACCCATGACCCATGACCCATGACCCATGACCCATGACCCATGACCCATGACCCATGACCCATGACCCATGACCCATGACCCATGACACATGACCCATATGACCCATATGACCCATATGACCCATGACCCATGACCCATGACCCATATGACCCATATGACCCATATGACCCATATGACCCATGACCCATGACCCATGACCCATATGACCCATATGACCCATGACCCATGACCCATGACCCATGACCCATGACCCATATGACCCATATGACCCATGACCCATGACCCATGACCCATGACCCATGACCCATGACCCATGACCCATGACCCATGACCCATGACCCATGACCCATGACCCATGACCCATGACCCATGACCCATGACCCATGACCCATGACACATGACCCATATGACCCATATGACCCATATGACCCATATGACCCATATGACCCATGACCCATGACCCATGACCCATATGACCCATGACCCATGACCCATATGACCCATATGACCCATATGACCCATGACCCATGACCCATGACCCATATGACCCATATGACCCATGACCCATGACCCGGGACCCATGACCCATGACCCATGACCCATGACCCATGACCCATATGAGCCATATGACCCATATGACCCATGACCCATGACCCATGACCCATGACCCGTATGACCCATGACCCATGACCCATATGGCCCATGACCCATGACCCATGACCCATGACCCATGACCCATGACCCATATGACCCATGACCCATGACCCATGACCCATATGACCCATATGACCCATGACCCATGACCCATGACACATGACCCATATGACCCATATGACCCATATGACCCATATGACCCATGACCCATGACCCATGACCCATGACCCATGACCCATGACCCATGACCCATGACCAATGACCCATGACCCATATGACCCATATGACCCATGACCCATGACCCATGACCCATATGACCCATGACCCATGACCCATGACCCATATGACCCATGACCCATGACCCATATGACCCATATGACCCATATGACCCATGACCCATGACCCATGACCCATATGACCCATATGACCCATGACCCATGACCCATGACCCATGACCCATGACCCATGACCCATGACCCATGACCCATATGACCCATATGACCCATGACCCATGACCCATATGACCCATATGACCCATGACCAATGACCCATAACCCATATGACCCATATGACCCATGACCCATGACCCATGACCCATATGACCCATATGACCCATGACCCATGACCCATGACCCATATGACCCATGACCCATTACCCATGACCCATATGACCCATATGACCCATGACCCATGACCCATGACCCATATGACCCATATGACCCATGACCCATGACCCATGACACATGACCCATATGACCCATATGACCCATATGACCCATATGACCCATAACCCATGACCCATGACCCATATGACCCATGACCCATGACCCATATGACCCATATGACCCATATGACCCATATGACCCATATGACCCATGACCCATGACCCATGACCCATATGACCCATGACCCATGACCCATATGACCCATATGACCCATGACCCATGACCCATGACCCATATGACCCATATGACCCATGACCAATGACCCATAACCCATATGACCCATATGACCCATGACCCATGACCCATGACCCATATGACCCATATGACCCATGACCCATGACCCATGACCCATATGACCCATGACCCATGACCCATGACCCATATGACCCATATGACCCATGACCCATGACCCATGACCCATATGACCCATATGACCCATGACCCATTACCCATGACACATGACCCATATGACCCATATGACCCATATGACCCATATGACCCATATGACCCATGACCCATGACCCATGACCCATATGACCCATGACCCATGACCCATATGACCCATATGACCCATATGACCCATGACCCATGACCCATGACCCATATGACCCATATGACCCATGACCCATGACCCATGACCCATATGACCCATATGACCCATGACCCATGACCCATGACCCATGACCCATGACCCATGACCCATGACCCATGACTCATGACCCATGACCCATGACCCATGACCCATGACCCATGACCCATGACCCATGACCCATGACCCATGACCCATGACCCATGACCCATATGACCCATATGACCCATATGACCCATATGACCCATGACCCATGACCCATGACCCATATGACCCATGACCCATGACCCATATGACCCATATGACCCATATGACCCATGACCCATGACCCATGACCCATATGACCCATATGACCCATGACCCATGACCCATGACCCATGACCCATGACCCATGACCCATGACCCATATGACCCATATGACCCATATGACCCATGACCCATGACCCATGACCCATGACCCATGACCCATGACCCGTATGACCCATGACCCATGACCCATGACCCATATGACCCATGACCCATGACCCATGACCCATATGACCCATATGACCCATGACCCATGACCCATGACACATGACCCATATGACCCATATGACCCATATGACCCATATGACCCATGACCCATGACCCATGACCCATGACCCATGACCCATGACCCATGACCCATGACCCATGACCCATGACCCATGACCCATGACCCATGACCCATGACCCATGACCCATGACCCATGACCCATGACCCATGACCCATGACCCATGACCCATGACCCATGAGCCATGACCCATGACCCATGACCCATATGACCCATATGACCCATGACCCATGACCCATGACCCATATGACCCATATGACCCATGACCCATGACCCATGACCCATGACCCATGACCCATGACCCATGACCCATGACCCATGACCCATGACCCATGACCCATGACCCATGACCCATGACCCATATGACCCATATGACCCATGACCCATGACCCATATGACCCATATGACCCATGACCCATGACCCATGACCCATGACCCATGACCCATGACCCATGACCCATGACCCATGACCCATGACCCATGACCCATGACCCATGACCCATATGACCCATATGACCCATGACCCATGACCCATGACCCATATGACCCATATGACCCATGACCAATGACCCATAACCCATATGACCCATAACCCATATGACCCATATGACCCATGACCCATATGACCCATATGACCCATGACCCATGACCCATGACCCATGACACATGACCCATATGACCCATATGACCCATATGACCCATATGACCCATGACCCATGACCCATGACCCATATGACCCATGACCCATGACCCATATGACCCATATGACCCATATGACCCATATGACGCATGACCCATGACCCATATGACCCATGACCCATGACCCATATGACCCATATGACCCATATGACCCATGACCCATGACCCATATGACCCATATGACCCATGACCCATGACCCATGACCCATGACCCATATGACCCATATGACCCATGACCCATGACCCATGACCCATGACCCATGACCCATGACCCATGACCCATGACCCATGACCCATGACCCATGACCCATGACCCATGACCCATGACCCATGACCCATGACCCATGACCCATGACCCATGACCCATGACCCATGACCCATGACACATGACCCATATGACCCATGACCCATATGACCCATATGACCCATATGACCCATATGACCCATGACCCATGACCCATGACCCATATGACCCATGACCCATGACCCATATGACCCATATGACCCATATGACCCATGACCCATGACCCATGACCCATATGACCCATATGACCCATGACCCATGACCCATGACCCATGACCCATGACCCATGACCCATGACCCATGACCCATGACCCATGACCCATGACCCATATGACCCATGACCCATGACCCATGACCCATGACCCATATGACCCATTTGACCCGTGACCCATGACCCATGACCCATATGACCCATATGACGCATGACCCATGACCCATGACCCATGACCCATGACCCATGACCCATGACCCATGACCCATGACCCATGACCCATGACCCATGACCCATGACCCATGACCCATGACCCATGACCCATGACCCATGACCCATGACCCATGACCCATGACCCATGACCCATGACCCATGACCCATGACCCATATGACCCATATGACCCATGACCCATGACCCATGACCCATATGACCCATATGACCCATGACCCATGACCCATGACCCATGACCCATGACCCATGACCCATGACCCATGACCCATGACCCATGACCCATGACCCATGACCCATGACCCATATGACCCATATGACCCATGACCCATGACCCATGACCCATATGACCCATATGACCCATGACCAATGACCCATAACCCATATGACCCATAACCCATATGACCCATATGACCCATGACCCATATGACCCATATGACCCATGACCCATGACCCATGACCCATGACACATGACCCATATGACCCATATGACCCATATGACCCATATGACCCATGACCCATGACCCATGACCCATATGACCCATGACCCATGACCCATATGACCCATATGACCCATATGACCCATATGACCCATGACCCATGACCCATGACCCATGACCCATGACCCATGTCCCATGACCCATGACCCATGACCCATGACCCATGACCCATGACCCATGACCCATGACCCATGACCCATGACCCATGACACATGACCCATATGACCCATATGACCCATATGACCCATATGACCCATGACCCATGACCCATGACCCATGACCCATATGACCCATGACCCATGACCCATATGACCCATATGACCCAAATGACCCATGACCCATGACCCATGACCCATATGACCCATATGACCCATGACCCATGACCCATGACCCATGACCCATGACCCATGACCCATGACCCATGACCCATGACCCATGACCCATGACCCATGACCCATGACCCATGACCCATGACCCATATGACCCATGACCCATGACCCATGACCCATGACCCATATGACCCATTTGACCCGTGACCCATGACCCATGACCCATATGACCCATATGACCCATGACCCATGACCCATGACCCATGACCCATGACCCATGACCCATGACCCATGACCCATGACCCATGACCCATGACCCATGAACCATGACCCATGACCCATGACCCATGACCCATGACCCATGACCCATGACCCATGACCCATGACCCATGACCCATGACCCATGACCCATGACCCATGACCCATATGACCCATATGACCCATGACCCATGACCCATATGACCCATATGACCCATGACCCATGACCCATGACCCATGACCCATGACCCATGACCCATGACCCATGACCCATGACCCATGACCCATGACCCATGACCCATGACCCATGACCCATGACCCATGACCCATGACCCATGACCCATGATCCATATGACCCATATGACCCATGACCCATGACCCATGACCCATATGACCCATATGACCCATGACCAATGACCCATAACCCATATGACCCATATGACCCATGACCCATATGACCCATATGACCCATGACCCATGACCCATGACACATGACCCATATGACCCATATGACCCATATGACCCATATGACCCATGACCCATGACCCATGACCCATATGACCCATGACCCATGACCCATATGACCCATATGACCCATATGACCCATATGACCCATGACCCATGACCCATGACCCATATGACCCATATGACCCATGACCCATGACCCATGACCCATGACCCATATGACCCATATGACCCATGACCCATGACCCATGACCCATGACCCATGACCCATGACCCATGACCCATGACCCATGACCCATGACCCATGACCCATGACCCATGACCCATGACCCATGACCCATGACCCATGACCCATGACCCATGACCCATGACACATGACCCATATGACCCATATGACCCATATGACCCATATGACCCATGACCCATGACCCATGACCCATATGACCCATGACCCATGACCCATATGACCCATATGACCCATATGACCCATGACCCATGACCCATGACCCATATGACCCATATGACCCATGACCCATGACCCATGACCCATGACCCATGACCCATGACCCATGACCCATGACCCATGACCCATGACCCATGACCCATGACCCATGACCCATGACCCATGACCCATGACCCATGACCCATATGACCCATGACCCATGACCCATGACCCATATGACCCATATGACCCATGACCCATGACCAATGACCCATAACCCATATGACCCATATGACCCATGACCCATGACCCATGACCCATATGACCCATATGACCCATGACCCATGACCCATGACCCATATGACCCATGACCCATGACCCATGACCCATATGACCCATATGACCCATGACCCATGACCCATGACACATGACCCATATGACCCATATGACCCATGACCCATGACCCATGACCCATATGACCCATGACCCATGACCCATGACCCATGACCCATGGCCCATGACCCATGACCCATGACCCATGACCCATGACCCATGACCCATGACCCATGACCCATGACCCATGACCCATGACCCATGACCCATGACCCATGGCCCATGACCCATGACCCATGACCCATGACACATGACCCATATGACCCATATGACCCATATGACCCATGACCCATGACCCATGACCCATATGACCCATATGACCCATATGACCCATATGACCCATGACCCATGACCCATGACCCATATGACCCATATGACCCATGACCCATGACCCATGACCCATGACCCATGACCCATGACCCATGACCCATATGACCCATATGACCCATGACCCATGACCCATGACCCATGACCCATGACCCATGACCCATGACCCATGACCCATGACCCATGACCCATGACCCATGACCCATGACCCATGACCCATGACCCATGACCCATGACCCATGACCCATGACCCATGACACATGACCCATATGACCCATATGACCCATATGACCCATATGACCCATATGACCCATGACCCATGACCCATGACCCATATGACCCATGACCCATGACCCATATGACCCATATGACCCATATGACCCATGACCCATGACCCATGACCCATATGACCCATATGACCCATGACCCATGACCCGGGACCCATGACCCATGACCCATGACCCATGACCCATGACCCATATGAGCCATATGACCCATATGACCCATGACCCATGACCCATGACCCATGACCCATGACCCGTATGACCCATGACCCATGACCCATATGGCCCATGACCCATGACCCATGACCCATGACCCATATGACCCATATGACCCATGACCCATGACCCATGACACATGACCCATATGACCCATATGACCCATATGACCCATATGACCCATGACCCATGACCCATGACCCATGACCCATGACCCATGACCCATGACCCATGACCAATGACCCATGACCCATATGACCCATATGACCCATGACCCATGACCCATGACCCATATGACCCATGACCCATGACCCATGACCCATATGACCCATGACCCATGACCCATATGACCCATATGACCCATATGACCCATGACCCATGACCCATGACCCATATGACCCATATGACCCATGACCCATGACCCATGACCCATGACCCATGACCCATGACCCATGACCCATGACCCATGACCCATGACCCATGACCCATATGACCCATATGACCCATGACCCATGACCCATATGACCCATATGACCCATGACCAATGACCCATAACCCATATGACCCATATGACCCATGACCCATGACCCATGACCCATATGACCCATATGACCCATGACCCATGACCCATGACCCATATGACCCATGACCCATTACCCATGACCCATATGACCCATATGACCCATGACCCATGACCCATGACCCATATGACCCATATGACCCATGACCCATGACCCATGACACATGACCCATATGACCCATATGACCCATATGACCCATATGACCCATAACCCATGACCCATGACCCATATGACCCATGACCCATGACCCATATGACCCATATGACCCATATGACCCATATGACCCATATGACCCATGACCCATGACCCATGACCCATATGACCCATGACCCATGACCCATATGACCCATATGACCCATGACCCATGACCCATGACCCATATGACCCATATGACCCATGACCAATGACCCATAACCCATATGACCCATATGACCCATGACCCATGACCCATGACCCATATGACCCATATGACCCATGACCCATGACCCATGACCCATATGACCCATGACCCATGACCCATGACCCATATGACCCATATGACCCATGACCCATGACCCATGACCCATATGACCCATATGACCCATGACCCATTACCCATGACACATGACCCATATGACCCATATGACCCATATGACCCATATGACCCATGACCCATGACCCATGACCCATATGACCCATGACCCATGACCCATATGACCCATATGACCCATATGACCCATGACCCATGACCCATGACCCATATGACCCATATGACCCATGACCCATGACCCATGACCCATATGACCCATATGACCCATGACCCATGACCCATGACCCATGACCCATGACCCATGACCCATGACCCATGACCCATGACTCATGACCCATGACCCATGACCCATGACCCATGACCCATGACCCATGACCCATGACCCATGACCCATGACCCATGACCCATGACCCATATGACCCATATGACCCATATGACCCATATGACCCATGACCCATGACCCATGACCCATATGACCCATGACCCATGACCCATATGACCCATATGACCCATATGACCCATGACCCATGACCCATGACCCATATGACCCATATGACCCATGACCCATGACCCATGACCCATGACCCATGACCCATGACCCATGACCCATATGACCCATATGACCCATATGACCCATGACCCATGACCCATGACCCATGACCCATGACCCATGACCCGTATGACCCATGACCCATGACCCATGACCCATATGACCCATGACCCATGACCCATGACCCATATGACCCATATGACCCATGACCCATGACCCATGACACATGACCCATATGACCCATATGACCCATATGACCCATATGACCCATGACCCATGACCCATGACCCATGACCCATGACCCATGACCCATGACCCATGACCAATGACCCATGACCCATATGACCCATATGACCCATGACCCATGACCCATGACCCATATGACCCATGACCCATGACCCATGACCCATATGACCCATGACCCATGACCCATATGACCCATATGACCCATATGACCCATGACCCATGACCCATGACCCATATGACCCATATGACCCATGACCCATGACCCATGACCCATGACCCATGACCCATGACCCATGACCCATGACCCATGACCCATATGACCCATATGACCCATGACCCATGACCCATATGACCCATAACCCATATGACCCATATGACCCATGACCCATGACCCATGACCCATATGACCCATATGACCCATGACCCATGACCCATGACCCATATGACCCATGACCCATGACCCATGACCCATATGACCCATATGACCCATGACCCATGACCCATGACCCATGACACATGACCCATATGACCCATATGACCCATATGACCCATATGACCCATGACCCATGACCCATGACCCATATGACCCATGACCCATGACCCATATGACCCATGTGACCCATATGACCCATGACCCATGACCCATGACCCATATGACCCATATGACCCATGACCCATGACCCATGACCCATGACCCATATGACCCATATGACCCATGACCCATGACCCATGACCCATGACCCATGACCCATGACCCATGACCCATGACCCATGACCCATGACCCATGACCCATGACCCATGACCCATGACCCATGACCCATGACCCATGACACATGACCCATATGACCCATATGACCCATATGACCCATATGACCCATGACCCATGACCCATGACCCATATGACCCATGACCCATGACCCATATGACCCATATGACCCATATGACCCATGACCCATGACCCATGACCCATATGACCCATATGACCCATGACCCATGACCCATGACCCATGACCCATGACCCATGACCCATGACCCATGACCCATGACCCATGACCCATGACCCATGACCCATGACCCATGACCCATGACCCATGACCCATATGACCCATGACCCATGACCCATGACCCATGACCCATATGACCCATTTGACCCGTGACCCATGACCCATG
Organism: Andrena marginata; assembly: GCA_963932335.1. Lineage (NCBI taxonomy): Eukaryota > Metazoa > Arthropoda > Insecta > Hymenoptera > Andrenidae > Andrena > Andrena marginata. The sequence continues at coordinate 18,077,964 of OZ010660.1, forward strand.
ACCCATATGACCCATATGGCGCATGACCCATGACCCATGACCCATGACCCATGACCCATGACCCATGACCCATGACCCATGACCCATGACCCATGACCCATGACCCATGACCCATGACCCATGACCCATGACCCATGACCCATGACCCATGACCCATGACCCATGACCCATGACCCATGACCCATGACCCATGACCCATGACCCATGACCCATGACCCATGACCCATGACCCATGACCCATATGACCCATATGACCCATGACCCATGACCCATGACCCATATGACCCATATGACCCATGACCCATGACCCATGACCCATGACCCATGACCCATGACCCATGACCCATGACCCATGACCCATGACCCATGACCCATGACCCATGACCCATATGACCCATATGACCCATGACCCATGACCCATGACCCATATGACCCATATGACCCATGACCAATGACCCATAACCCATATGACCCATATGACCCATGACCCATATGACCCATATGACCCATGACCCATGACCCATGACACATGACCCATATGACCCATATGACCCATATGACCCATATGACCCATGACCCATGACCCATGACCCATATGACCCATGACCCATGACCCATATGACCCATATGACCCATGACCCATGACCCATGACCCATGACCCATATGACCCATATGACCCATGACCCATGACCCATGACCCATATGACCCATATGACCCATGACCCATGACCCATGACCCATGACCCATGACCCATGACCCATGACCCATATGACCCATGACCCATGACCCATGACCCATGACCCATGACCCATGACCCATGACACATGACCCATATGACCCATATGACCCATATGACCCATATGACCCATGACCCATGACCCATGACCCATATGACCCATATGACCCATATGACCCATGACCCATGACCCATGACCCATATGACCCATATGACCCATGACCCATGACCCATGACCCATGACCCATGACCCATGACCCATGACCCATGACCCATGACCCATGACCCATGACCCATGACCCATGACCCATGACCCATGACCCATGACCCATGACCCATATGACCCATGACCCATGACCCATGACCCATATGACCCATATGACCCATGACCCATGACCAATGACCCATAACCCATATGACCCATATGACCCATGACCCATGACCCATGACCCATATGACCCATATGACCCATGACCCATGACCCATGACCCATATGACCCATGACCCATGACCCATGACCCATATGACCCATATGACCCATGACCCATGACCCATGACCCATGACCCATGACCCATATGACCCATATGACCCATGACCCATGACCCATGACCCATGACCCATGACCCATGACCCATGACCCATGACCCATGACCCATGACCCATGACCCATGACCCATGACCCATGACCCATGACCCATGACCCATGACACATGACCCATATGACCCATATGACCCATATGACCCATGACCCATGACCCATGACCCATATGACCCATATGACCCATATGACCCATATGACCCATGACCCATGACCCATGACCCATATGACCCATATGACCCATGACCCATGACCCATGACCCATGACCCATGACCCATATGACCCATATGACCCATGACCCATGACCCATGACCCATGACCCATGACCCATGACCCATGACCCATGACCCATGACCCATGACCCATGACCCATGACCCATGACCCATGACCCATGACCCATGACCCATGACCCATGACACATGACCCATATGACCCATATGACCCATATGACCCATATGACCCATATGACCCATGACCCATGACCCATGACCCATATGACCCATGACCCATGACCCATATGACCCATATGACCCATATGACCCATGACCCATGACCCATGACCCATATGACCCATATGACCCATGACCCATGACCCGGGACCCATGACCCATGACCCATGACCCATGACCCATGACCCATATGAGCCATATGACCCATATGACCCATGACCCATGACCCATGACCCATGACCCGTATGACCCATGACCCATGACCCATATGGCCCATGACCCATGACCCATGACCCATGACCCATGACCCATGACCCATGACCCATATGACCCATGACCCATGACCCATGACCCATATGACCCATATGACCCATGACCCATGACCCATGACACATGACCCATATGACCCATATGACCCATATGACCCATATGACCCATGACCCATGACCCATGACCCATGACCCATGACCCATGACCCATGACCCATGACCAATGACCCATGACCCATATGACCCATATGACCCATGACCCATGACCCATGACCCATATGACCCATGACCCATGACCCATGACCCATATGACCCATGACCCATGACCCATATGACCCATATGACCCATATGACCCATGACCCATGACCCATGACCCATATGACCCATATGACCCATGACCCATGACCCATGACCCATGACCCATGACCCATGACCCATGACCCATGACCCATGACCCATATGACCCATATGACCCATGACCCATGACCCATATGACCCATATGACCCATGACCAATGACCCATAACCCATATGACCCATATGACCCATGACCCATGACCCATGACCCATATGACCCATATGACCCATGACCCATGACCCATGACCCATATGACCCATGACCCATTACCCATGACCCATATGACCCATATGACCCATGACCCATGACCCATGACCCATATGACCCATATGACCCATGACCCATGACCCATGACACATGACCCATATGACCCATATGACCCATATGACCCATATGACCCATAACCCATGACCCATGACCCATATGACCCATGACCCATGACCCATATGACCCATATGACCCATATGACCCATATGACCCATATGACCCATGACCCATGACCCATGACCCATATGACCCATGACCCATGACCCATATGACCCATATGACCCATGACCCATGACCCATGACCCATATGACCCATATGACCCATGACCAATGACCCATAACCCATATGACCCATATGACCCATGACCCATGACCCATGACCCATATGACCCATATGACCCATGACCCATGACCCATGACCCATATGACCCATGACCCATGACCCATGACCCATATGACCCATATGACCCATGACCCATGACCCATGACCCATATGACCCATATGACCCATGACCCATTACCCATGACACATGACCCATATGACCCATATGACCCATATGACCCATATGACCCATATGACCCATATGACCCATGACCCATGACCCATGACCCATATGACCCATGACCCATGACCCATATGACCCATATGACCCATATGACCCATGACCCATGACCCATGACCCATATGACCCATATGACCCATGACCCATGACCCATGACCCATATGACCCATATGACCCATGACCCATGACCCATGACCCATGACCCATGACCCATGACCCATGACCCATGACTCATGACCCATGACCCATGACCCATGACCCATGACCCATGACCCATGACCCATGACCCATGACCCATGACCCATGACCCATGACCCATATGACCCATATGACCCATATGACCCATATGACCCATGACCCATGACCCATGACCCATATGACCCATGACCCATGACCCATATGACCCATATGACCCATATGACCCATGACCCATGACCCATGACCCATATGACCCATATGACCCATGACCCATGACCCATGACCCATGACCCATGACCCATGACCCATGACCCATATGACCCATATGACCCATATGACCCATGACCCATGACCCATGACCCATGACCCATGACCCATGACCCGTATGACCCATGACCCATGACCCATGACCCATATGACCCATGACCCATGACCCATGACCCATATGACCCATATGACCCATGACCCATGACCCATGACACATGACCCATATGACCCATATGACCCATATGACCCATATGACCCATGACCCATGACCCATGACCCATGACCCATGACCCATGACCCATGACCCATGACCCATGACCCATGACCCATGACCCATGACCCATGACCCATGACCCATGACCCATGACCCATGACCCATGACCCATGACCCATGACCCATGACCCATGACCCATGAGCCATGACCCATGACCCATGACCCATATGACCCATATGACCCATGACCCATGACCCATGACCCATATGACCCATATGACCCATGACCCATGACCCATGACCCATGACCCATGACCCATGACCCATGACCCATGACCCATGACCCATGACCCATGACCCATGACCCATGACCCATGACCCATATGACCCATATGACCCATGACCCATGACCCATATGACCCATATGACCCATGACCCATGACCCATGACCCATGACCCATGACCCATGACCCATGACCCATGACCCATGACCCATGACCCATGACCCATGACCCATGACCCATGACCCATATGACCCATATGACCCATGACCCATGACCCATGACCCATATGACCCATATGACCCATGACCAATGACCCATAACCCATATGACCCATAACCCATATGACCCATAACCCATATGACCCATATGACCCATGACCCATATGACCCATATGACCCATGACCCATGACCCATGACCCATGACACATGACCCATATGACCCATATGACCCATATGACCCATATGACCCATGACCCATGACCCATGACCCATATGACCCATGACCCATGACCCATATGACCCATATGACCCATATGACCCATATGACGCATGACCCATGACCCATATGACCCATGACCCATGACCCATATGACCCATATGACCCATATGACCCATGACCCATGACCCATATGACCCATATGACCCATGACCCATGACCCATGACCCATGACCCATATGACCCATATGACCCATGACCCATGACCCATGACCCATGACCCATGACCCATGACCCATGACCCATGACCCATGACCCATGACCCATGACCCATGACCCATGACCCATGACCCATGACCCATGACCCATGACCCATGACCCATGACCCATGACCCATGACCCATGACACATGACCCATATGACCCATGACCCATATGACCCATATGACCCATATGACCCATATGACCCATGACCCATGACCCATGACCCATATGACCCATGACCCATGACCCATATGACCCATATGACCCATATGACCCATGACCCATGACCCATGACCCATATGACCCATATGACCCATGACCCATGACCCATGACCCATGACCCATGACCCATGACCCATGACCCATGACCCATGACCCATGACCCATGACCCATATGACCCATGACCCATGACCCATGACCCATGACCCATATGACCCATTTGACCCGTGACCCATGACCCATGACCCATATGACCCATATGACGCATGACCCATGACCCATGACCCATGACCCATGACCCATGACCCATGACCCATGACCCATGACCCATGACCCATGACCCATGACCCATGACCCATGACCCATGACCCATGACCCATGACCCATGACCCATGACCCATGACCCATGACCCATGACCCATGACCCATGACCCATGACCCATGACCCATGACCCATATGACCCATATGACCCATGACCCATGACCCATGACCCATATGACCCATATGACCCATGACCCATGACCCATGACCCATGACCCATGACCCATGACCCATGACCCATGACCCATGACCCATGACCCATGACCCATGACCCATGACCCATGACCCATGACCCATATGACCCATATGACCCATGACCCATGACCCATGACCCATATGACCCATATGACCCATGACCAATGACCCATAACCCATATGACCCATAACCCATATGACCCATATGACCCATGACCCATATGACCCATATGACCCATGACCCATGACCCATGACCCATGACACATGACCCATATGACCCATATGACCCATATGACCCATATGACCCATGACCCATGACCCATGACCCATATGACCCATGACCCATGACCCATATGACCCATATGACCCATATGACCCATATGACCCATGACCCATGACCCATGACCCATGACCCATGACCCATGTCCCATGACCCATGACCCATGACCCATGACCCATGACCCATGACCCATGACCCATGACCCATGACCCATGACCCATGACACATGACCCATATGACCCATATGACCCATATGACCCATATGACCCATGACCCATGACCCATGACCCATGACCCATATGACCCATGACCCATGACCCATATGACCCATATGACCCAAATGACCCATGACCCATGACCCATGACCCATATGACCCATATGACCCATGACCCATGACCCATGACCCATGACCCATGACCCATGACCCATGACCCATGACCCATGACCCATGACCCATGACCCATGACCCGTATGACCCATGACCCATGACCCATATGGCCCATGACCCATGACCCATGACCCATGACCCATATGACCCATGACCCATGACCCATGACCCATATGACCCATATGACCCATGACCCATGACACATGACCCATATGACCCATATGACCCATATGACCCATATGACCCATGACCCATGACCCATGACCCATGACCCATGACCCATGACCCATGACCCATGACCCATGACCAATGACCCATGACCCATATGACCCATATGACCCATGACCCATATGACCCATGACCCATGACCCATGACCCATGACCCATGACCCATGACCCATGACCCATGACCCATGACCCATGACACATGACCCATATGACCCATATGACCCATATGACCCATGACCCATGACCCATGACCCATATGACCCATGACCCATGACCCATATGACCCATATGACCCATATGACCCATGACCCATGACCCATGACCCATATGACCCATATGACCCATGACCCATGACCCATGACCCATGACCCATGACCCATGACCCATGACCCATGACCCATGACCCATGACCCATGACCCATGACCCATGACCCATGACCCATGACCCATGACCCATGACCCATGACCCATATGACCCATGACCCATGACCCATGACCCATGACCCATATGACCCATTTGACCCGTGACCCATGACCCATGACCCATATGACCCATATGACGCATGACCCATGACCCATGACCCATGACCCATGACCCATGACCCATGACCCATGACCCATGACCCATGACCCATGACCCATGACCCATGACCCATGACCCATGACCCATGACCCATGACCCATATGACCCATATGACCCATGACCCATGACCCATGACCCATATGACCCATATGACCCATGACCCATGACCCATGACCCATGACCCATGACCCATGACCCATGACCCATGACCCATGACCCATGACCCATGACCCATATGACCCATATGACCCATGACCCATGACCCATGACCCATATGACCCATATGACCCATGACCAATGACCCATAACCCATATGACCCATATGACCCATGACCCATATGACCCATATGACCCATGACCCATGACCCATGACACATGACCCATATGACCCATATGACCCATATGACCCATATGACCCATGACCCATGACCCATGACCCATATGACCCATGACCCATGACCCATATGACCCATATGACCCATATGACCCATGACCCATGACCCATGACCCATATGACCCATATGACCCATGACCCATGACCCATGACCCATGACCCATATGACCCATATGACCCATGACCCATGACCCATGACCCATGACCCATGACCCATGACCCATGACCCATGACCCATGACCCATGACCCATGACCCATGACCCATGACCCATGACCCATGACCCATGACCCATGACACATGACCCATATGACCCATATGACCCATATGACCCATATGACCCATGACCCATGACCCATGACCCATATGACCCATGACCCATGACCCATATGACCCATATGACCCATATGACCCATGACCCATGACCCAGGACCCATATGACCCATATGACCCATGACCCATGACCCATGACCCATGACCCATGACCCATGACCCATGACCCATGACCCATGACCCATGACCCATGACCCATGACCCATATGACCCATGACCCATGACCCATGACCCATGACCCATGACCCATATGACCCATTTGACCCGTGACCCATGACCCATGACCCATATGACCCATATGACGCATGACCCATGACCCATGACCCATGACCCATGACCCATGACCCATGACCCATGACCCATGACCCATGACCCATGACCCATGACCCATGACCCATGACCCATGACCCATGACCCATGACCCATGACCCATGACCCATGACCCATGACCCATGACCCATGACCCATGACCCATGACCCATGACCCATATGACCCATATGACCCATGACCCATGACCCATGACCCATGACCCATGACCCATGACCCATGACCCATGACCCATGACCCATGACCCATGACCCATGACCCATGACCCATATGACCCATATGACCCATGACCCATGACCCATGACCCATATGACCCATATGACCCATGACCAATGACCCATAACCCATATGACCCATATGACCCATGACCCATGACCCATGACCCATATGACCCGTATGACCCATGACCCATGACCCATGACCCATATGACCCATGACCCATGACCCATGACCCATATGACCCATATGACCCATGACCCATGACCCATGACCCATATGACCCATATGACCCATATGACCCATATGACCCATGACCCATGACCCATGACCCATATGACCCATATGACCCATGACCCATGACCCATGACCCATGACCCATGACCCATATGACCCATATGACCCATGACCCATGACCCATGACCCATGACCCATGACCCATGACCCATGACCCATGTCCCATGACCCATGACCCATGACCCATGACCCATGACCCATGACCCATGACCCATGACCCATGACACATGACCCATATGACCCATATGACCCATATGACCCATATGACCCATATGACCCATGACCCATGACCCATGACCCATATGACCCATGACCCATGACCCATATGACCCATATGACCCATATGACCCATGACCCATGACCCATGACCCATATGACCCATATGACCCATGACCCATGACCCGGGACCCGGGACCCATGACCCATGACCCATGACCCATGACCCATGACCCATGACCCATGACCCATGACCCATATGAGCCATATGACCCATATGACCCATGACCCATGACCCATGACCCATTACCCATGACCCGTATGACCCATGACCCATGACCCATGACCCATGACCCATGACACATGACCCATATGACCCATATGACCCATATGACCCATATGACCCATGACCCATGACCCATGACCCATATGACCCATGACCCATGACCCATATGACCCATATGACCCATATGACCCATGACCCATGACCCAGGACCCATATGACCCATATGACCCATGACCCATGACCCATGACCCATGACCCATGACCCATGACCCATGACCCATGACCCATGACCCATGACCCATGACCCATGACCCATATGACCCATGACCCATGACCCATGACCCATGACCCATGACCCATATGACCCATTTGACCCGTGACCCATGACCCATGACCCATATGACCCATATGACGCATGACCCATGACCCATGACCCATGACCCATGACCCATGACCCATGACCCATGACCCATGACCCATGACCCATGACCCATGACCCATGACCCATGACCCATGACCCATGACCCATGACCCATGACCCATGACCCATGACCCATGACCCATGACCCATGACCCATGACCCATGACCCATATGACCCATATGACCCATGACCCATGACCCATGACCCATGACCCATGACCCATGACCCATGACCCATGACCCATGACCCATGACCCATGACCCATGACCCATGACCCATATGACCCATATGACCCATGACCCATGACCCATATGACCCATGACCAATGACCCATAACCCATATGACCCATATGACCCATGACCCATGACCCATGACCCATATGACCCGTATGACCCATGACCCATGACCCATGACCCATATGACCCATGACCCATGACCCATGACCCATATGACCCATATGACCCATGACCCATGACCCATGACCCATATGACCCATATGACCCATATGACCCATATGACCCATGACCCATGACCCATGACCCATATGACCCATATGACCCATGACCCATGACCCATGACCCATGACCCATGACCCATATGACCCATATGACCCATGACCCATGACCCATGACCCATGACCCATGACCCATGACCCATGACCCATGTCCCATGACCCATGACCCATGACCCATGACCCATGACCCATGACCCATGACCCATGACCCATGACACATGACCCATATGACCCATATGACCCATATGACCCATATGACCCATATGACCCATGACCCATGACCCATGACCCATGACCCATGACCCATGACCCATGTCCCATGACCCATGACCCATGACCCATGACCCATGACCCATGACCCATGACCCATGACCCATGACACATGACCCATATGACCCATATGACCCATATGACCCATATGACCCATATGACCCATGACCCATGACCCATGACCCATATGACCCATGACCCATGACCCATATGACCCATATGACCCATATGACCCATGACCCATGACCCATGACCCATATGACCCATATGACCCATGACCCATGACCCGGGACCCATGACCCATGACCCATGACCCATGACCCATGACCCATGACCCATATGAGCCATATGACCCATATGACCCATGACCCATGACCCATGACCCATTACCCATGACCCGTATGACCCATGACCCATGACCCATATGGCCCATGACCCATGACCCATGACCCATGACCCATGACCCATGACCCATATGACCCATATGACCCATGACCAATGACCCATAACCCATATGACCCATATGACCCATGACCCATGACCCATGACCCATATGACCCGTATGACCCATGACCCATGACCCATGACCCATATGACCCATATGACCCATGACCCATGACCCATGACCCATATGACCCATATGACCCATGACCCATGACCCATGACCCATGACCCATGACCCATGACCCATGACCCATGACCCATGACCCATGACCCATGACCCATGACCCATGACCCATATGACCCATGACCCATGACCCATGACCCATGACCCATATGACCCATTTGACCCGTGACCCATGACCCATGACCCATATGACCCATATGACGCATGACCCATGACCCATGACCCATGACCCATGACCCATGACCCATGACCCATGACCCATGACCCATGACCCATGACCCATGACCCATGACCCATGACCCATGACCCATGACCCATGACCCATGACCCATGACCCATGACCCATGACCCATGACCCATGACCCATGACCCATGAGCCATGACCCATGACCCATGACCCATATGACCCATATGACCCATGACCCATGACCCATGACCCATATGACCCATATGACCCATGACCCATGACCCATGACCCATGACCCATGACCCATGACCCATGACCCATGACCCATGACCCATGACCCATGACCCATGACCCATGACCCATGACCCATGACCCATGACCCATATGACCCATATGACCCATGACCCATGACCCATATGACCCATATGACCCATGACCCATGACCCATGACCCATGACCCATGACCCATGACCCATGACCCATGACCCATGACCCATGACCCATGACCCATGACCCATGACCCATGACCCATGACCCATGACCCATGACCCATGACCCATGACCCATGACCCATGACCCATGACCCATGACCCATGACCCATGAGCCATGACCCATGACCCATGACCCATATGACCCATGACCCATGACCCATGACCCATATGACCCATATGACCCATGACCCATGACCCATGACCCATGACCCATGACCCATGACCCATGACCCATGACCCATGACCCATGACCCATGACCCATGACCCATGACCCATGACCCATGACCCATGACCCATGACCCATGACCCATGACCCATGACCCATGACCCATATGACCCATATGACCCATGACCCATGACCCATGACCCATGACCCATGACCCATGACCCATGACCCATGACCCATGAACCATGACACATGACCCATATGACCCATATGACCCATGACCCATGACCCATGACCCATGACCCATGACCCATGACCCATGACCCATGACCCATGACCCATGACCCATGACCCATGACCCATGACCCATGACCCATGACCCATATGACCCATGACCCATGACCCATGACCCATGACCCATATGACCCATTTGACCCGTGACCCATGACCCATGACCCATATGACCCATATGACGCATGACCCATGACCCATGACCCATGACCCATGACCCATGACCCATGACCCATGACCCATGACCCATGACCCATGACCCATGACCCATGACCCATGACCCATGACCCATGACCCATGACCCATGACCCATGACCCATGACCCATGACCCATGACCCATGACCCATGACCCATGACCCATGACCCATGACCCATGACCCATGACCCATGACCCATGACCCATGACCCATGAGCCATGACCCATGACCCATGACCCATATGACCCATATGACCCATGACCCATGACCCATGACCCATATGACCCATATGACCCATGACCCATGACCCATATGACCCATATGACCCATATGACCCATGACCCATGACCCATGACCCATATGACCCATATGACCCATGACCCATGACCCATGACCCATGACCCATATGACCCATATGACCCATGACCCATGACCCATGACCCATGACCCATGACCCATGACCCATGACCCATATGACCCATATGACCCATGACCCATGACCCATGACCCATATGACCCATATGACCCATGACCCATGACCCATGACCCATGACCCATGACCCATGACCCATGACCCATGACCCATGACCCATGACCCATGACCCATGACCCATGACCCATGACCCATGACCCATGACCCATGACCCATGAGCCATGACCCATGACCCATGACCCATATGACCCATATGACCCATGACCCATGACCCATGACCCATGACCCATGACCCATGACCCATGACCCATGACCCATGACCCATATGACCCATGACCCATGACCCATGACCCATGACCCATATGACCCATTTGACCCGTGACCCATGACCCATGACCCATATGACCCATATGACGCATGACCCATGACCCATGACCCATGACCCATGACCCATGACCCATGACCCATGACCCATGACCCATGACCCATGACCCATGACCCATGACCCATGACCCATGACCCATGACCCATGACCCATGACCCATGACCCATGACCCATGACCCATGACCCATGACCCATGACCCATGACCCATGACCCATGACCCATGACCCATGACCCATGACCCATGACCCATGAGCCATGACCCATGACCCATGACCCATATGACCCATATGACCCATGACCCATGACCCATGACCCATATGACCCATATGACCCATGACCCATGACCCATGACCCATGACCCATGACCCATGACCCATGACCCATGACCCATGACCCATGACCCATGACCCATGACCCATGACCCATGACCCATGACCCATGACCCATATGACCCATATGACCCATGACCCATGACCCATATGACCCATATGACCCATGACCCATGACCCATGACCCATGACCCATGACCCATGACCCATGACCCATGACCCATGACCCATGACCCATGACCCATGACCCATGACCCATGACCCATGACCCATGACCCATGACCCATGACCCATGACCCATGACCCATGAGCCATGACCCATGACCCATGACCCATATGACCCATATGACCCATGACCCATGACCCATGACCCGTATGACCCATATGACCCATGACCCATGACCCATGACCCATGACCCATGACCCATGACCCATGACCCATGACCCATGACCCATGACCCATGACCCATGACCCATGACCCATGACCCATGACCCATGACCCATGACCCATGACCCATGACCCATATGACCCATATGACCCATGACCCATGACCCATGACCCATGACCCATGACCCATGACCCATGACCCATGACCCATGAACCATGACACATGACCCATATGACCCATATGACCCATGACCCATGACCCATGACCCATGACCCATGACCCATGACCCATGACCCATGACCCATGACCCATGACCCATGACCCATGACCCATGACCCATGACCCATGACCCATGACCCATGACCCATGACCCATATGACCCATGACCCATGACCCATGACCCATGACCCATATGACCCATTTGACCCGTGACCCATGACCCATGACCCATATGACCCATATGACGCATGACCCATGACCCATGACCCATGACCCATGACCCATGACCCATGACCCATGACCCATGACCCATGACCCATGACCCATGACCCATGACCCATGACCCATGACCCATGACCCATGACCCATGACCCATGACCCATGACCCATGACCCATGACCCATGACCCATGACCCATGACCCATGACCCATGACCCATGACCCATGAGCCATGACCCATGACCCATGACCCATATGACCCATATGACCCATGACCCATATGACCCATATGACCCATGACCCATGACCCATATGACCCATATGACCCATATGACCCATGACCCATGACCCATGACCCATGACCCATATGACCCATATGACCCATGACCCATGACCCATGACCCATGACCCATATGACCCATATGACCCATGACCCATGACCCATGACCCATGACCCATGACCCATGACCCATGACCCATGACCCATGACCCATATGACCCATATGACCCATGACCCATGACCCATGACCCATATGACCCATATGACCCATGACCCATGACCCATGACCCATGACCCATGACCCATGACCCATGACCCATGACCCATGACCCATGACCCATGACCCATGACCCATGACCCATGACCCATGACCCATGACCCATGAGCCATGACCCATGACCCATGACCCATATGACCCATATGACCCATGACCCATGACCCATGACCCATATGACCCATATGACCCATGACCCATGACCCATGACCCATGACCCATGACCCATGACCCATGACCCATGACCCATGACCCATGACCCATGACCCATGACCCATGACCCATGACCCATGACCCATGACCCATGACCCATGACCCATGACCCATATGACCCATATGACCCATGACCCATGACCCATGACCCATGACCCATGACCCATGACCCATGACCCATGACCCATGAACCATGACACATGACCCATATGACCCATATGACCCATGACCCATGACCCATGACCCATGACCCATGACCCATGACCCATGACCCATGACCCATGACCCATGACCCATGACCCATGACCCATGACCCATGACCCATGACCCATGACCCATGACCCATGACCCATGACCCATGACCCATGACCCATGACCCATGACCCATGACCCATGACCCATGACCCATGACCCATATGACCCATGACCCATGACCCATATGACCCATTTGACCCGTGACCCATGACCCATGACCCATATGACCCATATGACGCATGACCCATGACCCATGACCCATGACCCATGACCCATGACCCATGACCCATGACCCATGACCCATGACCCATGACCCATGACCCATGACCCATGACCCATGACCCATGACCCATGACCCATGAGCCATGACCCATGACCCATGACCCATATGACCCATATGACCCATATGACCCATGACCCATGACCCATGACCCATATGACCCATATGACCCATGACCCATGACCCGGGACCCATGACCCATGACCCATGACCCATGACCCATGACCCATATGAGCCATATGACCCATATGACCCATGACCCATGACCCATGACCCATGACCCATGACCCATGACCCGTATGACCCATGACCCATGACCCATATGGCCCATGACCCATGACCCATGACCCATGACCCATATGACCCATGACCCATGACCCATGACCCATATGACCCATATGACCCATGACCCATGACCAATGACCCATAACCCATATGACCCATATGACCCATGACCCATGACCCATGACCCATATGACCCATATGACCCATGACCCATGACCCATGACCCATATGACCCATGACCCATGACCCATGACCCATATGACCCATATGACCCATGACCCATGACCCATGACACATGACCCATATGACCCATATGACCCATATGACCCATATGACCCATGACCCATGACCCATGACCCATATGACCCATGACCCATGACCCATATGACCCATATGACCCATATGACCCATGACCCATGACCCATGACCCATATGACCCATATGACCCATGACCCATGACCCATGACCCATGACCCATATGACCCATATGACCCATGACCCATGACCCATGACCCATGACCCATGACCCATGACCCATGACCCATGACCCATGACCCATGACCCATGACCCATGACCCATGACCCATGACCCATGACCCATGACCCATGACCCATGACCCATGACACATGACCCATATGACCCATATGACCCATATGACCCATATGACCCATGACCCATGACCCATGACCCATATGACCCATGACCCATGACCCATATGACCCATATGACCCATATGACCCATGACCCATGACCCATGACCCATATGACCCATATGACCCATGACCCATGACCCATGACCCATGACCCATGACCCATGACCCATGACCCATGACCCATGACCCATGACCCATGACCCATGACCCATGACCCATGACCCATGACCCATATGACCCATGACCCATGACCCATGACCCATGACCCATATGACCCATTTGACCCGTGACCCATGACCCATGACCCATATGACCCATATGACGCATGACCCATGACCCATGACCCATGACCCATGACCCATGACCCATGACCCATGACCCATGACCCATGAACCATGACCCATGACCCATGACCCATGACCCATGACCCATGACCCATGACCCATGACCCATGACCCATGACCCATGACCCATGACCCATGACCCATGACCCATGACCCATGACCCATGACCCATATGACCCATGACCCATGACCCATATGACCCATTTGACCCGTGACCCATGACCCATGACCCATATGACCCATATGACGCATGACCCATGACCCATGACCCATGACCCATGACCCATGACCCATGACCCATGACCCATGACCCATGACCCATGACCCATGACCCATGACCCATGACCCATGACCCATGACCCATGAGCCATGACCCATGACCCATGACCCATATGACCCATATGACCCATATGACCCATGACCCATGACCCATGACCCATATGACCCATATGACCCATGACCCATGACCCGGGACCCATGACCCATGACCCATGACCCATGACCCATGACCCATATGAGCCATATGACCCATATGACCCATGACCCATGACCCATGACCCATGACCCATGACCCGTATGACCCATGACCCATGACCCATATGGCCCATGACCCATGACCCATGACCCATGACCCATATGACCCATGACCCATGACCCATGACCCATATGACCCATATGACCCATGACCCATGACCAATGACCCATAACCCATATGACCCATATGACCCATGACCCATGACCCATGACCCATATGACCCATATGACCCATGACCCATGACCCATGACCCATATGACCCATGACCCATGACCCATGACCCATATGACCCATATGACCCATGACCCATGACCCATGACACATGACCCATATGACCCATATGACCCATATGACCCATATGACCCATGACCCATGACCCATGACCCATATGACCCATGACCCATGACCCATATGACCCATATGACCCATATGACCCATGACCCATGACCCATGACCCATATGACCCATATGACCCATGACCCATGACCCATGACCCATGACCCATATGACCCATATGACCCATGACCCATGACCCATGACCCATGACCCATGACCCATGACCCATGACCCATGACCCATGACCCATGACCCATGACCCATGACCCATGACCCATGACCCATGACCCATGACCCATGACCCATGACCCATGACACATGACCCATATGACCCATATGACCCATATGACCCATATGACCCATGACCCATGACCCATGACCCATATGACCCATGACCCATGACCCATATGACCCATATGACCCATATGACCCATGACCCATGACCCATGACCCATATGACCCATATGACCCATGACCCATGACCCATGACCCATGACCCATGACCCATGACCCATGACCCATGACCCATGACCCATGACCCATGACCCATGACCCATGACCCATGACCCATATGACCCATGACCCATGACCCATGACCCATGACCCATATGACCCATTTGACCCGTGACCCATGACCCATGACCCATATGACCCATATGACGCATGACCCATGACCCATGACCCATGACCCATGACCCATGACCCATGACCCATGACCCATGACCCATGACCCATGACCCATGAACCATGACCCATGACCCATGACCCATGACCCATGACCCATGACCCATGACCCATGACCCATGACCCATGACCCATGACCCATGACACATGACCCATGACCCATGACCCATGACCCATGACCCATGACCCATGACCCATGACCCATATGACCCATATGACCCATGACCCATGACCCATATGACCCATATGACCCATGACCCATGACCCATGACCCATGACCCATGACCCATGACCCATGACCCATGACCCATGACCCATGACCCATGACCCATGACCCATGACCCATGACCCATGACCCATGACCCATGACCCATATGACCCATATGACCCATGACCCATGACCCATGACCCATATGACCCATATGACCCATGACCAATGACCCATAACCCATATGACCCATATGACCCATGACCCATATGACCCATATGACCCATGACCCATGACCCATGACACATGACCCATATGACCCATATGACCCATATGACCCATATGACCCATGACCCATGACCCATATGACCCATGACCCATGACCCATATGACCCATATGACCCATATGACCCATGACCCATGACCCATGACCCATATGACCCATATGACCCATGACCCATGACCCATGACCCATGACCCATATGACCCATATGACCCATGACCCATGACCCATGACCCATGACCCATGACCCATGACCCATGACCCATGACCCATGACCCATGACCCATGACCCATGACCCATGACCCATGACCCATGACCCATGACACATGACCCATATGACCCATATGACCCATATGACCCATATGACCCATGACCCATGACCCATGACCCATATGACCCATGACCCATGACCCATATGACCCATATGACCCATATGACCCATGACCCATGACCCATGACCCATATGACCCATATGACCCATGACCCATGACCCATGACCCATGACCCATGACCCATGACCCATGACCCATGACCCATGACCCATGACCCATGACCCATGACCCATGACCCATGACCCATGACCCATGACCCATATGACCCATGACCCATGACCCATGACCCATATGACCCATATGACCCATGACCCATGACCAATGACCCATAACCCATATGACCCATATGACCCATGACCCATGACCCATGACCCATATGACCCATATGACCCATGACCCATGACCCATGACCCATATGACCCATGACCCATGACCCATGACCCATATGACCCATATGACCCATGACCCATGACCCATGACACATGACCCATATGACCCATATGACCCATATGACCCATATGACCCATGACCCATGACCCATGACCCATATGACCCATGACCCATGACCCATATGACCCATATGACCCATATGACCCATGACCCATGACCCATGACCCATATGACCCATATGACCCATGACCCATGACCCATGACCCATGACCCATGACCCATGACCCATGACCCATGACACATGACCCATATGACCCATATGACCCATATGACCCATATGACCCATGACCCATGACCCATGACCCATGACCCATATGACCCATGACCCATGACCCATATGACCCATATGACCCATATGACCCATGACCCATGACCCATGACCCATGACCCATGACCCATGACCCATGACCCATGACCCATATGACCCATATGACCCATGACCCATGACCCATGACCCATATGACCCATATGACCCATGACCCATGACCCATGACCCATGACCCATGACCCATGACCCATGACCCATGACCCATGACCCATGACCCATGACCCATGACCCATGACCCATGACCCATGACCCATGACCCATGACCCATGAGCCATGACCCATGACCCATGACCCATATGACCCATATGACCCATGACCCATGACCCATGACCCATGACCCATGACCCATGACCCATGACCCATGACCCATGACCCATATGACCCATGACCCATGACCCATGACCCATGACCCATATGACCCATTTGACCCGTGACCCATGACCCATGACCCATATGACCCATATGACGCATGACCCATGACCCATGACCCATGACCCATGACCCATGACCCATGACCCATGACCCATGACCCATGACCCATGACCCATGACCCATGACCCATGACCCATGACCCATGACCCATGACCCATGACCCATGACCCATGACCCATGACCCATGACCCATGACCCATGACCCATGACCCATGACCCATGACCCATGACCCATGACCCATGACCCATGACCCATGACCCATGACCCATGAGCCATGACCCATGACCCATGACCCATATGACCCATATGACCCATGACCCATGACCCATGACCCATATGACCCATATGACCCATGACCCATGACCCATGACCCATGACCCATGACCCATGACCCATGACCCATGACCCATGACCCATGACCCATGACCCATGACCCATGACCCATGACCCATGACCCATGACCCATATGACCCATATGACCCATGACCCATGACCCATATGACCCATATGACCCATGACCCATGACCCATGACCCATGACCCATGACCCATGACCCATGACCCATGACCCATGACCCATGACCCATGACCCATGACCCATGACCCATGACCCATGACCCATGACCCATGACCCATGACCCATGACCCATGACCCATGACCCATGACCCATGAGCCATGACCCATGACCCATGACCCATATGACCCATATGACCCATGACCCATGACCCATGACCCATATGACCCATATGACCCATGACCCATGACCCATGACCCATGACCCATGACCCATGACCCATGACCCATGACCCATGACCCATGACCCATGACCCATGACCCATGACCCATGACCCATGACCCATGACCCATGACCCATGACCCATGACCCATATGACCCATATGACCCATGACCCATGACCCATGACCCATGACCCATGACCCATGACCCATGACCCATGACCCATGAACCATGACACATGACCCATATGACCCATATGACCCATGACCCATGACCCATGACCCATGACCCATGACCCATGACCCATGACCCATGACCCATGACCCATGACCCATGACCCATGACCCATGACCCATGACCCATGACCCATGACCCATGACCCATGACCCATATGACCCATGACCCATGACCCATGACCCATGACCCATATGACCCATTTGACCCGTGACCCATGACCCATGACCCATATGACGCATGACCCATGACCCATGACCCATGACCCATGACCCATGACCCATGACCCATGACCCATGACCCATGACCCATGACCCATGACCCATGACCCATGACCCATGACCCATGACCCATGACCCATGACCCATGACCCATGACCCATGACCCATGACCCATGACCCATGACCCATGACCCATGACCCATGACCCATGAGCCATGACCCATGACCCATGACCCATATGACCCATATGACCCATGACCCATGACCCATGACCCATATGACCCATATGACCCATGACCCATGACCCATATGACCCATATGACCCATATGACCCATGACCCATGACCCATGACCCATATGACCCATATGACCCATGACCCATGACCCATGACCCATGACCCATATGACCCATATGACCCATGACCCATGACCCATGACCCATGACCCATGACCCATGACCCATGACCCATGACCCATGACCCATATGACCCATATGACCCATGACCCATGACCCATGACCCATATGACCCATATGACCCATGACCCATGACCCATGACCCATGACCCATGACCCATGACCCATGACCCATGACCCATGACCCATGACCCATGACCCATGACCCATGACCCATGACCCATGACCCATGACCCATGAGCCATGACCCATGACCCATGACCCATATGACCCATATGACCCATGACCCATGACCCATGACCCATATGACCCATATGACCCATGACCCATGACCCATGACCCATGACCCATGACCCATGACCCATGACCCATGACCCATGACCCATGACCCATGACCCATGACCCATGACCCATGACCCATGACCCATGACCCATATGACCCATATGACCCATGACCCATGACCCATGACCCATGACCCATGACCCATGACCCATGACCCATGACCCATGAACCATGACACATGACCCATATGACCCATATGACCCATGACCCATGACCCATGACCCATGACCCATGACCCATGACCCATGACCCATGACCCATGACCCATGACCCATGACCCATGACCCATGACCCATGACCCATGACCCATGACCCATGACCCATGACCCATGACCCATGACCCATGACCCATGACCCATGACCCATATGACCCATGACCCATGACCCATATGACCCATTTGACCCGTGACCCATGACCCATGACCCATATGACCCATATGACGCATGACCCATGACCCATGACCCATGACCCATGACCCATGACCCATGACCCATGACCCATGACCCATGACCCATGACCCATGACCCATGACCCATGACCCATGACCCATGACCCATGAGCCATGACCCATCACCCATGACCCATATGACCCATATGACCCATATGACCCATGACCCATGACCCATGACCCATATGACCCATATGACCCATGACCCATGACCCGGGACCCATGACCCATGACCCATGACCCATGACCCATGACCCATGACCCATATGAGCCATATGACCCATATGACCCATGACCCATGACCCATGACCCATGACCCATGACCCGTATGACCCATGACCCATGACCCATATGGCCCATGACCCATGACCCATGACCCATGACCCATATGACCCATGACCCATGACCCATGACCCATGACCCATATGACCCATATGACCCATGACCCATGACCAATGACCCATAACCCATATGACCCATATGACCCATGACCCATGACCCATGACCCATATGACCCATATGACCCATGACCCATGACCCATGACCCATATGACCCATGACCCATGACCCATGACCCATATGACCCATATGACCCATGACCCATGACCCATGACACATGACCCATATGACCCATATGACCCATATGACCCATATGACCCATGACCCATGACCCATGACCCATATGACCCATGACCCATGACCCATATGACCCATATGACCCATATGACCCATGACCCATGACCCATGACCCATATGACCCATATGACCCATGACCCATG
The DNA here is from genome assembly GCA_963932335.1 of Andrena marginata. NCBI lineage: Eukaryota > Metazoa > Arthropoda > Insecta > Hymenoptera > Andrenidae > Andrena > Andrena marginata. The sequence goes on from OZ010660.1 coordinate 18,101,656, forward strand.
ACCCATGACCCATGACCCATATGACCCATATGACCCATGACCCATGACCCATGACCCATGACCCATGACCCATGACCCATGACCCATGACCCATGACCCATGACCCATGACCCATGACCCATGACCCATGACCCATGACCCATGACCCATGACCCATGACCCATGACCCATGACCCATGACACATGACCCATATGACCCATATGACCCATATGACCCATATGACCCATGACCCATGACCCATGACCCATATGACCCATGACCCATGACCCATATGACCCATATGACCCATATGACCCATGACCCATGACCCATGACCCATATGACCCATATGACCCATGACCCATGACCCATGACCCATGACCCATGACCCATGACCCATGACCCATGACCCATGACCCATGACCCATGACCCATGACCCATGACCCATGACCCATGACCCATATGACCCATGACCCATGACCCATGACCCATGACCCATATGACCCATTTGACCCGTGACCCATGACCCATGACCCATATGACCCATATGACGCATGACCCATGACCCATGACCCATGACCCATGACCCATGACCCATGACCCATGACCCATGACCCATGAACCATGACCCATGACCCATGACCCATGACCCATGACCCATGACCCATGACCCATGACCCATGACCCATGACCCATGACCCATGACCCATGACCCATGACCCATGACCCATGACCCATGACCCATATGACCCATGACCCATGACCCATATGACCCATTTGACCCGTGACCCATGACCCATGACCCATATGACCCATATGACGCATGACCCATGACCCATGACCCATGACCCATGACCCATGACCCATGACCCATGACCCATGACCCATGACCCATGACCCATGACCCATGACCCATGACCCATGACCCATGACCCATGACCCATGAGCCATGACCCATGACCCATGACCCATATGACCCATATGACCCATATGACCCATGACCCATGACCCATGACCCATATGACCCATATGACCCATGACCCATGACCCGGGACCCATGACCCATGACCCATGACCCATGACCCATGACCCATATGAGCCATATGACCCATATGACCCATGACCCATGACCCATGACCCATGACCCATGACCCGTATGACCCATGACCCATGACCCATATGGCCCATGACCCATGACCCATGACCCATGACCCATATGACCCATGACCCATGACCCATGACCCATATGACCCATATGACCCATGACCCATGACCCATGACACATGACCCATATGACCCATATGACCCATATGACCCATATGACCCATGACCCATGACCCATGACCCATATGACCCATGACCCATGACCCATATGACCCATATGACCCATATGACCCATGACCCATGACCCATGACCCATATGACCCATATGACCCATGACCCATGACCCATGACCCATGACCCATGACCCATGACCCATGACCCATATGACCCATATGACCCATATGACCCATGACCCATGACCCATGACCCATGACCCATGACCCATGACCCATATGACCCATGACCCATGACCCATGACCCATATGACCCATGACCCATGACCCATATGACCCATATGACCCATATGACCCATGACCCATGACCCATGACCCATATGACCCATATGACCCATGACCCATGACCCATGACCCATGACCCATGACCCATGACCCATGACCCATGACCCATGACCCATGACCCATGACCCATGACCCATGACCCATGACCCATATGAGCCATATGACCCATATGACCCATGACCCATGACCCATGACCCATGACCCATGACCCGTATGACCCATGACCCATGACCCATATGGCCCATGACCCATGACCCATGACCCATGACCCATATGACCCATGACCCATGACCCATGACCCATATGACCCATATGACCCATGACCCATGACCCATGACCCATGACCCATGACCCATGACACATGACCCATATGACCCATATGACCCATATGACCCATATGACCCATGACCCATGACCCATGACCCATATGACCCATATGACCCATATGACCCATGACCCATGACCCATGACCCATATGACCCATATGACCCATGACCCATGACCCATGACCCATGACCCATGACCCATGACCCATGACCCATGACCCATGACCCATGACCCATGACCCATGACCCATGACCCATGACCCATGACCCATGACCCATATGACCCATGACCCATGACCCATGACCCATATGACCCATATGACCCATGACCCATGACCAATGACCCATAACCCATATGACCCATATGACCCATGACCCATGACCCATGACCCATATGACCCATATGACCCATGACCCATGACCCATGACCCATATGACCCATGACCCATGACCCATGACCCATATGACCCATATGACCCATGACCCATGACCCATGACCCATGACCCATGACCCATATGACCCATATGACCCATGACCCATGACCCATGACCCATGACCCATGACCCATGACCCATGACCCATGACCCATGACCCATGACCCATGACCCATGACCCATGACCCATGACCCATGACCCATGACACATGACCCATATGACCCATATGACCCATATGACCCATGACCCATGACCCATGACCCATATGACCCATATGACCCATATGACCCATATGACCCATGACCCATGACCCATGACCCATATGACCCATATGACCCATGACCCATGACCCATGACCCATGACCCATATGACCCATATGACCCATGACCCATGACCCATGACCCATGACCCATGACCCATGACCCATGACCCATGACCCATGACCCATGACCCATGACCCATGACCCATGACCCATGACCCATGACCCATGACCCATGACCCATGACCCATGACACATGACCCATATGACCCATATGACCCATATGACCCATATGACCCATATGACCCATGACCCATGACCCATGACCCATATGACCCATGACCCATGACCCATATGACCCATATGACCCATATGACCCATGACCCATGACCCATGACCCATATGACCCATATGACCCATGACCCATGACCCGGGACCCATGACCCATGACCCATGACCCATGACCCATGACCCATATGAGCCATATGACCCATATGACCCATGACCCATGACCCATGACCCATGACCCGTATGACCCATGACCCATGACCCATATGGCCCATGACCCATGACCCATGACCCATGACCCATGACCCATATGACCCATGACCCATGACCCATGACCCATATGACCCATATGACCCATGACCCATGACCCATGACACATGACCCATATGACCCATATGACCCATATGACCCATATGACCCATGACCCATGACCCATGACCCATGACCCATGACCCATGACCCATGACCCATGACCAATGACCCATGACCCATATGACCCATATGACCCATGACCCATGACCCATGACCCATATGACCCATGACCCATGACCCATGACCCATATGACCCATGACCCATGACCCATATGACCCATATGACCCATATGACCCATGACCCATGACCCATGACCCATGACCCATATGACCCATATGACCCATGACCCATGACCCATGACCCATGACCCATGACCCATGACCCATGACCCATGACCCATATGACCCATATGACCCATGACCCATGACCCATATGACCCATATGACCCATGACCAATGACCCATAACCCATATGACCCATATGACCCATGACCCATGACCCATGACCCATATGACCCATATGACCCATGACCCATGACCCATGACCCATATGACCCATGACCCATTACCCATGACCCATATGACCCATATGACCCATGACCCATGACCCATGACCCATATGACCCATATGACCCATGACCCATGACCCATGACACATGACCCATATGACCCATATGACCCATATGACCCATATGACCCATAACCCATGACCCATGACCCATATGACCCATGACCCATGACCCATATGACCCATATGACCCATATGACCCATATGACCCATATGACCCATGACCCATGACCCATGACCCATATGACCCATGACCCATGACCCATATGACCCATATGACCCATGACCCATGACCCATGACCCATATGACCCATATGACCCATGACCAATGACCCATAACCCATATGACCCATATGACCCATGACCCATGACCCATGACCCATATGACCCATATGACCCATGACCCATGACCCATGACCCATATGACCCATGACCCATGACCCATGACCCATATGACCCATATGACCCATGACCCATGACCCATGACCCATATGACCCATATGACCCATGACCCATTACCCATGACACATGACCCATATGACCCATATGACCCATATGACCCATATGACCCATATGACCCATGACCCATGACCCATGACCCATATGACCCATGACCCATGACCCATATGACCCATATGACCCATATGACCCATGACCCATGACCCATGACCCATATGACCCATATGACCCATGACCCATGACCCATGACCCATATGACCCATATGACCCATGACCCATGACCCATGACCCATGACCCATGACCCATGACCCATGACCCATGACCCATGACCCATGACCCATGACCCATGACCCATGACCCATGACCCATGACCCATGACCCATGACCCATGACCCATGACCCATGACCCATATGACCCATATGACCCATATGACCCATATGACCCATGACCCATGACCCATGACCCATATGACCCATGACCCATGACCCATATGACCCATATGACCCATATGACCCATGACCCATGACCCATGACCCATATGACCCATATGACCCATGACCCATGACCCATGACCCATGACCCATGACCCATGACCCATGACCCATGACCCATATGACCCATATGACCCATATGACCCATGACCCATGACCCATGACCCATGACCCATGACCCATGACCCGTATGACCCATGACCCATGACCCATGACCCATATGACCCATGACCCATGACCCATGACCCATATGACCCATATGACCCATGACCCATGACCCATGACACATGACCCATATGACCCATATGACCCATATGACCCATATGACCCATGACCCATGACCCATGACCCATGACCCATGACCCATGACCCATGACCCATGACCCATGACCCATGACCCATGACCCATGACCCATGACCCATGACCCATGACCCATGACCCATGACCCATGACCCATGACCCATGACCCATGACCCATGACCCATGACCCATGAGCCATGACCCATGACCCATGACCCATATGACCCATATGACCCATGACCCATGACCCATGACCCATATGACCCATATGACCCATGACCCATGACCCATGACCCATGACCCATGACCCATGACCCATGACCCATGACCCATGACCCATGACCCATGACCCATGACCCATGACCCATGACCCATGACCCATATGACCCATATGACCCATGACCCATGACCCATATGACCCATATGACCCATGACCCATGACCCATGACCCATGACCCATGACCCATGACCCATGACCCATGACCCATGACCCATGACCCATGACCCATGACCCATGACCCATATGACCCATATGACCCATGACCCATGACCCATGACCCATATGACCCATATGACCCATGACCAATGACCCATAACCCATATGACCCATAACCCATATGACCCATATGACCCATGACCCATATGACCCATATGACCCATGACCCATGACCCATGACCCATGACACATGACCCATATGACCCATATGACCCATATGACCCATATGACCCATGACCCATGACCCATGACCCATATGACCCATGACCCATGACCCATATGACCCATATGACCCATATGACCCATATGACGCATGACCCATGACCCATATGACCCATGACCCATGACCCATATGACCCATATGACCCATATGACCCATGACCCATGACCCATATGACCCATATGACCCATGACCCATGACCCATGACCCATGACCCATATGACCCATATGACCCATGACCCATGACCCATGACCCATGACCCATGACCCATGACCCATGACCCATGACCCATGACCCATGACCCATGACCCATGACCCATGACCCATGACCCATGACCCATGACCCATGACCCATGACCCATGACCCATGACCCATGACACATGACCCATATGACCCATGACCCATATGACCCATATGACCCATATGACCCATATGACCCATGACCCATGACCCATGACCCATATGACCCATGACCCATGACCCATATGACCCATATGACCCATATGACCCATGACCCATGACCCATGACCCATATGACCCATATGACCCATGACCCATGACCCATGACCCATGACCCATGACCCATGACCCATGACCCATGACCCATGACCCATGACCCATGACCCATGACCCATATGACCCATGACCCATGACCCATGACCCATGACCCATATGACCCATTTGACCCGTGACCCATGACCCATGACCCATATGACCCATATGACGCATGACCCATGACCCATGACCCATGACCCATGACCCATGACCCATGACCCATGACCCATGACCCATGACCCATGACCCATGACCCATGACCCATGACCCATGACCCATGACCCATGACCCATGACCCATGACCCATGACCCATGACCCATATGACCCATATGACCCATGACCCATGACCCATGACCCATATGACCCATATGACCCATGACCCATGACCCATGACCCATGACCCATGACCCATGACCCATGACCCATGACCCATGACCCATGACCCATGACCCATGACCCATGACCCATGACCCATATGACCCATATGACCCATGACCCATGACCCATGACCCATATGACCCATATGACCCATGACCAATGACCCATAACCCATATGACCCATAACCCATATGACCCATATGACCCATGACCCATATGACCCATATGACCCATGACCCATGACCCATGACCCATGACCCATGACCCATGACACATGACCCATATGACCCATATGACCCATATGACCCATATGACCCATGACCCATGACCCATGACCCATATGACCCATGACCCATGACCCATATGACCCATATGACCCATATGACCCATATGACCCATGACCCATGACCCATGACCCATGACCCATGACCCATGTCCCATGACCCATGACCCATGACCCATGACCCATGACCCATGACCCATGACCCATGACCCATGACCCATGACCCATGACACATGACCCATATGACCCATATGACCCATATGACCCATATGACCCATGACCCATGACCCATGACCCATGACCCATATGACCCATGACCCATGACCCATATGACCCATATGACCCAAATGACCCATGACCCATGACCCATGACCCATATGACCCATATGACCCATGACCCATGACCCATGACCCATGACCCATGACCCATGACCCATGACCCATGACCCATGACCCATGACCCATGACCCATATGACCCATGACCCATGACCCATGACCCATGACCCATATGACCCATTTGACCCGTGACCCATGACCCATGACCCATATGACCCATATGACCCATGACCCATGACCCATGACCCATGACCCATATGACCCATATGACCCATGACCCATGACCCATGACCCATATGACCCATATGACCCATGACCAATGACCCATAACCCATATGACCCATATGACCCATGACCCATGACCCATGACCCATATGACCCATATGACCCATGACCCATGACCCATGACCCATGACCCATATGACCCATGACCCATGACCCATGACCCATATGACCCATATGACCCATGACCCATGACCCATGACCCATATGACCCATATGACCCATATGACCCATATGACCCATGACCCATGACCCATGACCCATATGACCCATATGACCCATGACCCATGACCCATGACCCATGACCCATGACCCATATGACCCATATGACCCATGACCCATGACCCATGACCCATGACCCATGACCCATGACCCATGACCCATGACCCATGACCCATGACCCATGACCCATGACCCATGACCCATGACACATGACCCATATGACCCATATGACCCATATGACCCATATGACCCATGACCCATGACCCATGACCCATATGACCCATGACCCATGACCCATGACCCATATGACCCATATGACCCATATGACCCATGACCCATGACCCATGACCCATATGACCCATATGACCCATGACCCATGACCCGGGACCCATGACCCATGACCCATGACCCATGACCCATGACCCATATGAGCCATATGACCCATATGACCCATGACCCATGACCCATGACCCATGACCCGTATGACCCATGACCCATGACCCATATGGCCCATGACCCATGACCCATGACCCATGACCCATATGACCCATGACCCATGACCCATGACCCATATGACCCATATGACCCATGACCCATGACACATGACCCATATGACCCATATGACCCATATGACCCATATGACCCATGACCCATGACCCATGACCCATGACCCATGACCCATGACCCATGACCCATGACCAATGACCCATGACCCATATGACCCATATGACCCATGACCCATATGACCCATGACCCATGACCCATGACCCATATGACCCATGACCCATGACCCATGACCCATGACCCATGACCCATGACCCATGACCCATGACCCATGACCCATGACCCACGACCCATGACCCATATGACCCATATGACCCATGACCCATGACCCATGACCCATATGACCCATATGACCCATGACCCATGACCCATGACCCATGACCCATGACCCATGACCCATGACCCATGACCCATGACCCATATGACCCATATGACCCATGACCCATGACCCATGACCCATATGACCCATATGACCCATGACCAATGACCCATAACCCATATGACCCATATGACCCATGACCCATGACCCATGACCCATATGACCCATATGACCCATGACCCATGACCCATGACCCATATGACCCATGACCCATGACCCATGACCCATATGACCCATATGACCCATGACCCATGACCCATGACCCATATGACCCATATGACCCATGACCCATGACCCATGACACATGACCCATATGACCCATATGACCCATATGACCCATATGACCCATGACCCATGACCCATGACCCATATGACCCATGACCCATGACCCATATGACCCATATGACCCATATGACCCATATGACCCATGACCCATGACCCATGACCCATATGACCCATGACCCATGACCCATATGACCCATATGACCCATATGACCCATGACCCATGACCCATGACCCATATGACCCATATGACCCATGACCCATGACCCATGACCCATGACCCATATGACCCATATGACCCATGACCCATGACCCATGACCCATGACCCATGACCCATGACCCATGACCCATGACCCATGACCCATGACCCATGACCCATGACCCATGACCCATGACCCATGACCCATGACCCATGACCCATGACCCATGACCCATGACACATGACCCATATGACCCATATGACCCATATGACCCATATGACCCATGACCCATGACCCATGACCCATATGACCCATGACCCATGACCCATATGACCCATATGACCCATATGACCCATGACCCATGACCCAGGACCCATATGACCCATATGACCCATGACCCATGACCCATGACCCATGACCCATGACCCATGACCCATGACCCATGACCCATGACCCATGACCCATGACCCATGACCCATATGACCCATGACCCATGACCCATGACCCATGACCCATGACCCATATGACCCATTTGACCCGTGACCCATGACCCATGACCCATATGACCCATATGACGCATGACCCATGACCCATGACCCATGACCCATGACCCATGACCCATGACCCATGACCCATGACCCATGACCCATGACCCATGACCCATGACCCATGACCCATGACCCATGACCCATGACCCATGACCCATGACCCATGACCCATGACCCATGACCCATGACCCATGACCCATATGACCCATATGACCCATGACCCATGACCCATGACCCATGACCCATGACCCATGACCCATGACCCATGACCCATGACCCATGACCCATGACCCATGACCCATATGACCCATATGACCCATGACCCATGACCCATGACCCATATGACCCATATGACCCATGACCAATGACCCATAACCCATATGACCCATATGACCCATGACCCATGACCCATGACCCATATGACCCGTATGACCCATGACCCATGACCCATGACCCATATGACCCATGACCCATGACCCATGACCCATATGACCCATATGACCCATGACCCATGACCCATGACCCATATGACCCATATGACCCATATGACCCATATGACCCATGACCCATGACCCATGACCCATATGACCCATATGACCCATGACCCATGACCCATGACCCATGACCCATGACCCATATGACCCATATGACCCATGACCCATGACCCATGACCCATGACCCATGACCCATGACCCATGACCCATGTCCCATGACCCATGACCCATGACCCATGACCCATGACCCATGACCCATGACCCATGACCCATGACACATGACCCATATGACCCATATGACCCATATGACCCATATGACCCATATGACCCATGACCCATGACCCATGACCCATATGACCCATGACCCATGACCCATATGACCCATATGACCCATATGACCCATGACCCATGACCCATGACCCATATGACCCATATGACCCATGACCCATGACCCGGGACCCATGACCCATGACCCATGACCCATGACCCATGACCCATGACCCATATGAGCCATATGACCCATATGACCCATGACCCATGACCCATGACCCATTACCCATGACCCGTATGACCCATGACCCATGACCCATATGGCCCATGACCCATGACCCATGACCCATGACCCATGACCCATGACCCATATGACCCATATGACCCATGACCAATGACCCATAACCCATATGACCCATATGACCCATGACCCATGACCCATGACCCATATGACCCGTATGACCCATGACCCATGACCCATGACCCATATGACCCATATGACCCATGACCCATGACCCATGACCCATATGACCCATATGACCCATGACCCATGACCCATGACCCATGACCCATGACCCATGACCCATGACCCATGACCCATGACCCATGACCCATGACCCATGACCCATGACCCATATGACCCATGACCCATGACCCATGACCCATGACCCATATGACCCATTTGACCCGTGACCCATGACCCATGACCCATATGACCCATATGACGCATGACCCATGACCCATGACCCATGACCCATGACCCATGACCCATGACCCATGACCCATGACCCATGACCCATGACCCATGACCCATGACCCATGACCCATGACCCATGACCCATGACCCATGACCCATGACCCATGACCCATGACCCATGACCCATGACCCATGAGCCATGACCCATGACCCATGACCCATATGACCCATATGACCCATGACCCATGACCCATGACCCATATGACCCATATGACCCATGACCCATGACCCATGACCCATGACCCATGACCCATGACCCATGACCCATGACCCATGACCCATGACCCATGACCCATGACCCATGACCCATGACCCATGACCCATGACCCATGACCCATATGACCCATATGACCCATGACCCATGACCCATATGACCCATATGACCCATGACCCATGACCCATGACCCATGACCCATGACCCATGACCCATGACCCATGACCCATGACCCATGACCCATGACCCATGACCCATGACCCATGACCCATGACCCATGACCCATGACCCATGACCCATGACCCATGACCCATGACCCATGACCCATGACCCATGACCCATGACCCATGACCCATGAGCCATGACCCATGACCCATGACCCATATGACCCATGACCCATGACCCATGACCCATATGACCCATATGACCCATGACCCATGACCCATGACCCATGACCCATGACCCATGACCCATGACCCATGACCCATGACCCATGACCCATGACCCATGACCCATGACCCATGACCCATGACCCATGACCCATGACCCATGACCCATGACCCATGACCCATGACCCATATGACCCATATGACCCATGACCCATGACCCATGACCCATGACCCATGACCCATGACCCATGACCCATGACCCATGAACCATGACACATGACCCATATGACCCATATGACCCATGACCCATGACCCATGACCCATGACCCATGACCCATGACCCATGACCCATGACCCATGACCCATGACCCATGACCCATGACCCATGACCCATGACCCATATGACCCATGACCCATGACCCATGACCCATGACCCATATGACCCATTTGACCCGTGACCCATGACCCATGACCCATATGACCCATATGACGCATGACCCATGACCCATGACCCATGACCCATGACCCATGACCCATGACCCATGACCCATGACCCATGACCCATGACCCATGACCCATGACCCATGACCCATGACCCATGACCCATGACCCATGACCCATGACCCATGAGCCATGACCCATGACACATGACCCATATGACCCATATGACCCATGACCCATGACCCATGACCCATATGACCCATATGACCCATGACCCATGACCCATATGACCCATATGACCCATATGACCCATGACCCATGACCCATGACCCATATGACCCATATGACCCATGACCCATGACCCATGACCCATGACCCATATGACCCATATGACCCATGACCCATGACCCATGACCCATGACCCATGACCCATGACCCATGACCCATATGACCCATATGACCCATGACCCATGACCCATGACCCATATGACCCATATGACCCATGACCCATGACCCATGACCCATGACCCATGACCCATGACCCATGACCCATGACCCATGACCCATGACCCATGACCCATGACCCATGACCCATGACCCATGACCCATGACCCATGAGCCATGAGCCATGACCCATGACCCATGACCCATATGACCCATATGACCCATGACCCATGACCCATGACCCATGACCCATGACCCATGACCCATGACCCATGACCCATGACCCATATGACCCATGACCCATGACCCATGACCCATGACCCATATGACCCATTTGACCCGTGACCCATGACCCATGACCCATATGACCCATATGACGCATGACCCATGACCCATGACCCATGACCCATGACCCATGACCCATGACCCATGACCCATGACCCATGACCCATGACCCATGACCCATGACCCATGACCCATGACCCATGACCCATGACCCATGACCCATGACCCATGACCCATGACCCATGACCCATGACCCATGACCCATGACCCATGACCCATGACCCATGACCCATGACCCATGAGCCATGACCCATGACCCATGACCCATATGACCCATATGACCCATGACCCATGACCCATGACCCATATGACCCATATGACCCATGACCCATGACCCATGACCCATGACCCATGACCCATGACCCATGACCCATGACCCATGACCCATGACCCATGACCCATGACCCATGACCCATGACCCATGACCCATATGACCCATATGACCCATGACCCATGACCCATATGACCCATATGACCCATGACCCATGACCCATGACCCATGACCCATGACCCATGACCCATGACCCATGACCCATGACCCATGACCCATGACCCATGACCCATGACCCATGACCCATGACCCATGACCCATGACCCATGACCCATGACCCATGACCCATGACCCATGAGCCATGACCCATGACCCATGACCCATATGACCCATATGACCCATGACCCATGACCCATGACCCATATGACCCATATGACCCATGACCCATGACCCATGACCCATGACCCATGACCCATGACCCATGACCCATGACCCATGACCCATGACCCATGACCCATGACCCATGACCCATGACCCATGACCCATGACCCATGACCCATGACCCATGACCCATATGACCCATATGACCCATGACCCATGACCCATGACCCATGACCCATGACCCATGACCCATGACCCATGACCCATGAACCATGACACATGACCCATATGACCCATATGACCCATGACCCATGACCCATGACCCATGACCCATGACCCATGACCCATGACCCATGACCCATGACCCATGACCCATGACCCATGACCCATGACCCATGACCCATGACCCATATGACCCATGACCCATGACCCATGACCCATGACCCATATGACCCATTTGACCCGTGACCCATGACCCATGACCCATATGACCCATATGACGCATGACCCATGACCCATGACCCATGACCCATGACCCATGACCCATGACCCATGACCCATGACCCATGACCCATGACCCATGACCCATGACCCATGACCCATGACCCATGACCCATGACCCATGACCCATGACCCATGACCCATGACCCATGACCCATGACCCATGACCCATGACCCATGACCCATGAGCCATGACCCATGACCCATGACCCATATGACCCATATGACCCATGACCCATGACCCATGACCCATATGACCCATATGACCCATGACCCATGACCCATATGACCCATATGACCCATATGACCCATGACCCATGACCCATGACCCATATGACCCATATGACCCATGACCCATGACCCATGACCCATGACCCATATGACCCATATGACCCATGACCCATGACCCATGACCCATGACCCATGACCCATGACCCATGACCCATGACCCATGACCCATATGACCCATATGACCCATGACCCATGACCCATGACCCATATGACCCATATGACCCATGACCCATGACCCATGACCCATGACCCATGACCCATGACCCATGACCCATGACCCATGACCCATGACCCATGACCCATGACCCATGACCCATGACCCATGAGCCATGACCCATGACCCATGACCCATATGACCCATATGACCCATGACCCATGACCCATGACCCATATGACCCATATGACCCATGACCCATGACCCATGACCCATGACCCATGACCCATGACCCATGACCCATGACCCATGACCCATGACCCATGACCCATGACCCATGACCCATGACCCATGACCCATGACCCATGACCCATATGACCCATATGACCCATGACCCATGACCCATGACCCATGACCCATGACCCATGACCCATGACCCATGAACCATGACACATGACCCATATGACCCATATGACCCATGACCCATGACCCATGACCCATGACCCATGACCCATGACCCATGACCCATGACCCATGACCCATGACCCATGACCCATGACCCATGACCCATGACCCATGACCCATGACCCATGACCCATGACCCATGACCCATGACCCATGACCCATGACCCATGACCCATGACCCATGACCCATATGACCCATGACCCATGACCCATATGACCCATTTGACCCGTGACCCATGACCCATGACCCATATGACCCATATGACGCATGACCCATGACCCATGACCCATGACCCATGACCCATGACCCATGACCCATGACCCATGACCCATGACCCATGACCCATGACCCATGACCCATGACCCATGACCCATGACCCATGACCCATGAGCCATGACCCATGACCCATGACCCATATGACCCATATGACCCATAAGACCCATGACCCATGACCCATGACCCATATGACCCATATGACCCATGACCCATGACCCGGGACCCATGACCCATGACCCATGACCCATGACCCATGACCCATATGAGCCATATGACCCATATGACCCATGACCCATGACCCATGACCCATGACCCATGACCCGTATGACCCATGACCCATGACCCATATGGCCCATGACCCATGACCCATGACCCATGACCCATATGACCCATGACCCATGACCCATGACCCATATGACCCATATGACCCATGACCCATGACCAATGACCCATAACCCATATGACCCATATGACCCATGACCCATGACCCATGACCCATATGACCCATATGACCCATGACCCATGACCCATGACCCATATGACCCATGACCCATGACCCATGACCCATATGACCCATATGACCCATGACCCATGACCCATGACACATGACCCATATGACCCATATGACCCATATGACCCATATGACCCATGACCCATGACCCATGACCCATATGACCCATGACCCATGACCCATATGACCAATATGACCCATATGACCCATGACCCATGACCCATGACCCATATGACCCATATGACCCATGACCCATGACCCATGACCCATGACCCATATGACCCATATGACCCATGACCCATGACCCATGACCCATGACCCATGACCCATGACCCATGACCCATGACCCATGACCCATGACCCATGACCCATGACCCATGACCCATGACCCATGACCCATGACCCATGACCCATGACCCATGACCCATGACCCATGACCCATGACACATGACCCATATGACCCATATGACCCATATGACCCATATGACCCATGACCCATGACCCATGACCCATATGACCCATGACCCATGACCCATATGACCCATATGACCCATATGACCCATGACCCATGACCCATGACCCATATGACCCATATGACCCATGACCCATGACCCATGACCCATGACCCATGACCCATGACCCATGACCCATGACCCATGACCCATGACCCATGACCCATGACCCATGACCCATGACCCATGACCCATATGACCCATGACCCATGACCCATGACCCATGACCCATATGACCCATTTGACCCGTGACCCATGACCCATGACCCATATGACCCATATGACGCATGACCCATGACCCATGACCCATGACCCATGACCCATGACCCATGACCCATGACCCATGACCCATGAACCATGACCCATGACCCATGACCCATGACCCATGACCCATGACCCATGACCCATGACCCATGACCCATGACCCATGACCCATGACCCATGACCCATGACCCATGACCCATATGACCCATGACCCATGACCCATATGACCCATTTGACCCGTGACCCATGACCCATGACCCATATGACCCATATGACGCATGACCCATGACCCATGACCCATGACCCATGACCCATGACCCATGACCCATGACCCATGACCCATGACCCATGACCCATGACCCATGACCCATGACCCATGACCCATGACCCATGACCCATGACCCATGAGCCATGACCCATGACCCATGACCCATATGACCCATATGACCCATATGACCCATGACCCATGACCCATGACCCATATGACCCATATGACCCATGACCCATGACCCGGGACCCATGACCCATGACCC
This sequence comes from Andrena marginata, assembly GCA_963932335.1. Classification (NCBI taxonomy): domain Eukaryota; kingdom Metazoa; phylum Arthropoda; class Insecta; order Hymenoptera; family Andrenidae; genus Andrena; species Andrena marginata. The sequence continues at coordinate 18,118,967 of OZ010660.1, forward strand.
ATGACCCATGACCCATGACCCATATGAGCCATATGACCCATATGACCCATGACCCATGACCCATGACCCATGACCCATGACCCGTATGACCCATGACCCATGACCCATATGGCCCATGACCCATGACCCATGACCCATGACCCATATGACCCATGACCCATGACCCATGACCCATATGACCCATATGACCCATGACCCATGACCAATGACCCATAACCCATATGACCCATATGACCCATGACCCATGACCCATGACCCATATGACCCATATGACCCATGACCCATGACCCATGACCCATATGACCCATGACCCATGACCCATGACCCATATGACCCATATGACCCATGACCCATGACCCATGACACATGACCCATATGACCCATATGACCCATGACCCATGACCCATGACCCATGACCCATGACCCATGACCCATGACCCATGACCCATGACCCATGACCCATGACCCATGACCCATGACCCATGACCCATGACCCATGACCCATATGACCCATATGACCCATGACCCATGACCCATGACCCATGACCCATGACCCATGACCCATGACCCATGACCCATGAACCATGACACATGACCCATATGACCCATATGACCCATGACCCATGACCCATGACCCATATGACCCATATGACCCATGACCCATGACCCATATGACCCATATGACCCATATGACCCATGACCCATGACCCATGACCCATATGACCCATATGACCCATGACCCATGACCCATGACCCATGACCCATATGACCCATATGACCCATGACCCATGACCCATGACCCATGACCCATGACCCATGACCCATGACCCATGACCCATGACCCATATGACCCATATGACCCATGACCCATGACCCATGACCCATATGACCCATATGACCCATGACCCATGACCCATGACCCATGACCCATGACCCATGACCCATGACCCATGACCCATGACCCATGACCCATGACCCATGACCCATGACCCATGACCCATGACCCATGACCCATGAACCATGACCCATGAGCCATGACCCATGACCCATGACCCATATGACCCATATGACCCATATGACCCATGACCCATGACCCATGACCCATGACCCATATGACCCATATGACCCATGACCCATGACCCATGACCCATGACCCATGACCCATGACCCATGACCCATGACCCATGACCCATGACCCATGACCCATGACCCATGACCCATGACCCATGACCCATGACCCATGACCCATATGACCCATATGACCCATGACCCATGACCCATGACCCATGACCCATGACCCATGACCCATGACCCATGACCCATGAACCATGACACATGACCCATATGACCCATATGACCCATGACCCATGACCCATGACCCATGACCCATGACCCATGACCCATGACCCATGACCCATGACCCATGACCCATGACCCATGACCCATGACCCATGACCCATGACCCATGACCCATGACCCATGACCCATGACCCATGACCCATGACCCATGACCCATGACCCATGACCCATGACCCATGACCCATGACCCATGACCCATATGACCCATGACCCATGACCCATATGACCCATTTGACCCGTGACCCATGACCCATGACCCATATGACCCATATGACGCATGACCCATGACCCATGACCCATGACCCATGACCCATGACCCATGACCCATGACCCATGACCCATGACCCATGACCCATGACCCATGACCCATGACCCATGACCCATGACCCATGAGCCATGACCCATGACCCATGACCCATATGACCCATATGACCCATATGACCCATGACCCATGACCCATGACCCATATGACCCATATGACCCATGACCCATGACCCGGGACCCATGACCCATGACCCATGACCCATGACCCATGACCCATATGAGCCATATGACCCATATGACCCATGACCCATGACCCATGACCCATGACCCATGACCCGTATGACCCATGACCCATGACCCATATGGCCCATGACCCATGACCCATGACCCATGACCCATATGACCCATGACCCATGACCCATGACCCATATGACCCATATGACCCATGACCCATGACCAATGACCCATAACCCATATGACCCATATGACCCATGACCCATGACCCATGACCCATATGACCCATATGACCCATGACCCATGACCCATGACCCATATGACCCATGACCCATGACCCATGACCCATGACCCATATGACCCATATGACCCATGACCCATGACCCATGACCCATGACACATGACCCATATGACCCATATGACCCATATGACCCATATGACCCATGACCCATGACCCATGACCCATATGACCCATGACCCATGACCCATATGACCCATATGACCCATATGACCCATGACCCATGACCCATGACCCATATGACCCATATGACCCATGACCCATGACCCATGACCCATGACCCATATGACCCATATGACCCATGACCCATGACCCATGACCCATGACCCATGACCCATGACCCATGACCCATGACCCATGACCCATGACCCATGACCCATGACCCATGACCCATGACCCATGACCCATGACCCATGACACATGACCCATATGACCCATATGACCCATATGACCCATATGACCCATGACCCATGACCCATGACCCATATGACCCATGACCCATGACCCATATGACCCATATGACCCATATGACCCATGACCCATGACCCATGACCCATATGACCCATATGACCCATGACCCATGACCCATGACCCATGACCCATGACCCATGACCCATGACCCATGACCCATGACCCATGACCCATGACCCATGACCCATGACCCATGACCCATGACCCATATGACCCATGACCCATGACCCATGACCCATGACCCATATGACCCATTTGACCCGTGACCCATGACCCATGACCCATATGACCCATATGACGCATGACCCATGACCCATGACCCATGACCCATGACCCATGACCCATGACCCATGACCCATGACCCATGAACCATGACCCATGACCCATGACCCATGACCCATGACCCATGACCCATGACCCATGACCCATGACCCATGACCCATGACCCATGACCCATGACCCATGACCCATGACCCATGACCCATATGACCCATGACCCATGACCCATGACCCATGACCCATGACCCATGACCCATGACCCATATGACCCATATGACCCATGACCCATGACCCATGACCCATATGACCCATATGACCCATGACCAATGACCCATAACCCATATGACCCATATGACCCATGACCCATATGACCCATATGACCCATGACCCATGACCCATGACACATGACCCATATGACCCATATGACCCATATGACCCATATGACCCATGACCCATGACCCATATGACCCATGACCCATGACCCATATGACCCATGACCCATGACCCATGACCCATATGACCCATATGACCCATGACCCATGACCCATGACCCATGACCCATATGACCCATATGACCCATGACCCATGACCCATGACCCATGACCCATGACCCATGACCCATGACCCATGACCCATGACCCATGACCCATGACCCATGACCCATGACCCATGACCCATGACCCATGACACATGACCCATATGACCCATATGACCCATATGACCCATATGACCCATGACCCATGACCCATGACCCATATGACCCATGACCCATGACCCATATGACCCATATGACCCATATGACCCATGACCCATGACCCATGACCCATATGACCCATATGACCCATGACCCATGACCCATGACCCATGACCCATGACCCATGACCCATGACCCATGACCCATGACCCATGACCCATGACCCATGACCCATGACCCATGACCCATGACCCATGACCCATATGACCCATGACCCATGACCCATGACCCATATGACCCATATGACCCATGACCCATGACCAATGACCCATAACCCATATGACCCATATGACCCATGACCCATGACCCATGACCCATATGACCCATATGACCCATGACCCATGACCCATGACCCATATGACCCATGACCCATGACCCATGACCCATATGACCCATATGACCCATGACCCATGACCCATGACACATGACCCATATGACCCATATGACCCATATGACCCATATGACCCATGACCCATGACCCATGACCCATATGACCCATGACCCATGACCCATATGACCCATATGACCCATATGACCCATGACCCATGACCCATGACCCATATGACCCATATGACCCATGACCCATGACCCATGACCCATGACCCATGACCCATGACCCATGACCCATGACACATGACCCATATGACCCATATGACCCATATGACCCATATGACCCATGACCCATGACCCATGACCCATATGACCCATGACCCATGACCCATATGACCCATATGACCCATATGACCCATGACCCATGACCCATGACCCATGACCCATGACCCATGACCCATGACCCATGACCCATATGACCCATATGACCCATGACCCATGACCCATGACCCATATGACCCATATGACCCATGACCCATGACCCATGACCCATGACCCATGACCCATGACCCATGACCCATGACCCATGACCCATGACCCATGACCCATGACCCATGACCCATGACCCATGAGCCATGACCCATGACCCATGACCCATATGACCCATATGACCCATGACCCATGACCCATGACCCATGACCCATGACCCATGACCCATGACCCATGACCCATGACCCATGACCCATATGACCCATGACCCATGACCCATGACCCATGACCCATATGACCCATTTGACCCGTGACCCATGACCCATGACCCATATGACCCATATGACGCATGACCCATGACCCATGACCCATGACCCATGACCCATGACCCATGACCCATGACCCATGACCCATGACCCATGACCCATGACCCATGACCCATGACCCATGACCCATGACCCATGACCCATGACCCATGACCCATGACCCATGACCCATGACCCATGACCCATGACCCATGACCCATGACCCATGACCCATGACCCATGACCCATGACCCATGACCCATGACCCATGAGCCATGACCCATGACCCATGACCCATATGACCCATATGACCCATGACCCATGACCCATGACCCATATGACCCATATGACCCATGACCCATGACCCATGACCCATGACCCATGACCCATGACCCATGACCCATGACCCATGACCCATGACCCATGACCCATGACCCATGACCCATGACCCATGACCCATGACCCATATGACCCATATGACCCATGACCCATGACCCATATGACCCATATGACCCATGACCCATGACCCATGACCCATGACCCATGACCCATGACCCATGACCCATGACCCATGACCCATGACCCATGACCCATGACCCATGACCCATGACCCATGACCCATGACCCATGACCCATGACCCATGACCCATGACCCATGACCCATGACCCATGACCCATGACCCATGACCCATGACCCATGAGCCATGACCCATGACCCATGACCCATATGACCCATATGACCCATGACCCATGACCCATGACCCATATGACCCATATGACCCATGACCCATGACCCATGACCCATGACCCATGACCCATGACCCATGACCCATGACCCATGACCCATGACCCATGACCCATGACCCATGACCCATGACCCATGACCCATGACCCATGACCCATGACCCATGACCCATATGACCCATATGACCCATGACCCATGACCCATGACCCATGACCCATGACCCATGACCCATGACCCATGACCCATGACCCATGAACCATGACACATGACCCATATGACCCATATGACCCATGACCCATGACCCATGACCCATGACCCATGACCCATGACCCATGACCCATGACCCATGACCCATGACCCATGACCCATGACCCATGACCCATGACCCATGACCCATGACCCATATGACCCATGACCCATGACCCATGACCCATGACCCATATGACCCATTTGACCCGTGACCCATGACCCATGACCCATATGACCCATATGACGCATGACCCATGACCCATGACCCATGACCCATGACCCATGACCCATGACCCATGACCCATGACCCATGACCCATGACCCATGACCCATGACCCATGACCCATGACCCATGACCCATGACCCATGACCCATGACCCATGACCCATGACCCATGACCCATGACCCATGACCCATGACCCATGAGCCATGACCCATGACCCATGACCCATATGACCCATATGACCCATGACCCATGACCCATGACCCATATGACCCATATGACCCATGACCCATGACCCATATGACCCATATGACCCATATGACCCATGACCCATGACCCATGACCCATATGACCCATATGACCCATGACCCATGACCCATGACCCATGACCCATATGACCCATATGACCCATGACCCATGACCCATGACCCATGACCCATGACCCATGACCCATGACCCATGACCCATGAGCCATGACCCATGACCCATGACCCATATGACCCATATGACCCATGACCCATGACCCATGACCCATGACCCATATGACCCATATGACCCATGACCCATGACCCATGACCCATGACCCATGACCCATGACCCATGACCCATGACCCATGACCCATGACCCATGACCCATGACCCATGACCCATGACCCATGACCCATGACCCATATGACCCATATGACCCATGACCCATGACCCATGACCCATGACCCATGACCCATGACCCATGACCCATGACCCATGAACCATGACACATGACCCATATGACCCATATGACCCATGACCCATGACCCATGACCCATGACCCATGACCCATGACCCATGACCCATGACCCATGACCCATGACCCATGACCCATGACCCATGACCCATGACCCATGACCCATGACCCATGACCCATGACCCATGACCCATGACCCATGACCCATGACCCATGACCCATGACCCATGACCCATGACCCATGACCCATGACCCATGACCCATGACCCATGACCCATGAGCCATGACCCATGACCCATGACCCATATGACCCATATGACCCATATGACCCATGACCCATGACCCATGACCCATATGACCCATATGACCCATGACCCATGACCCGGGACCCATGACCCATGACCCATGACCCATGACCCATGACCCATATGAGCCATATGACCCATATGACCCATGACCCATGACCCATGACCCATGACCCATGACCCGTATGACCCATGACCCATGACCCATATGGCCCATGACCCATGACCCATGACCCATGACCCATATGACCCATGACCCATGACCCATGACCCATATGACCCATATGACCCATGACCCATGACCAATGACCCATAACCCATATGACCCATATGACCCATGACCCATGACCCATGACCCATATGACCCATATGACCCATGACCCATGACCCATGACCCATATGACCCATGACCCATGAACCATGACCCATATGACCCATATGACCCATGACCCATGACCCATGACACATGACCCATGACCCATATGACCCATTTGACCCGTGACCCATGACCCATGACCCATATGACCCATATGACGCATGACCCATGACCCATGACCCATGACCCATGACCCATGACCCATGACCCATGACCCATGACCCATGACCCATGACCCATGAACCATGACCCATGACCCATGACCCATGACCCATGACCCATGACCCATGACCCATGACCCATGACCCATGACCCATGACCCATGACCCATGACCCATGACCCATGACCCATGACCCATGACCCATGACCCATGACCCATGACACATGACCCATATGACCCATATGACCCATATGACCCATATGACCCATGACCCATGACCCATGACCCATATGACCCATGACCCATGACCCATGACCCATATGACCCATGACCCATGACCCATGACCCATATGACCCATATGACCCATGACCCATGACCCATGACCCATGACCCATATGACCCATATGACCCATGACCCATGACCCATGACCCATGACCCATGACCCATGACCCATGACCCATGACCCATGACCCATGACCCATGACCCATGACCCATGACCCATGACCCATGACCCATGACCCATGACACATGACCCATATGACCCATATGACCCATATGACCCATATGACCCATGACCCATGACCCATGACCCATATGACCCATGACCCATGACCCATATGACCCATATGACCCATATGACCCATGACCCATGACCCATGACCCATATGACCCATATGACCCATGACCCATGACCCATGACCCATGACCCATGACCCATGACCCATGACCCATGACCCATGACCCATGACCCATGACCCATGACCCATGACCCATGACCCATATGACCCATGACCCATGACCCATGACCCATGACCCATATGACCCATTTGACCCGTGACCCATGACCCATGACCCATATGACCCATATGACGCATGACCCATGACCCATGACCCATGACCCATGACCCATGACCCATGACCCATGACCCATGACCCATGAACCATGACCCATGACCCATGACCCATGACCCATGACCCATGACCCATGACCCATGACCCATGACCCATGACCCATGACCCATGACCCATGACCCATGACCCATGACCCATGACCCATGACCCATATGACCCATGACCCATGACCCATATGACCCATTTGACCCGTGACCCATGACCCATGACCCATATGACCCATATGACGCATGACCCATGACCCATGACCCATGACCCATGACCCATGACCCATGACCCATGACCCATGACCCATGACCCATGACCCATGACCCATGACCCATGACCCATGACCCATGACCCATGACCCATGAGCCATGACCCATGACCCATGACCCATATGACCCATATGACCCATATGACCCATGACCCATGACCCATGACCCATATGACCCATATGACCCATGACCCATGACCCGGGACCCATGACCCATGACCCATGACCCATGACCCATGACCCATATGAGCCATATGACCCATATGACCCATGACCCATGACCCATGACCCATGACCCATGACCCGTATGACCCATGACCCATGACCCATATGGCCCATGACCCATGACCCATGACCCATGACCCATATGACCCATGACCCATGACCCATGACCCATATGACCCATATGACCCATATGACCCATGACCCATGACCAATGACCCATAACCCATATGACCCATATGACCCATGACCCATGACCCATGACCCATATGACCCATATGACCCATGACCCATGACCCATGACCCATATGACCCATGACCCATGACCCATGACCCATATGACCCATATGACCCATGACCCATGACCCATGACACATGACCCATATGACCCATATGACCCATATGACCCATATGACCCATGACCCATGACCCATGACCCATATGACCCATGACCCATGACCCATATGACCCATATGACCCATATGACCCATGACCCATGACCCATGACCCATATGACCCATATGACCCATGACCCATGACCCATGACCCATGACCCATATGACCCATATGACCCATGACCCATGACCCATGACCCATGACCCATGACCCATGACCCATGACCCATGACCCATGACCCATGACCCATGACCCATGACCCATGACCCATGACCCATGACCCATGACCCATGACCCATGACCCATGACCCATGACACATGACCCATATGACCCATATGACCCATATGACCCATATGACCCATGACCCATGACCCATGACCCATATGACCCATGACCCATGACCCATATGACCCATATGACCCATATGACCCATGACCCATGACCCATGACCCATATGACCCATATGACCCATGACCCATGACCCATGACCCATGACACATGACCCATGACCCATGACCCATGACCCATGACCCATGACCCATGACCCATGACCCATGACCCATGACCCATGACCCATATGACCCATGACCCATGACCCATGACCCATGACCCATATGACCCATTTGACCCGTGACCCATGACCCATGACCCATATGACCCATATGACGCATGACCCATGACCCATGACCCATGACCCATGACCCATGACCCATGACCCATGACCCATGACCCATGACCCATGACCCATGAACCATGACCCATGACCCATGACCCATGACCCATGACCCATGACCCATGACCCATGACCCATGACCCATGACCCATGACCCATGACCCATGACCCATGACCCATGACCCATGACCCATGACCCATGACCCATGACCCATGACCCATATGACCCATATGACCCATGACCCATGACCCATATGACCCATATGACCCATGACCCATGACCCATGACCCATGACCCATGACCCATGACCCATGACCCATGACCCATGACCCATGACCCATGACCCATGACCCATGACCCATGACCCATATGACCCATATGACCCATGACCCATGACCCATGACCCATATGACCCATATGACCCATGACCAATGACCCATAACCCATATGACCCATATGACCCATGACCCATATGACCCATATGACCCATATGACCCATGACCCATGACCCATGACACATGACCCATATGACCCATATGACCCATATGACCCATATGACCCATGACCCATGACCCATATGACCCATGACCCATGACCCATATGACCCATATGACCCATATGACCCATGACCCATGACCCATGACCCATATGACCCATATGACCCATGACCCATGACCCATGACCCATGACCCATATGACCCATATGACCCATGACCCATGACCCATGACCCATGACCCATGACCCATGACCCATGACCCATGACCCATGACCCATGACCCATGACCCATGACCCATGACCCATGACCCATGACCCATGACACATGACCCATATGACCCATATGACCCATATGACCCATATGACCCATGACCCATGACCCATGACCCATATGACCCATGACCCATGACCCATATGACCCATATGACCCATATGACCCATGACCCATGACCCATGACCCATATGACCCATATGACCCATGACCCATGACCCATGACCCATGACCCATGACCCATGACCCATGACCCATGACCCATGACCCATGACCCATGACCCATGACCCATGACCCATGACCCATGACCCATGACCCATGACCCATGACCCATATGACCCATGACCCATGACCCATGACCCATATGACCCATATGACCCATGACCCATGACCAATGACCCATAACCCATATGACCCATATGACCCATGACCCATGACCCATGACCCATATGACCCATATGACCCATGACCCATGACCCATGACCCATATGACCCATGACCCATGACCCATGACCCATATGACCCATATGACCCATGACCCATGACCCATGACACATGACCCATATGACCCATATGACCCATATGACCCATATGACCCATGACCCATGACCCATGACCCATATGACCCATGACCCATGACCCATATGACCCATATGACCCATATGACCCATGACCCATGACCCATGACCCATATGACCCATATGACCCATGACCCATGACCCATGACCCATGACCCATATGACCCATATGACCCATGACCCATGACCCATGACCCATGACCCATGACCCATGACCCATGACCCATGACCCATGACCCATGACCCATGACCCATGACCCATGACCCATGGCCCATGACCCATGACCCATGACCCATGACACATGACCCATATGACCCATATGACCCATATGACCCATGACCCATGACCCATGACCCATATGACCCATATGACCCATATGACCCATATGACCCATATGACCCATATGACCCATGACCCATGACCCATGACCCATATGACCCATATGACCCATGACCCATGACCCATGACCCATGACCCATGACCCATATGACCCATATGACCCATGACCCATGACCCATGACCCATGACCCATGACCCATGACCCATGACCCATGACCCATGACCCATGACCCATGACCCATGACCCATGACCCATGACCCATGACCCATGACACATGACCCATATGACCCATATGACCCATATGACCCATATGACCCATATGACCCATGACCCATGACCCATGACCCATATGACCCATGACCCATGACCCATATGACCCATATGACCCATATGACCCATGACCCATGACCCATGACCCATATGACCCATATGACCCATGACCCATGACCCGGGACCCATGACCCATGACCCATGACCCATGACCCATGACCCATGACCCATATGAGCCATATGACCCATATGACCCATGACCCATGACCCATGACCCATGACCCATGACCCGTATGACCCATGACCCATGACCCATATGGCCCATGACCCATGACCCATGACCCATGACCCATATGACCCATATGACCCATGACCCATGACCCATGACACATGACCCATATGACCCATATGACCCATGACCCATGACCCATGACCCATATGACCCATATGACCCATATGACCCATATGACCCATATGACCCATATGACCCATGACCCATGACCCATGACCCATATGACCCATATGACCCATGACCCATGACCCATGACCCATGACCCATGACCCATATGACCCATATGACCCATGACCCATGACCCATGACCCATGACCCATGACCCATGACCCATGACCCATGACCCATGACCCATGACCCATGACCCATGACCCATGACCCATGACCCATGACCCATGACACATGACCCATATGACCCATATGACCCATATGACCCATATGACCCATATGACCCATGACCCATGACCCATGACCCATATGACCCATGACCCATGACCCATATGACCCATATGACCCATATGACCCATGACCCATGACCCATGACCCATATGACCCATATGACCCATGACCCATGACCCGGGACCCATGACCCATGACCCATGACCCATGACCCATGACCCATGACCCATATGAGCCATATGACCCATATGACCCATGACCCATGACCCATGACCCATGACCCATGACCCGTATGACCCATGACCCATGACCCATATGGCCCATGACCCATGACCCATGACCCATGACCCATATGACCCATATGACCCATGACCCATGACCCATGACACATGACCCATATGACCCATATGACCCATATGACCCATATGACCCATGACCCATGACCCATGACCCATGACCCATGACCCATGACCCATGACCCATGACCAATGACCCATGACCCATATGACCCATATGACCCATGACCCATGACCCATGACCCATATGACCCATGACCCATGACCCATGACCCATATGACCCATGACCCATGACCCATATGACCCATATGACCCATATGACCCATGACCCATGACCCATGACCCATATGACCCATATGACCCATGACCCATGACCCATGACCCATGACCCATGACCCATGACCCATGACCCATGACCCATGACCCATGACCCATGACCCATGACCCATATGACCCATATGACCCATGACCCATGACCCATATGACCCATATGACCCATGACCAATGACCCATAACCCATATGACCCATATGACCCATGACCCATGACCCATGACCCATATGACCCATATGACCCATGACCCATGACCCATGACCCATATGACCCATGACCCATTACCCATGACCCATATGACCCATATGACCCATGACCCATGACCCATGACCCATATGACCCATATGACCCATGACCCATGACCCATGACACATGACCCATATGACCCATATGACCCATATGACCCATATGACCCATAACCCATGACCCATGACCCATATGACCCATGACCCATGACCCATATGACCCATATGACCCATATGACCCATATGACCCATATGACCCATGACCCATGACCCATGACCCATATGACCCATGACCCATGACCCATATGACCCATATGACCCATGACCCATGACCCATGACCCATATGACCCATATGACCCATGACCAATGACCCATAACCCATATGACCCATATGACCCATGACCCATGACCCATGACCCATATGACCCATATGACCCATGACCCATGACCCATGACCCATATGACCCATGACCCATGACCCATGACCCATATGACCCATATGACCCATGACCCATTACCCATGACACATGACCCATATGACCCATATGACCCATATGACCCATATGACCCATGACCCATGACCCATGACCCATATGACCCATGACCCATGACCCATATGACCCATATGACCCATATGACCCATGACCCATGACCCATGACCCATATGACCCATGACCCATGACCCATATGACCCATATGACCCATATGACCCATATGACCCATATGACCCATGACCCATGACCCATGACCCATGACCCATGACCCATGACCCATGACCCATGACCCATGACCCATATGACCCATGACCCATTACCCATGACCCATATGACCCATATGACCCATGACCCATGACCCATGACCCATATGACCCATGACCCATGACCCATATGACCCATATGACCCATATGACCCATGACCAATGACCCATGACCCATGACCCATGACCCATGACCCATGACCCATGACCCATGACCCATGACCAATGACCCATGACCCATATGACCCATATGACCCATGACCCATGACCCATGACCCATATGACCCATGACCCATGACCCATGACCCATATGACCCATGACCCATGACCCATATGACCCATATGACCCATATGACCCATGACCCATGACCCATGACCCATGACCCATATGACCCATATGACCCATGACCCATTACCCATGACACATGACCCATATGACCCATATGACCCATATGACCCATATGACCCATGACCCATGACCCATGACCCATATGACCCATGACCCATGACCCATGACCCATATGACCCATATGACCCATGACCCATGACCAATGACCCATAACCCATATGACCCATATGACCCATGACCCATGACCCATGACCCATATGACCCATGACCCATGACCCATATGACCCATATGACCCATGACCCATGACCCATGACCCATATGACCCATATGACCCATGACCAATGACCCATAACCCATATGACCCATATGACCCATGACCCATGACCCATGACCCATATGACCCATATGACCCATGACCCATGACCCATGACCCATATGACCCATGACCCATGACCCATGACCCATATGACCCATATGACCCATGACCCATTACCCATGACACATGACCCATATGACCCATATGACCCATATGACCCATATGACCCATATGACCCATGACCCATGACCCATGACCCATGACCCATGACCCATGACCCATGACCCATGACCCATATGACCCATATGACCCATGACCCATGACCCATATGACCCATATGACCCATGACCAATGACCCATAACCCATATGACCCATATGACCCATGACCCATGACCCATGACCCATATGACCCATATGACCCATGACCCATGACCCATGACCCATATGACCCATGACCCATGACCCATGACCCATATGACCCATATGACCCATGACCCATGACCCATGACCCATATGACCCATATGACCCATGACCCATTACCCATGACACATGACCCATATGACCCATATGACCCATATGACCCATATGACCCATGACCCATGACCCATGACCCATATGACCCATGACCCATGACCCATATGACCCATATGACCCATATGACCCATGACCCATGACCCATGACCCATATGACCCATGACCCATGACCCATGACCCATATGACCCATGACCCATGACCCATATGACCCATATGACCCATATGACCCATGACCCATGACCCATGACCCATATGACCCATATGACCCATGACCCATGACCCATGACCCATGACCCATGACCCATGACCCATGACCCATGACCCATGACCCATGACCCATGACCCATGACCCATATGACCCATATGACCCATGACCCATGACCCATATGACCCATGACCCGGGACCCATGACCCATGACCCATGACCCATGACCCATGACCCATGACCCATATGAGCCATATGACCCATATGACCCATGACCCATGACCCATGACCCATGACCCATGACCCGTATGACCCATGACCCATGACCCATATGGCCCATGACCCATGACCCATGACCCATGACCCATATGACCCATATGACCCATGACCCATGACCCATGACACATGACCCATATGACCCATATGACCCATATGACCCATATGACCCATGACCCATGACCCATGACCCATGACCCATGACCCATGACCCATGACCCATGACCAATGACCCATGACCCATATGACCCATATGACCCATGACCCATGACCCATGACCCATATGACCCATGACCCATGACCCATGACCCATATGACCCATGACCCATGACCCATATGACCCATATGACCCATATGACCCATGACCCATGACCCATGACCCATGACCCATATGACCCATATGACCCATGACCCATTACCCATGACACATGACCCATATGACCCATATGACCCATATGACCCATATGACCCATGACCCATGACCCATGACCCATATGACCCATGACCCATGACCCATGACCCATATGACCCATATGACCCATGACCCATGACCAATGACCCATAACCCATATGACCCATATGACCCATGACCCATGACCCATGACCCATATGACCCATATGACCCATGACCCATGACCCATGACCCATATGACCCATGACCCATGACCCATGACCCATATGACCCATATGACCCATGACCCATGACCCATGACACATGACCCATATGACCCATATGACCCATATGACCCATATGACCCATGACCCATGACCCATGACCCATATGACCCATGACCCATGACCCATATGACCCATATGACCCATATGACCCATGACCCATGACCCATGACCCATATGACCCATATGACCCATGACCCATGACCCATGACCCATGACCCATATGACCCATATGACCCATGACCCATGACCCATGACCCATGACCCATGACCCATGACCCATGACCCATGACCCATGACCCATGACCCATGACCCATGACCCATGACCCATGGCCCATGACCCATGACCCATGACCCATGACACATGACCCATATGACCCATATGACCCATATGACCCATGACCCATGACCCATGACCCATATGACCCATATGACCCATATGACCCATATGACCCATATGACCCATATGACCCATGACCCATGACCCATGACCCATATGACCCATATGACCCATGACCCATGACCCATGACCCATGACCCATGACCCATATGACCCATATGACCCATGACCCATGACCCATGACCCATGACCCATGACCCATGACCCATGACCCATGACCCATGACCCATGACCCATGACCCATGACCCATGACCCATGACCCATGACCCATGACACATGACCCATATGACCCATATGACCCATATGACCCATATGACCCATATGACCCATGACCCATGACCCATGACCCATATGACCCATGACCCATGACCCATATGACCCATATGACCCATATGACCCATGACCCATGACCCATGACCCATATGACCCATATGACCCATGACCCATGACCCGGGACCCATGACCCATGACCCATGACCCATGACCCATGACCCATGACCCATATGAGCCATATGACCCATATGACCCATGACCCATGACCCATGACCCATGACCCATGACCCGTATGACCCATGACCCATGACCCATATGGCCCATGACCCATGACCCATGACCCATGACCCATATGACCCATATGACCCATGACCCATGACCCATGACACATGACCCATATGACCCATATGACCCATGACCCATGACCCATGACCCATATGACCCATATGACCCATATGACCCATATGACCCATATGACCCATATGACCCATGACCCATGACCCATGACCCATATGACCCATATGACCCATGACCCATGACCCATGACCCATGACCCATGACCCATATGACCCATATGACCCATGACCCATGACCCATGACCCATGACCCATGACCCATGACCCATGACCCATGACCCATGACCCATGACCCATGACCCATGACCCATGACCCATGACCCATGACCCATGACACATGACCCATATGACCCATATGACCCATATGACCCATATGACCCATATGACCCATGACCCATGACCCATGACCCATATGACCCATGACCCATGACCCATATGACCCATATGACCCATATGACCCATGACCCATGACCCATGACCCATATGACCCATATGACCCATGACCCATGACCCGGGACCCATGACCCATGACCCATGACCCATGACCCATGACCCATGACCCATATGAGCCATATGACCCATATGACCCATGACCCATGACCCATGACCCATGACCCATGACCCGTATGACCCATGACCCATGACCCATATGGCCCATGACCCATGACCCATGACCCATGACCCATATGACCCATATGACCCATGACCCATGACCCATGACACATGACCCATATGACCCATATGACCCATATGACCCATATGACCCATGACCCATGACCCATGACCCATGACCCATGACCCATGACCCATGACCCATGACCAATGACCCATGACCCATATGACCCATATGACCCATGACCCATGACCCATGACCCATATGACCCATGACCCATGACCCATGACCCATATGACCCATGACCCATGACCCATATGACCCATATGACCCATATGACCCATGACCCATGACCCATGACCCATATGACCCATATGACCCATGACCCATGACCCATGACCCATGACCCATGACCCATGACCCATGACCCATGACCCATGACCCATGACCCATGACCCATGACCCATATGACCCATATGACCCATGACCCATGACCCATATGACCCATATGACCCATGACCAATGACCCATAACCCATATGACCCATATGACCCATGACCCATGACCCATGACCCATATGACCCATATGACCCATGACCCATGACCCATGACCCATATGACCCATGACCCATTACCCATGACCCATATGACCCATATGACCCATGACCCATGACCCATGACCCATATGACCCATATGACCCATGACCCATGACCCATGACACATGACCCATATGACCCATATGACCCATATGACCCATATGACCCATAACCCATGACCCATGACCCATATGACCCATGACCCATGACCCATATGACCCATATGACCCATATGACCCATATGACCCATATGACCCATGACCCATGACCCATGACCCATATGACCCATGACCCATGACCCATATGACCCATATGACCCATGACCCATGACCCATGACCCATATGACCCATATGACCCATGACCAATGACCCATAACCCATATGACCCATATGACCCATGACCCATGACCCATGACCCATATGACCCATATGACCCATGACCCATGACCCATGACCCATATGACCCATGACCCATGACCCATGACCCATATGACCCATATGACCCATGACCCATGACCCATGACCCATATGACCCATATGACCCATGACCCATTACCCATGACACATGACCCATATGACCCATATGACCCATATGACCCATATGACCCATGACCCATGACCCATGACCCATATGACCCATGACCCATGACCCATATGACCCATATGACCCATATGACCCATGACCCATGACCCATGACCCATATGACCCATATGACCCATGACCCATGACCCATGACCCATATGACCCATATGACCCATGACCCATGACCCATGACCCATGACCCATGACCCATGACCCATGACCCATGACTCATGACCCATGACCCATGACCCATGACCCATGACCCATGACCCATGACCCATGACCCATGACCCATGACCCATGACACATGACCCATATGACCCAAATGACCCATATGACCCATATGACCCATGACCCATGACCCATGACCCATATGACCCATGACCCATGACCCATATGACCCATATGACCCATATGACCCATGACCCATGACCCATGACCCATATGACCCATATGACCCATGACCCATGACCCATGACCCATATGACCCATATGACCCATGACCAATGACCCATAACCCATATGACCCATATGACCCATGACCCATGACCCATGACCCATATGACCCATATGACCCATGACCCATGACCCATGACCCATATGACCCATGACCCATGACCCATGACCCATATGACCCATATGACCCATGACCCATGACCCATGACCCATATGACCCATATGACCCATGACCCATTACCCATGACACATGACCCATATGACCCATATGACCCATATGACCCATATGACCCATGACCCATGACCCATGACCCATATGACCCATGACCCATGACCCATATGACCCATATGACCCATATGACCCATGACCCATGACCCATGACCCATATGACCCATATGACCCATGACCCATGACCCATGACCCATATGACCCATATGACCCATGACCCATGACCCATGACCCATGACCCATGACCCATGACCCATGACCCATGACTCATGACCCATGACCCATGACCCATGACCCATGACCCATGACCCATGACCCATGACCCATGACCCATGACCCATGACACATGACCCATATGACCCAAATGACCCATATGACCCATATGACCCATGACCCATGACCCATGACCCATATGACCCATGACCCATGACCCATATGACCCATATGACCCATATGACCCATGACCCATGACCCATGACCCATATGACCCATATGACCCATGACCCATGACCCATGACCCATGACCCATGACCCATGACCCATGACCCATATGAGCCATATGACCCATATGACCCATGACCCATGACCCATGACCCATGACCCATGACCCATGACCCATGACCCGTATGACCCATGACCCATGACCCATGACCCATATGACCCATGACCCATGACCCATGACCCATATGACCCATATGACCCATGACCCATGACCCATGACACATGACCCATATGACCCATATGACCCATGACCCATGACCCATGACACATGACCCATATGACCCATATGACCCATATGACCCATATGACCCATGACCCATGACCCATGACCCATATGACCCATGACCCATGACCCATATGACCCATATGACCCATATGACCCATGACCCATGACCCATGACCCATATGACCCATATGACCCATGACCCATGACCCATGACCCATGACCCATATGACCCATATGACCCATGACCCATGACCCATATGACCCATATGACCCATATGACCCATGACCCATGACCCATGACCCATATGACCCATATGACCCATGACCCATGACCCATGACCCATGACCCATGACCCATGACCCATGACCCATGACCCATGACCCATGACCCATGACCCATGACCCATGACCCATGACCCATGACCCATGACCCATGACCCATGACCCATATGACCCATGACCCATGACCCATGACCCATGACCCATATGACCCATTTGACCCGTGACCCATGACCCATGACCCATGACCCATGACCCATATGACCCATGACCCATGACCCATGACCCATATGGCCCATGACCCATGACCCATGACCCATGACCCATATGACCCATGACCCATGACCCATGACCCATGACCCATGACCCATGACCCATGACCCATGACCCATGACCCATGACCCATATGACCCATATGACCCATGACCCATGACCAATGACCCATAACCCATATGACCCATATGACCCATGACCCATGACCCATGACCCATATGACCCATATGACCCATGACCCATGACCCATGACCCATATGACCCATGACCCATGACCCATGACCCATATGACCCATATGACCCATGACCCATGACCCATGACACATGACCCATATGACCCATATGACCCATATGACCCATATGACCCATGACCCATGACCCATGACCCATATGACCCATGACCCATGACCCATATGACCCATATGACCCATATGACCCATGACCCATGACCCATGACCCATATGACCCATATGACCCATGACCCATGACCCATGACCCATGACCCATATGACCCATATGACCCATGACCCATGACCCATGACCCATGACCCATGACCCATGACCCATGACCCATGACCCATGACCCATGACCCATGACCCATGACCCATGACCCATGACCCATGACCCATGACCCATGACCCATGACCCATGACACATGACCCATATGACCCATATGACCCATATGACCCATATGACCCATGACCCATGACCCATGACCCATATGACCCATGACCCATGACCCATATGACCCATATGACCCATATGACCCATGACCCATGACCCATGACCCATATGACCCATATGACCCATGACCCATGACCCATGACCCATGACCCATGACCCATGACCCATGACCCATGACCCATGACCCATGACCCATGACCCATGACCCATGACCCATGACCCATGACCCATGACCCATGACCCATATGACCCATGACCCATGACCCATGACCCATGACCCATATGACCCATTTGACCCGTGACCCATGACCCATGACCCATATGACCCATATGACGCATGACCCATGACCCATGACCCATGACCCATGACCCATGACCCATGACCCATGACCCATGACCCATGACCCATGACCCATGACCCATGACCCATGACCCATGACCCATGACCCATGACCCATGACCCATGACCCATGACCCATGACCCATGACCCATGACCCATGACCCATGACCCATGACCCATGACCCATGACCCATATGACCCATATGACCCATGACCCATGACCCATGACCCATATGACCCATATGACCCATGACCCATGACCCATGACCCATGACCCATGACCCATGACCCATGACCCATGACCCATGACCCATGACCCATGACCCATGACCCATGACCCATGACCCATATGACCCATATGACCCATGACCCATGACCCATGACCCATATGACCCATATGACCCATATGACCCATGACCAATGACCCATAACCCATATGACCCATATGACCCATGACCCATATGACCCATATGACCCATGACCCATGACCCATGACACATGACCCATATGACCCATATGACCCATATGACCCATATGACCCATGACCCATGACCCATGACCCATATGACCCATGACCCATGACCCATATGACCCATATGACCCATGACCCATGACCCATGACCCATGACCCATATGACCCATATGACCCATGACCCATGACCCATGACCCATATGACCCATATGACCCATATGACCCATGACCCATGACCCATGACCCATGACCCATGACCCATGACCCATGACCCATATGACCCATGACCCATGACCCATGACCCATGACCCATGACCCATGACCCATGACCCATGACACATGACCCATATGACCCATATGACCCATATGACCCATATGACCCATGACCCATGACCCATGACCCATATGACCCATATGACCCATATGACCCATGACCCATGACCCATGACCCATATGACCCATATGACCCATGACCCATGACCCATGACCCATGACCCATGACCCATGACCCATGACCCATGACCCATGACCCATGACCCATGACCCATGACCCATGACCCATGACCCATGACCCATATGACCCATGACCCATGACCCATGACCCATATGACCCATATGACCCATGACCCATGACCAATGACCCATAACCCATATGACCCATAAGACCCATGACCCATGACCCATGACCCATATGACCCATATGACCCATGACCCATGACCCATGACCCATATGACCCATGACCCATGACCCATGACCCATATGACCCATATGACCCATGACCCATGACCCATGACCCATGACACATGACCCATATGACCCATATGACCCATATGACCCATATGACCCATGACCCATGACCCATGACCCATGACCCATATGACCCATGACCCATGACCCATATGACCCATATGACCCATATGACCCATGACCAATGACCCATAACCCATATGACCCATATGACCCATGACCCATGACCCATGACCCATATGACCCATATGACCCATGACCCATGACCCATGACCCATATGACCCATGACCCATTACCCATGACCCATATGACCCATATGACCCATGACCCATGACCCATGACCCATATGACCCATATGACCCATGACCCATGACCCATGACACATGACCCATATGACCCATATGACCCATATGACCCATATGACCCATGACCCATGACCCATGACCCATATGACCCATATGACCCATGACCCATGACCCATATGACCCATATGACCCATATGACCCATATGACCCATATGACCCATGACCCATGACCCATGACCCATATGACCCATGACCCATGACCCATATGACCCATGACCCATGACCCATGACCCATATGACCCATATGACCCATATGACCCATGACCAATGACCCATAACCCATATGACCCATATGACCCATATGACCCATGACCCATGACCCATGACCCATATGACCCATATGACCCATGACCCATGACCCATGACCCATATGACCCATGACCCATGACCCATGACCCATATGACCCATATGACCCATGACCCATGACCCATGACCCATATGACCCATATGACCCATGACCCATTACCCATGACACATGACCCATATGACCCATATGACCCATATGACCCATATGACCCATGACCCATGACCCATGACCCATATGACCCATGACCCATGACCCATATGACCCATATGACCCATATGACCCATGACCCATGACCCATGACCCATATGACCCATATGACCCATGACCCATGACCCATGACCCATATGACCCATATGACCCATGACCCATGACCCATGACCCATGACCTATGACCCATGACCCATGACCCATGACTCATGACCCATGACCCATGACCCATGACCCATGACCCATGACCCATGACCCATGACCCATGACCCATGACCCATGACCCATGACACATGACCCATATGACCCATATGACCCATATGACCCATATGACCCATGACCCATGACCCATGACCCATATGACCCATGACCCATGACCCATATGACCCATATGACCCATATGACCCATGACCCATGACCCATGTCCCATATGACCCATATGACCCATGACCCATGACCCATGACCCATGACCCATGACCCATGACCCATGACCCATATGAGCCATATGACCCATATGACCCATGACCCATGACCCATGACCCATGACCCATGACCCATGACCCGTATGACCCATGACCCATGACCCATATGGCCCATGACCCATGACCCATGACCCATGACCCATATGACCCATGACCCATGACCCATGACCCATGACCCATGACCCATGACCCATGACCCATGACCCATGACCCATGACCCATGACCCATGACCCATGACCCATGACCCATGACCCATGACCCATGACCCATGACCCATATGACCCATATGACCCATGACCCATGACCCATGACCCATGACCCATGACCCATGACCCGTATGACCCATGACCCATGACCCATATGGCCCATGACCCATGACCCATGACCCATGACCCATATGACCCATTTGACCCGTGACCCATGACCCATGACCCATATGACCCACATGACCCATGACCCATATGACCCATATGACGCATGACCCATGACCCATGACCCATGACCCATGACCCATGACCCATGACCCATGACACATGACCCATATGACCCATACGACCCATATGACCCATATGACCCATGACCCATGACCCATGACCCATGACCCATATGACCCATGACCCATGACCCATGACCCATATGACACATATGACCCATATGACCCATGACCCATGACCCATGACCCATGACCCATGACCCATGACCCATGACCCATGACCCATGACCCATGACCCATGTGACCCATATGACCCATGACCCATGACCCATGACCCATGACCCATATGACCCATTTGACCCGTGACCCATGACCCATGACCCATATGACCCATATGACCCATGACCCATATGACCCATATGACGCATGACCCATGACCCATGACCCATGACCCATGACCCATGACACATGACCCATATGACCCATACGACCCATATGACCCATATGACCCATGACCCATGACCCATGACCCATGACCCATATGACCCATGACCCATGACCCATGACCCATATGACCCATATGACCCATATGACCCATGACCCATATGACCCATATGACCCATATGACCCATGACCCATGACCCATGACCCATGACCCATGACCCATGACCCATGACCCATGACCCATGACCCATGACCCATGACCCATGACCCATGACCCATGACCCATGACCCATGACCCATGACCCATGACACATGACCCATATGACCCATATGACCCATATGACCCATATGACCCATGACCCATGACCCATGACCCATATGACCCATGACCCATGACCCATATGACCCATATGACCCATATGACCCATGACCCATGACCCATGACCCATATGACCCATATGACCCATGACCAATGACCCATAACCCATATGACCCATATGACCCATGACCCATGACCCATGACCCATGACCCATGACCCATATGACCCATGACCCATGACCCATGACCCATGACCCATATGACCCATTTGACCCGTGACCCATGACCCATGACCCATGTGACCCATATGACGCATGACCCATGACCCATGACCCATGACCCATGACCCTTGACCCATGACCCATGACCCATGACCCATGACCCATGACCCATGACCCATGACCCATGACCCATGACCCATGACCCATGACCCATGACCCATGACCCATGACCCATGACCCATGACCCATATGACCCATATGACCCATGACCCATGACCCATGACCCATATGACCCATATGACCCATGACCCATGACCCATGACCCATGACCCATGACCCATGACCCATGACCCATGACCCATGACCCATGACCCATGACCCATGACCCATGACCCATGACCCATGACCCATGACCCATGACCCATATGACCCATATGACCCATGACCCATGACCCATGACCCATATGACCCATATGACCCATGACCAATGACCCATAACCCATATGACCCATATGACCCATGACCCATGACCCATGACCCATATGACCCATATGACCCATGACCCATGACCCATGACCCATGACCCATATGACCCATGACCCATGACCCATGACCCATATGACCCATATGACCCATGACCCATGACCCATGACCCATATGACCCATATGACCCATGACCCATGACCCATGACACATGACCCATATGACCCATATGACCCATATGACCCATATGACCCATGACCCATGACCCATGACCCATATGACCCATGACCCATATGACCCATGACCCATATGACCCATATGACCCATATGACCCATATGACCCATGACCCATGACCCATGACCCATATGACCCATATGACCCATGTCCCATGACCCATGACCCATGACCCATGACCCATATGACCCATATGACCCATGACCCATGACCCATGACCCATGACCCATGACCCATGACCCATGACCCATGACCCATGACCCATGACCCATGACCCATGACCCATGACCCATGACCCATGACCCATGACCCATGACACATGACCCATATGACCCATATGACCCATATGACCCATATGACCCATGACCCATGACCCATGACCCATATGACCCATGACCCATGACCCATATGACCCATATGACCCATATGACCCATGACCCATGACCCATGACCCATATGACCCATATGACCCATGACCCATGACCCATGACCCATGACCCATGACCCATGACCCATGACCCATGACCCATATGAGCCATATGACCCATATGACCCATGACCCATGACCCATGACCCATGACCCATGACCCGTATGACCCATGACCCATGACCCATATGGCCCATGACCCATGACCCATGACCCATGACCCATGACCCATATGACCCATGACCCATGACCCATGACCCATATGACCCATGACCCATGACCCATATGACGCATATGACCCATATGACCCATGACCCATGACCCATGACCCATATGACCCATATGACCCATGACCCATGACCCATGACCCATGACCCATGACCCATGACCCATATGACCCATATGACCCATGACCCATGACCCATGACCCATGACCCATGACCCATGACCCATGACCATGACCCATGACCCATGACCCATGACCCATGACCCATGACCCATGACCCATTACCCATGACCCATGACACATGACCCATATGACCCATATGACCCATATGACCCATATGACCCATGACCCATGACCCATGACCCATATGACCCATGACCCATGACCCATATCACCCATATGACCCATATGACCCATGACCCATGACCCATGACCCATATGACCCATATGACCCATGACCCATGACCCATGACCCATGACCCATGACCCATGACCCATGACCCATGACCCATGACCCATGACCCATATGAGCCATATGACCCATATGACCCATGACCCATGACCCATGACCCACGACCCATGACCCATGACCCGTATGACCCATGACCCATGACCCATATGGCCCATGACCCATGACCCATATGACCCATGACCCATGACCCATGACCCATGACCCATGACCCATGACCCATATGACCCATATGACCCATGACCCATGACCCATGACCCATGACCCATGACCCATGACCCATGACCCATGACCCATGACCCATGACCCATGACCCATGACCCATGACCCGTGACCCATGACCCATGACCCATGACCCATGACCCATGACCCATGACCCATATGACCCATATGACCCATGACCCATGACCCATATGACCCATATGACCCATGACCAATGACCCATAACCCATATGACCCATATGACCCATGACCCATGACCCATGACCCATATGACCCATATGACCCATGACCCATGACCCATGACCCATATGACCCATGACCCATGACCCATGACCCATATGACCCATATGACCCATGACCCATGACCCATGACCCATATGACCCATATGACCCATGACCCATGACCCATGACACATGACCCATATGACCCATATGACCCATATGACCCATATGACCCATGACCCATGACCCATGACCCATATGACCCATGACCCATGACCCATATGACCCATATGACCCATATGACCCATATGACCCATATGACCCATGACCCATGACCCATGACCCATATGACCCATGACCCATGACCCATATGACCCATATGACCCATGACCCATGACCCATGACCCATATGACCCATATGACCCATGACCAATGACCCATAACCCATATGACCCATATGACCCATGACCCATGACCCATGACCCATGACCCATATGACCCATATGACCCATGACCCATGACCCATGACCCATATGACCCATGACCCATGACCCATGACCCATATGACCCATATGACCCATGACCCATGACCCATGACCCATGACCCATATGACCCATATGACCCATGACCCATGACCCATGACACATGACCCATATGACCCATATGACCCATATGACCCATATGACCCATGACCCATGACCCATGACCCATGACCCATATGACCCATGACCCATGACCCAAATGACCCATATGACCCATATGACCCATGACCCATGACCCATGACCCATATGACCCATATGACCCATGACCCATAACCCATGACCCATATGACCCATATGACCCATGACCCATGACCCATGACCCATGACCCATGACCCATGACCCATGACCCATGACTCATGACCCATGACCCATGACCCATGACCCATGACCCATGACCCATGACCCATGACCCATGACCCATGACACATGACCCATATGACGCATGACCCATGACCCATGACCCATTACCCATGACACATGACCCATATGACCCATATGACCCATATGACCCATATGACCCATGACCCATGACCCATGACCCATATGACCCATGACCCATGACCCATGACCCATATGACCCATATGACCCATGACCCATGACCCATGACCCATGACCCATGACCCATGACCCATATGACCCATATGACCCATGACCCATGACCCATGACCCATATGACCCATATGACCCATGACCCATGACCCATGACCCATGACCCATGACCCATGACCCATGACCCATGACCCATGACCCATGACCCATGACCCATGACCCATGACCCATGACCCATGACCCATGACCCATGAGCCATGACCCATGACCCATGACCCATGACCCATATGACCCATGACCCATGACCCATATGACCCATATGACCCATATGACCCATGACCCATGACCCATGACCCATGACCCATGACCCATGACCCATGACCCATGACCCATGACCCATGACCCATGACCCATGACCCATGACCCATGACCCATGACCCATATGACCCATATGACCCATGACCAATGACCCATAACCCATATGACCCATATGACCCATGACCCATGACCCATGACCCATGACCCATATGACCCATATGACCCATGACCCATGACCCATGACCCATATGACCCATGACCCATGACCCATGACCCATATGACCCATATGACCCATGACCCATGACCCATGACCCATGACCCATATGACCCATATGACCCATGACCCATGACCCATGACACATGACCCATATGACCCATATGACCCATATGACCCATATGACCCATGACCCATGACCCATGACCCATGACCCATATGACCCATGACCCATGACCCAAATGACCCATATGACCCATATGACCCATGACCCATGACCCATGACCCATATGACCCATATGACCCATGACCCATAACCCATGACCCATATGACCCATATGACCCATGACCCATGACCCATGACCCATGACCCATGACCCATGACCCATGACCCATGACTCATGACCCATGACCCATGACCCATGACCCATGACCCATGACCCATGACCCATGACCCATGACCCATGACCCATGACACATGACCCATATGACGCATGACCCATGACCCATGACCCATTACCCATGACACATGACCCATATGACCCATATGACCCATATGACCCATATGACCCATGACCCATGACCCATGACCCATATGACCCATGACCCATGACCCATATGACCCATATGACCCATGACCCATGACCCATGACCCATGACCCATGACCCATGACCCATGACCCATGACCCATGACCCATATGACCCATATGACCCATGACCCATGACCCATGACCCATATGACCCATATGACCCATGACCCATGACCCATGACCCATGACCCATGACCCATGACCCATGACCCATGACCCATGACCCATGACCCATGACCCATGACCCATGACCCATGACCCATGACCCATGACCCATGAGCCATGACCCATGACCCATGACCCATATGACCCATATGACCCATGACCCATGACCCATGACCCATATGACCCATATGACCCATGACCCATGACCCATGACCCATGACCCATGACCCATGACCCATGACCCATGACCCATGACCCATGACCCATGACCCATGACCCATGACCCATGACCCATGACCCATGACCCATATGACCCATATGACCCATGACCCATGACCCATGACCCATGACCCATGACCCATGACCCATGACCCATGACCCATGAACCATGACACATGACCCATATGACCCATATGACCCATGACCCATGACCCATGACCCATGACCCATGACCCATGACCCATGACCCATGACCCATGACCCATGACCCATGACCCATGACCCATGACCCATGACCCATGACCCATGACCCATGACCCATGACCCATGACCCATGACCCATGACCCATGACCCATGACCCATGACCCATGACCCATGACCCATATGACCCATGACCCATGACCCATATGACCCATTTGACCCGTGACCCATGACCCATGACCCATATGACCCATATGACGCATGACCCATGACCCATGACCCATGACCCATGACCCATGACCCATGACCCATGACCCATGACCCATGACCCATGACCCATGACCCATGACCCATGACCCATGACCCATGACCCATGACCCATGACCCATGAGCCATGACCCATGACCCATGACCCATATGACCCATATGACCCATATGACCCATGACCCATGACCCATGACCCATATGACCCATATGACCCATGACCCATGACCCGGGACCCATGACCCATGACCCATGACCCATGACCCATGACCCATATGAGCCATATGACCCATATGACCCATGACCCATGACCCATGACCCATGACCCATGACCCGTATGACCCATGACCCATGACCCATATGGCCCATGACCCATGACCCATGACCCATGACCCATATGACCCATGACCCATGACCCATGACCCATATGACCCATATGACCCATGACCCATGACCAATGACCCATAACCCATATGACCCATATGACCCATGACCCATGACCCATGACCCATATGACCCATATGACCCATGACCCATGACCCATGACCCATATGACCCATGACCCATGACCCATGACCCATATGACCCATATGACCCATGACCCATGACCCATGACACATGACCCATATGACCCATATGACCCATATGACCCATATGACCCATGACCCATGACCCATGACCCATATGACCCATGACCCATGACCCATATGACCCATATGACCCATATGACCCATGACCCATGACCCATGACCCATATGACCCATATGACCCATGACCCATGACCCATGACCCATGACCCATATGACCCATATGACCCATGACCCATGACCCATGACCCATGACCCATGACCCATGACCCATGACCCATGACCCATGACCCATGACCCATGACCCATGACCCATGACCCATGACCCATGACCCATGACCCATGACCCATGACCCATGACACATGACCCATATGACCCATATGACCCATATGACCCATATGACCCATGACCCATGACCCATGACCCATATGACCCATGACCCATGACCCATATGACCCATATGACCCATATGACCCATGACCCATGACCCATGACCCATATGACCCATATGACCCATGACCCATGACCCATGACCCATGACCCATGACCCATGACCCATGACCCATATGACCCATATGACCCATGACCCATGACCCATGACCCATGACCCATGACCCATGACCCATGACCCATGACCCATGACCCATGACCCATGACCCATGACCCATGACCCATGACCCATGACCCATGACCCATGACACATGACCCATATGACCCATATGACCCATATGACCCATATGACCCATGACCCATGACCCATGACCCATATGACCCATGACCCATGACCCATATGACCCATATGACCCATATGACCCATGACCCATGACCCATGACCCATATGACCCATATGACCCATGACCCATGACCCATGACCCATGACCCATGACCCATGACCCATGACCCATGACCCATGACCCATGACCCATGACCCATGACCCATGACCCATGACCCATGACCCATGACCCATGACCCATATGACCCATGACCCATGACCCATGACCCATGACCCATATGACCCATTTGACCCGTGACCCATGACCCATGACCCATATGACCCATATGACGCATGACCCATGACACATGACCCATGACCCATGACCCATGACCCATGACCCATGACCCATGACCCATGACCCATGACCCATGACCCATGACCCATGACCCATGACCCATGACCCATGACCCATGACCCATGACCCATGACCCATGACCCATGACCCATGACCCATGACCCATGACCCATGACCCATGACCCATGACCCATGACCCATATGACCCATATGACCCATGACCCATGACCCATGACCCATATGACCCATATGACCCATGACCCATGACCCATGACCCATGACCCATGACCCATGACCCATGACCCATGACCCATGACCCATGACCCATGACCCATGACCCATGACCCATGACCCATATGACCCATATGACCCATGACCCATGACCCATGACCCATATGACCCATATGACCCATGACCCATGACCCATGACCCATGACCCATGACCCATGACCCATGACCCATGACCCATGACCCATGACCCATGACCCATGACCCATGACCCATGACCCATGACCCATGACCCATGACCCATGACCCATGAGCCATGACCCATGACCCATGACCCATATGACCCATATGACCCATATGACCCATGACCCATGACCCATGACCCATATGACCCATATGACCCATGACCCATGACCCGGGACCCATGACCCATGACCCATGACCCATGACCCATGACCCATATGAGCCATATGACCCATATGACCCATGACCCATGACCCATGACCCATGACCCATGACCCGTATGACCCATGACCCATGACCCATATGGCCCATGACCCATGACCCATGACCCATGACCCATATGACCCATGACCCATGACCCATGACCCATATGACCCATATGACCCATGACCCATGACCAATGACCCATAACCCATATGACCCATATGACCCATGACCCATGACCCATGACCCATATGACCCATATGACCCATGACCCATGACCCATGACCCATATGACCCATGACCCATGACCCATGACCCATATGACCCATATGACCCATGACCCATGACCCATGACACATGACCCATATGACCCATATGACCCATATGACCCATATGACCCATGACCCATGACCCATGACCCATATGACCCATGACCCATGACCCATATGACCCATATGACCCATATGACCCATGACCCATGACCCATGACCCATATGACCCATATGACCCATGACCCATGACCCATGACCCATGACCCATATGACCCATATGACCCATGACCCATGACCCATGACCCATGACCCATGACCCATGACCCATGACCCATGACCCATGACCCATGACCCATGACCCATGACCCATGACCCATGACCCATGACCCATGACCCATGACCCATGACACATGACCCATATGACCCATATGACCCATATGACCCATATGACCCATGACCCATGACCCATGACCCATATGACCCATGACCCATGACCCATATGACCCATATGACCCATATGACCCATGACCCATGACCCATGACCCATATGACCCATATGACCCATGACCCATGACCCATGACCCATGACCCATGACCCATGACCCATGACCCATATGACCCATATGACCCATGACCCATGACCCATGACCCATGACCCATGACCCATGACCCATGACCCATGACCCATGACCCATGACCCATGACCCATGACCCATGACCCATGACCCATGACCCATGACCCATGACACATGACCCATATGACCCATATGACCCATATGACCCATATGACCCATGACCCATGACCCATGACCCATATGACCCATGACCCATGACCCATATGACCCATATGACCCATATGACCCATGACCCATGACCCATGACCCATATGACCCATATGACCCATGACCCATGACCCATGACCCATGACCCATGACCCATGACCCATGACCCATGACCCATGACCCATGACCCATGACCCATGACCCATGACCCATGACCCATGACCCATGACCCATGACCCATATGACCCATGACCCATGACCCATGACCCATGACCCATATGACCCATTTGACCCGTGACCCATGACCCATGACCCATATGACCCATATGACGCATGACCCATGACCCATGACCCATGACCCATGACCCATGACCCATGACCCATGACCCATGACCCATGACCCATGACCCATGACCCATGACCCATGACCCATGACCCATGACCCATGACCCATGACCCATGACCCATGACCCATGACCCATGACCCATGACCCATGACCCATGACCCATGACCCATGACCCATGACCCATGACCCATATGACCCATATGACCCATGACCCATGACCCATGACCCATATGACCCATATGACCCATGACCCATGACCCATGACCCATGACCCATGACCCATGACCCATGACCCATGACCCATGACCCATGACCCATGACCCATGACCCATGACCCATGACCCATATGACCCATATGACCCATGACCCATGACCCATGACCCATATGACCCATATGACCCATGACCAATGACCCATAACCCATATGACCCATATGACCCATGACCCATATGACCCATATGACCCATGACCCATGACCCATGACACATGACCCATATGACCCATATGACCCATATGACCCATATGACCCATGACCCATGACCCATGACCCATATGACCCATGACCCATGACCCATATGACCCATATGACCCATGACCCATGACCCATGACCCATGACCCATATGACCCATATGACCCATGACCCATGACCCATGACCCATATGACCCATATGACCCATATGACCCATGACCCATGACCCATGACCCATGACCCATGACCCATGACCCATGACCCATATGACCCATGACCCATGACCCATGACCCATGACCCATGACCCATGACCCATGACCCATGACACATGACCCATATGACCCATATGACCCATATGACCCATATGACCCATGACCCATGACCCATGACCCATATGACCCATATGACCCATATGACCCATGACCCATGACCCATGACCCATATGACCCATATGACCCATGACCCATGACCCATGACCCATGACCCATGACCCATGACCCATGACCCATGACCCATGACCCATGACCCATGACCCATGACCCATGACCCATGACCCATGACCCATGACCCATATGACCCATGACCCATGACCCATGACCCATATGACCCATATGACCCATGACCCATGACCAATGACCCATAACCCATATGACCCATAAGACCCATGACCCATGACCCATGACCCATATGACCCATATGACCCATGACCCATGACCCATGACCCATATGACCCATGACCCATGACCCATGACCCATATGACCCATATGACCCATGACCCATGACCCATGACCCATGACACATGACCCATATGACCCATATGACCCATATGACCCATATGACCCATGACCCATGACCCATGACCCATGACCCATATGACCCATGACCCATGACCCATATGACCCATATGACCCATATGACCCATGACCCATGACCCATGACCCATGACCCATATGACCCATATGACCCATGACCCATGACCCATGACCCATGACCCATATGACCCATATGACCCATGACCCATGACCCATGACCCATGACCCATGACCCATGACCCATGACCCATGACCCATGACCCATGACCCATGACCCATGACCCATGACCCATGACCCATGACCCATGACCCATGACACATGACCCATATGACCCATATGACCCATATGACCCATGACCCATGACCCATGACCCATATGACCCATATGACCCATATGACCCATATGACCCATGACCCATGACCCATGACCCATATGACCCATATGACCCATGACCCATGACCCATGACCCATGACCCATGACCCATATGACCCATATGACCCATGACCCATGACCCATGACCCATGACCCATGACCCATGACCCATGACCCATGACCCATGACCCATGACCCATGACCCATGACCCATGACCCATGACCCATGACCCATGACCCATGACCCATGACACATGACCCATATGACCCATATGACCCATATGACCCATATGACCCATATGACCCATGACCCATGACCCATGACCCATATGACCCATGACCCATGACCCATATGACCCATATGACCCATATGACCCATGACCCATGACCCATGACC
Source organism: Andrena marginata (assembly GCA_963932335.1). NCBI lineage: Eukaryota > Metazoa > Arthropoda > Insecta > Hymenoptera > Andrenidae > Andrena > Andrena marginata. Next base: position 18,156,596 of record OZ010660.1, read on the forward strand.
CATATGACCCATATGACCCATGACCCATGACCCGGGACCCATGACCCATGACCCATGACCCATGACCCATGACCCATATGAGCCATATGACCCATATGACCCATGACCCATGACCCATGACCCATGACCCGTATGACCCATGACCCATGACCCATATGGCCCATGACCCATGACCCATGACCCATGACCCATGACCCATATGACCCATGACCCATGACCCATGACCCATATGACCCATATGACCCATGACCCATGACCCATGACACATGACCCATATGACCCATATGACCCATATGACCCATATGACCCATGACCCATGACCCATGACCCATGACCCATGACCCATGACCCATGACCCATGACCAATGACCCATGACCCATATGACCCATATGACCCATGACCCATGACCCATGACCCATATGACCCATGACCCATGACCCATGACCCATATGACCCATGACCCATGACCCATATGACCCATATGACCCATATGACCCATGACCCATGACCCATGACCCATATGACCCATATGACCCATGACCCATGACCCATGACCCATGACCCATGACCCATGACCCATGACCCATGACCCATATGACCCATATGACCCATGACCCATGACCCATATGACCCATATGACCCATGACCAATGACCCATAACCCATATGACCCATATGACCCATGACCCATGACCCATGACCCATATGACCCATATGACCCATGACCCATGACCCATGACCCATATGACCCATGACCCATTACCCATGACCCATATGACCCATATGACCCATGACCCATGACCCATGACCCATATGACCCATATGACCCATGACCCATGACCCATGACACATGACCCATATGACCCATATGACCCATATGACCCATATGACCCATAACCCATGACCCATGACCCATATGACCCATGACCCATGACCCATATGACCCATATGACCCATATGACCCATATGACCCATATGACCCATGACCCATGACCCATGACCCATATGACCCATGACCCATGACCCATATGACCCATATGACCCATGACCCATGACCCATGACCCATATGACCCATATGACCCATGACCAATGACCCATAACCCATATGACCCATATGACCCATGACCCATGACCCATGACCCATATGACCCATATGACCCATGACCCATGACCCATGACCCATATGACCCATGACCCATGACCCATGACCCATATGACCCATATGACCCATGACCCATGACCCATGACCCATATGACCCATATGACCCATGACCCATTACCCATGACACATGACCCATATGACCCATATGACCCATATGACCCATATGACCCATATGACCCATGACCCATGACCCATGACCCATATGACCCATGACCCATGACCCATATGACCCATATGACCCATATGACCCATGACCCATGACCCATGACCCATATGACCCATATGACCCATGACCCATGACCCATGACCCATATGACCCATATGACCCATGACCCATGACCCATGACCCATGACCCATGACCCATGACCCATGACCCATGACTCATGACCCATGACCCATGACCCATGACCCATGACCCATGACCCATGACCCATGACCCATGACCCATGACCCATATGACCCATATGACCCATATGACCCATATGACCCATGACCCATGACCCATGACCCATATGACCCATGACCCATGACCCATATGACCCATATGACCCATATGACCCATGACCCATGACCCATGACCCATATGACCCATATGACCCATGACCCATGACCCATGACCCATGACCCATGACCCATGACCCATGACCCATATGACCCATATGACCCATATGACCCATGACCCATGACCCATGACCCATGACCCATGACCCATGACCCGTATGACCCATGACCCATGACCCATGACCCATATGACCCATGACCCATGACCCATGACCCATATGACCCATATGACCCATGACCCATGACCCATGACACATGACCCATATGACCCATATGACACATATGACCCATATGACCCATGACCCATGACCCATGACCCATGACCCATGACCCATGACCCATGACCCATGACCCATGACCAATGACCCATGACCCATATGACCCATATGACCCATGACCCATGACCCATGACCCATGACCCATATGACCCATGACCCATGACCCATGACCCATATGACCCATGACCCATGACCCATATGACCCATATGACCCATATGACCCATGACCCATGACCCATGACCCATATGACCCATATGACCCATGACCCATGACCCATGACCCATGACCCATGACCCATGACCCATGACCCATGACCCATGACCCATATGACCCATATGACCCATGACCCATGACCCATATGACCCATATGACCCATGACCAATGACCCATAACCCATATGACCCATATGACCCATGACCCATGACCCATGACCCATATGACCCATATGACCCATGACCCATGACCCATGACCCATATGACCCATGACCCATTACCCATGACCCATATGACCCATATGACCCATGACCCATGACCCATGACCCATATGACCCATATGACCCATGACCCATGACCCATGACACATGACCCATATGACCCATATGACCCATATGACCCATATGACCCATGACCCATGACCCATGACCCATATGACCCATATGACCCATGACCCATGACCCATATGACCCATATGACCCATATGACCCATATGACCCATATGACCCATGACCCATGACCCATGACCCATATGACCCATGACCCATGACCCATATGACCCATGACCCATGACCCATGACCCATATGACCCATATGACCCATATGACCCATGACCAATGACCCATAACCCATATGACCCATATGACCCATATGACCCATGACCCATGACCCATGACCCATATGACCCATATGACCCATGACCCATGACCCATGACCCATATGACCCATGACCCATGACCCATGACCCATATGACCCATATGACCCATGACCCATGACCCATGACCCATATGACCCATATGACCCATGACCCATTACCCATGACACATGACCCATATGACCCATATGACCCATATGACCCATATGACCCATGACCCATGACCCATGACCCATATGACCCATGACCCATGACCCATATGACCCATATGACCCATATGACCCATGACCCATGACCCATGACCCATATGACCCATATGACCCATGACCCATGACCCATGACCCATATGACCCATATGACCCATGACCCATGACCCATGACCCATGACCTATGACCCATGACCCATGACCCATGACTCATGACCCATGACCCATGACCCATGACCCATGACCCATGACCCATGACCCATGACCCATGACCCATGACCCATGACCCATGACACATGACCCATATGACCCATATGACCCATATGACCCATATGACCCATGACCCATGACCCATGACCCATATGACCCATGACCCATGACCCATATGACCCATATGACCCATATGACCCATGACCCATGACCCATGTCCCATATGACCCATATGACCCATGACCCATGACCCATGACCCATGACCCATGACCCATGACCCATGACCCATATGAGCCATATGACCCATATGACCCATGACCCATGACCCATGACCCATGACCCATGACCCATGACCCGTATGACCCATGACCCATGACCCATATGGCCCATGACCCATGACCCATGACCCATGACCCATATGACCCATGACCCATGACCCATGACCCATGACCCATGACCCATGACCCATGACCCATGACCCATGACCCATGACCCATGACCCATGACCCATGACCCATGACCCATGACCCATGACCCATGACCCATGACCCATGACCCATATGACCCATATGACCCATGACCCATGACCCATGACCCATGACCCATGACCCATGACCCGTATGACCCATGACCCATGACCCATATGGCCCATGACCCATGACCCATGACCCATGACCCATATGACCCATTTGACCCGTGACCCATGACCCATGACCCATATGACCCACATGACCCATGACCCATATGACCCATATGACGCATGACCCATGACCCATGACCCATGACCCATGACCCATGACCCATGACCCATGACACATGACCCATATGACCCATACGACCCATATGACCCATATGACCCATGACCCATGACCCATGACCCATGACCCATATGACCCATGACCCATGACCCATGACCCATATGACACATATGACCCATATGACCCATGACCCATGACCCATGACCCATGACCCATGACCCATGACCCATGACCCATGACCCATGACCCATGACCCATGTGACCCATATGACCCATGACCCATGACCCATGACCCATGACCCATATGACCCATTTGACCCGTGACCCATGACCCATGACCCATATGACCCATATGACCCATGACCCATATGACCCATATGACGCATGACCCATGACCCATGACCCATGACCCATGACCCATGACACATGACCCATATGACCCATACGACCCATATGACCCATATGACCCATGACCCATGACCCATGACCCATGACCCATATGACCCATGACCCATGACCCATGACCCATATGACCCATATGACCCATATGACCCATGACCCATATGACCCATATGACCCATATGACCCATGACCCATGACCCATGACCCATGACCCATGACCCATGACCCATGACCCATGACCCATGACCCATGACCCATGACCCATGACCCATGACCCATGACCCATGACCCATGACCCATGACCCATGACACATGACCCATATGACCCATATGACCCATATGACCCATATGACCCATGACCCATGACCCATGACCCATATGACCCATGACCCATGACCCATATGACCCATATGACCCATATGACCCATGACCCATGACCCATGACCCATATGACCCATATGACCCATGACCAATGACCCATAACCCATATGACCCATATGACCCATGACCCATGACCCATGACCCATGACCCATGACCCATATGACCCATGACCCATGACCCATGACCCATGACCCATATGACCCATTTGACCCGTGACCCATGACCCATGACCCATGTGACCCATATGACGCATGACCCATGACCCATGACCCATGACCCATGACCCTTGACCCATGACCCATGACCCATGACCCATGACCCATGACCCATGACCCATGACCCATGACCCATGACCCATGACCCATGACCCATGACCCATGACCCATGACCCATGACCCATGACCCATATGACCCATATGACCCATGACCCATGACCCATGACCCATATGACCCATATGACCCATGACCCATGACCCATGACCCATGACCCATGACCCATGACCCATGACCCATGACCCATGACCCATGACCCATGACCCATGACCCATGACCCATGACCCATGACCCATGACCCATATGACCCATATGACCCATGACCCATGACCCATGACCCATATGACCCATATGACCCATGACCAATGACCCATAACCCATATGACCCATATGACCCATGACCCATGACCCATGACCCATATGACCCATATGACCCATGACCCATGACCCATGACCCATGACCCATATGACCCATGACCCATGACCCATGACCCATATGACCCATATGACCCATGACCCATGACCCATGACCCATATGACCCATATGACCCATGACCCATGACCCATGACACATGACCCATATGACCCATATGACCCATATGACCCATATGACCCATGACCCATGACCCATGACCCATATGACCCATGACCCATATGACCCATATGACCCATATGACCCATATGACCCATGACCCATGACCCATGACCCATATGACCCATATGACCCATGTCCCATGACCCATGACCCATGACCCATGACCCATATGACCCATATGACCCATGACCCATGACCCATGACCCATGACCCATGACCCATGACCCATGACCCATGACCCATGACCCATGACCCATGACCCATGACCCATGACCCATGACCCATGACCCATGACCCATGACACATGACCCATATGACCCATATGACCCATATGACCCATATGACCCATGACCCATGACCCATGACCCATATGACCCATGACCCATGACCCATATGACCCATATGACCCATATGACCCATGACCCATGACCCATGACCCATATGACCCATATGACCCATGACCCATGACCCATGACCCATGACCCATGACCCATGACCCATGACCCATGACCCATGACCCATATGAGCCATATGACCCATATGACCCATGACCCATGACCCATGACCCATGACCCATGACCCGTATGACCCATGACCCATGACCCATATGGCCCATGACCCATGACCCATGACCCATGACCCATGACCCATATGACCCATGACCCATATGACCCATGACCCATGACCCATGACCCATATGACCCATGACCCATGACCCATATGACGCATATGACCCATATGACCCATGACCCATGACCCATGACCCATATGACCCATATGACCCATGACCCATGACCCATGACCCATGACCCATGACCCATGACCCATATGACCCATATGACCCATGACCCATGACCCATGACCCATGACCCATGACCCATGACCCATGACCATGACCCATGACCCATGACCCATGACCCATGACCCATGACCCATGACCCATTACCCATGACCCATGACACATGACCCATATGACCCATATGACCCATATGACCCATATGACCCATGACCCATGACCCATGACCCATATGACCCATGACCCATGACCCATATGACCCATATGACCCATATGACCCATGACCCATGACCCATGACCCATATGACCCATATGACCCATGACCCATGACCCATGACCCATGACCCATGACCCATGACCCATGACCCATGACCCATGACCCATGACCCATATGAGCCATATGACCCATATGACCCATGACCCTTGACCCATGACCCACGACCCATGACCCATGACCCGTATGACCCATGACCCATGACCCATATGGCCCATGACCCATGACCCATATGACCCATGACCCATGACCCATGACCCATGACCCATGACCCATGACCCATATGACCCATATGACCCATGACCCATGACCCATGACCCATGACCCATGACCCATGACCCATGACCCATGACCCATGACCCATGACCCATGACCCATGACCCATGACCCGTGACCCATGACCCATGACCCATGACCCATGACCCATGACCCATGACCCATATGACCCATATGACCCATGACCCATGACCCATATGACCCATATGACCCATGACCAATGACCCATAACCCATATGACCCATATGACCCATGACCCATGACCCATGACCCATATGACCCATATGACCCATGACCCATGACCCATGACCCATATGACCCATGACCCATGACCCATGACCCATATGACCCATATGACCCATGACCCATGACCCATGACCCATATGACCCATATGACCCATGACCCATGACCCATGACACATGACCCATATGACCCATATGACCCATATGACCCATATGACCCATGACCCATGACCCATGACCCATATGACCCATGACCCATGACCCATATGACCCATATGACCCATATGACCCATATGACCCATATGACCCATGACCCATGACCCATGACCCATATGACCCATGACCCATGACCCATATGACCCATATGACCCATGACCCATGACCCATGACCCATATGACCCATATGACCCATGACCAATGACCCATAACCCATATGACCCATATGACCCATGACCCATGACCCATGACCCATGACCCATATGACCCATATGACCCATGACCCATGACCCATGACCCATATGACCCATGACCCATGACCCATGACCCATATGACCCATATGACCCATGACCCATGACCCATGACCCATGACCCATATGACCCATATGACCCATGACCCATGACCCATGACACATGACCCATATGACCCATATGACCCATATGACCCATATGACCCATGACCCATGACCCATGACCCATGACCCATATGACCCATGACCCATGACCCAAATGACCCATATGACCCATATGACCCATGACCCATGACCCATGACCCATATGACCCATATGACCCATGACCCATAACCCATGACCCATATGACCCATATGACCCATGACCCATGACCCATGACCCATGACCCATGACCCATGACCCATGACCCATGACTCATGACCCATGACCCATGACCCATGACCCATGACCCATGACCCATGACCCATGACCCATGACCCATGACACATGACCCATATGACGCATGACCCATGACCCATGACCCATTACCCATGACACATGACCCATATGACCCATATGACCCATATGACCCATATGACCCATGACCCATGACCCATGACCCATATGACCCATGACCCATGACCCATGACCCATATGACCCATATGACCCATGACCCATGACCCATGACCCATGACCCATGACCCATGACCCATGACCCATATGACCCATATGACCCATGACCCATGACCCATGACCCATATGACCCATATGACCCATGACCCATGACCCATGACCCATGACCCATGACCCATGACCCATGACCCATGACCCATGACCCATGACCCATGACCCATGACCCATGACCCATGACCCATGACCCATGACCCATGAGCCATGACCCATGACCCATGACCCATGACCCATATGACCCATGACCCATGACCCATATGACCCATATGACCCATATGACCCATGACCCATGACCCATGACCCATGACCCATGACCCATGACCCATGACCCATGACCCATGACCCATGACCCATGACCCATGACCCATGACCCATGACCCATGACCCATATGACCCATATGACCCATGACCAATGACCCATAACCCATATGACCCATATGACCCATGACCCATGACCCATGACCCATGACCCATATGACCCATATGACCCATGACCCATGACCCATGACCCATATGACCCATGACCCATGACCCATGACCCATATGACCCATATGACCCATGACCCATGACCCATGACCCATGACCCATATGACCCATATGACCCATGACCCATGACCCATGACACATGACCCATATGACCCATATGACCCATATGACCCATATGACCCATGACCCATGACCCATGACCCATGACCCATATGACCCATGACCCATGACCCAAATGACCCATATGACCCATATGACCCATGACCCATGACCCATGACCCATATGACCCATATGACCCATGACCCATAACCCATGACCCATATGACCCATATGACCCATGACCCATGACCCATGACCCATGACCCATGACCCATGACCCATGACCCATGACTCATGACCCATGACCCATGACCCATGACCCATGACCCATGACCCATGACCCATGACCCATGACCCATGACCCATGACCCATGACACATGACCCATATGACGCATGACCCATGACCCATGACCCATTACCCATGACACATGACCCATATGACCCATATGACCCATATGACCCATATGACCCATGACCCATGACCCATGACCCATATGACCCATGACCCATGACCCATATGACCCATATGACCCATGACCCATGACCCATGACCCATGACCCATGACCCATGACCCATGACCCATGACCCATGACCCATATGACCCATATGACCCATGACCCATGACCCATGACCCATATGACCCATATGACCCATGACCCATGACCCATGACCCATGACCCATGACCCATGACCCATGACCCATGACCCATGACCCATGACCCATGACCCATGACCCATGAGCCATGACCCATGACCCATGACCCATATGACCCATATGACCCATGACCCATGACCCATGACCCATATGACCCATATGACCCATGACCCATGACCCATGACCCATGACCCATGACCCATGACCCATGACCCATGACCCATGACCCATGACCCATGACCCATGACCCATGACCCATGACCCATGACCCATGACCCATATGACCCATATGACCCATGACCCATGACCCATGACCCATGACCCATGACCCATGACCCATGACCCATGACCCATGAACCATGACACATGACCCATATGACCCATATGACCCATGACCCATGACCCATGACCCATGACCCATGACCCATGACCCATGACCCATGACCCATGACCCATGACCCATGACCCATGACCCATGACCCATGACCCATGACCCATGACCCATGACCCATGACCCATGACCCATGACCCATGACCCATGACCCATGACCCATGACCCATGACCCATATGACCCATGACCCATGACCCATATGACCCATTTGACCCGTGACCCATGACCCATGACCCATATGACCCATATGACGCATGACCCATGACCCATGACCCATGACCCATGACCCATGACCCATGACCCATGACCCATGACCCATGACCCATGACCCATGACCCATGACCCATGACCCATGACCCATGACCCATGACCCATGAGCCATGACCCATGACCCATGACCCATATGACCCATATGACCCATATGACCCATGACCCATGACCCATGACCCATATGACCCATATGACCCATGACCCATGACCCGGGACCCATGACCCATGACCCATGACCCATGACCCATGACCCATATGAGCCATATGACCCATATGACCCATGACCCATGACCCATGACCCATGACCCATGACCCGTATGACCCATGACCCATGACCCATATGGCCCATGACCCATGACCCATGACCCATGACCCATATGACCCATGACCCATGACCCATGACCCATATGACCCATATGACCCATGACCCATGACCAATGACCCATAACCCATATGACCCATATGACCCATGACCCATGACCCATGACCCATATGACCCATATGACCCATGACCCATGACCCATGACCCATATGACCCATGACCCATGACCCATGACCCATATGACCCATATGACCCATGACCCATGACCCATGACACATGACCCATATGACCCATATGACCCATATGACCCATATGACCCATGACCCATGACCCATGACCCATATGACCCATGACCCATGACCCATATGACCCATATGACCCATATGACCCATGACCCATGACCCATGACCCATATGACCCATATGACCCATGACCCATGACCCATGACCCATGACCCATATGACCCATATGACCCATGACCCATGACCCATGACCCATGACCCATGACCCATGACCCATGACCCATGACCCATGACCCATGACCCATGACCCATGACCCATGACCCATGACCCATGACCCATGACCCATGACCCATGACCCATGACCCATGACACATGACCCATATGACCCATATGACCCATATGACCCATATGACCCATGACCCATGACCCATGACCCATATGACCCATGACCCATGACCCATATGACCCATATGACCCATATGACCCATGACCCATGACCCATGACCCATATGACCCATATGACCCATGACCCATGACCCATGACCCATGACCCATGACCCATGACCCATGACCCATGACCCATGACCCATGACCCATGACCCATGACCCATGACCCATGACCCATGACCCATATGACCCATGACCCATGACCCATGACCCATGACCCATATGACCCATTTGACCCGTGACCCATGACCCATGACCCATATGACCCATATGACGCATGACCCATGACCCATGACCCATGACCCATGACCCATGACCCATGACCCATGACCCATGACCCATGACCCATGACCCATGAACCATGACCCATGACCCATGACCCATGACCCATGACCCATGACCCATGACCCATGACCCATGACCCATGACCCATGACCCATGACCCATGACCCATGACCCATGACCCATGACCCATGACCCATGACCCATATGACCCATATGACCCATGACCCATGACCCATATGACCCATATGACCCATGACCCATGACCCATGACCCATGACCCATGACCCATGACCCATGACCCATGACCCATGACCCATGACCCATGACCCATGACCCATGACCCATGACCCATGACCCATGACCCATGACCCATATGACCCATATGACCCATGACCCATGACCCATGACCCATATGACCCATATGACCCATGACCAATGACCCATAACCCATATGACCCATATGACCCATGACCCATATGACCCATATGACCCATGACCCATGACCCATGACACATGACCCATATGACCCATATGACCCATATGACCCATATGACCCATGACCCATGACCCATGACCCATATGACCCATGACCCATGACCCATATGACCCATATGACCCATATGACCCATGACCCATGACCCATGACCCATATGACCCATATGACCCATGACCCATGACCCATGACCCATGACCCATATGACCCATATGACCCATGACCCATGACCCATGACCCATGACCCATGACCCATGACCCATGACCCATGACCCATGACCCATGACCCATGACCCATGACCCATGACCCATGACCCATGACCCATGACCCATGACCCATGACCCATGACCCATGACACATGACCCATATGACCCATATGACCCATATGACCCATATGACCCATGACCCATGACCCATGACCCATATGACCCATGACCCATGACCCATATGACCCATATGACCCATATGACCCATGACCCATGACCCATGACCCATATGACCCATATGACCCATGACCCATGACCCATGACCCATGACCCATGACCCATGACCCATGACCCATGACCCATGACCCATGACCCATGACCCATGACCCATGACCCATGACCCATGACCCATGACCCATGACCCATGACCCATATGACCCATGACCCATGACCCATGACCCATATGACCCATATGACCCATGACCCATGACCAATGACCCATAACCCATATGACCCATATGACCCATGACCCATGACCCATGACCCATATGACCCATATGACCCATGACCCATGACCCATGACCCATATGACCCATGACCCATGACCCATGACCCATATGACCCATATGACCCATGACCCATGACCCATGACACATGACCCATATGACCCATATGACCCATGACCCATGACCCATGACCCATATGACCCATGACCCATGACCCATGACCCATGACCCATGGCCCATGACCCATGACCCATGACCCATGACCCATGACCCATGACCCATGACCCATGACCCATGACCCATGACCCATGACCCATGACCCATGACCCATGGCCCATGACCCATGACCCATGACCCATGACACATGACCCATATGACCCATATGACCCATATGACCCATGACCCATGACCCATGACCCATATGACCCATATGACCCATATGACCCATATGACCCATGACCCATGACCCATGACCCATATGACCCATATGACCCATGACCCATGACCCATGACCCATGACCCATGACCCATATGACCCATATGACCCATGACCCATGACCCATGACCCATGACCCATGACCCATGACCCATGACCCATGACCCATGACCCATGACCCATGACCCATGACCCATGACCCATGACCCATGACCCATGACCCATGACCCATGACCCATGACCCATGACACATGACCCATATGACCCATATGACCCATATGACCCATATGACCCATATGACCCATGACCCATGACCCATGACCCATATGACCCATGACCCATGACCCATATGACCCATATGACCCATATGACCCATGACCCATGACCCATGACCCATATGACCCATATGACCCATGACCCATGACCCGGGACCCATGACCCATGACCCATGACCCATGACCCATGACCCATATGAGCCATATGACCCATATGACCCATGACCCATGACCCATGACCCATGACCCATGACCCGTATGACCCATGACCCATGACCCATATGGCCCATGACCCATGACCCATGACCCATGACCCATATGACCCATATGACCCATGACCCATGACCCATGACACATGACCCATATGACCCATATGACCCATATGACCCATATGACCCATGACCCATGACCCATGACCCATGACCCATGACCCATGACCCATGACCCATGACCAATGACCCATGACCCATATGACCCATATGACCCATGACCCATGACCCATGACCCATATGACCCATGACCCATGACCCATGACCCATATGACCCATGACCCATGACCCATATGACCCATATGACCCATATGACCCATGACCCATGACCCATGACCCATATGACCCATATGACCCATGACCCATGACCCATGACCCATGACCCATGACCCATGACCCATGACCCATGACCCATGACCCATGACCCATGACCCATATGACCCATATGACCCATGACCCATGACCCATATGACCCATATGACCCATGACCAATGACCCATAACCCATATGACCCATATGACCCATGACCCATGACCCATGACCCATATGACCCATATGACCCATGACCCATGACCCATGACCCATGACCCATATGACCCATGACCCATTACCCATGACCCATATGACCCATATGACCCATGACCCATGACCCATGACCCATATGACCCATATGACCCATGACCCATGACCCATGACACATGACCCATATGACCCATATGACCCATATGACCCATATGACCCATAACCCATGACCCATGACCCATATGACCCATGACCCATGACCCATATGACCCATATGACCCATATGACCCATATGACCCATATGACCCATGACCCATGACCCATGACCCATATGACCCATGACCCATGACCCATATGACCCATATGACCCATGACCCATGACCCATGACCCATATGACCCATATGACCCATGACCAATGACCCATAACCCATATGACCCATATGACCCATGACCCATGACCCATGACCCATATGACCCATATGACCCATGACCCATGACCCATGACCCATATGACCCATGACCCATGACCCATGACCCATATGACCCATATGACCCATGACCCATGACCCATGACCCATATGACCCATATGACCCATGACCCATTACCCATGACACATGACCCATATGACCCATATGACCCATATGACCCATATGACCCATGACCCATGACCCATATGACCCATGACCCATGACCCATATGACCCATATGACCCATATGACCCATGACCCATGACCCATGACCCATATGACCCATATGACCCATGACCCATGACCCATGACCCATATGACCCATATGACCCATGACCCATGACCCATGACCCATGACCCATGACCCATGACCCATGACCCATGACTCATGACCCATGACCCATGACCCATGACCCATGACCCATGACCCATGACCCATGACCCATGACCCATGACCCATGACCCATGACCCATATGACCCATATGACCCATATGACCCATATGACCCATGACCCATGACCCATGACCCATATGACCCATGACCCATGACCCATATGACCCATATGACCCATATGACCCATGACCCATGACCCATGACCCATATGACCCATATGACCCATGACCCATGACCCATGACCCATGACCCATGACCCATGACCCATGACCCATATGACCCATATGACCCATATGACCCATGACCCATGACCCATGACCCATGACCCATGACCCATGACCCGTATGACCCATGACCCATGACCCATGACCCATATGACCCATGACCCATGACCCATGACCCATATGACCCATATGACCCATGACCCATGACCCATGACACATGACCCATATGACCCATATGACCCATATGACCCATATGACCCATGACCCATGACCCATGACCCATGACCCATGACCCATGACCCATGACCCATGACCAATGACCCATGACCCATATGACCCATATGACCCATGACCCATGACCCATGACCCATATGACCCATGACCCATGACCCATGACCCATATGACCCATGACCCATGACCCATATGACCCATATGACCCATATGACCCATGACCCATGACCCATGACCCATATGACCCATATGACCCATGACCCATGACCCATGACCCATGACCCATGACCCATGACCCATGACCCATGACCCATGACCCATATGACCCATATGACCCATGACCCATGACCCATATGACCCATAACCCATATGACCCATATGACCCATGACCCATGACCCATGACCCATATGACCCATATGACCCATGACCCATGACCCATGACCCATATGACCCATGACCCATGACCCATGACCCATATGACCCATATGACCCATGACCCATGACCCATGACACATGACCCATATGACCCATATGACCCATATGACCCATATGACCCATGACCCATGACCCATGACCCATATGACCCATGACCCATGACCCATATGACCCATATGACCCATATGACCCATGACCCATGACCCATGACCCATATGACCCATATGACCCATGACCCATGACCCATGACCCATGACCCATATGACCCATATGACCCATGACCCATGACCCATGACCCATGACCCATGACCCATGACCCATGACCCATGACCCATGACCCATGACCCATGACCCATGACCCATGACCCATGACCCATGACCCATGACCCATGACCCATGACACATGACCCATATGACCCATATGACCCATATGACCCATATGACCCATGACCCATGACCCATGACCCATATGACCCATGACCCATGACCCATATGACCCATATGACCCATATGACCCATGACCCATGACCCATGACCCATATGACCCATATGACCCATGACCCATGACCCATGACCCATGACCCATGACCCATGACCCATGACCCATGACCCATGACCCATGACCCATGACCCATGACCCATGACCCATGACCCATGACCCATGACCCATATGACCCATGACCCATGACCCATGACCCATGACCCATATGACCCATTTGACCCGTGACCCATGACCCATGACCCATATGACCCATATGGCGCATGACCCATGACCCATGACCCATGACCCATGACCCATGACCCATGACCCATGACCCATGACCCATGACCCATGACCCATGACCCATGACCCATGACCCATGACCCATGACCCATGACCCATGACCCATGACCCATGACCCATGACCCATGACCCATGACCCATGACCCATGACCCATGACCCATGACCCATGACCCATATGACCCATATGACCCATGACCCATGACCCATGACCCATATGACCCATATGACCCATGACCCATGACCCATGACCCATGACCCATGACCCATGACCCATGACCCATGACCCATGACCCATGACCCATGACCCATGACCCATGACCCATATGACCCATATGACCCATGACCCATGACCCATGACCCATATGACCCATATGACCCATGACCAATGACCCATAACCCATATGACCCATATGACCCATGACCCATATGACCCATATGACCCATGACCCATGACCCATGACACATGACCCATATGACCCATATGACCCATATGACCCATATGACCCATGACCCATGACCCATGACCCATATGACCCATGACCCATGACCCATATGACCCATATGACCCATGACCCATGACCCATGACCCATGACCCATATGACCCATATGACCCATGACCCATGACCCATGACCCATATGACCCATATGACCCATGACCCATGACCCATGACCCATGACCCATGACCCATGACCCATGACCCATGACCCATATGACCCATGACCCATGACCCATGACCCATGACCCATGACCCATGACCCATGACCCATGACACATGACCCATATGACCCATATGACCCATATGACCCATATGACCCATGACCCATGACCCATGACCCATGACCCATATGACCCATATGACCCATATGACCCATGACCCATGACCCATGACCCATATGACCCATATGACCCATGACCCATGACCCATGACCCATGACCCATGACCCATGACCCATGACCCATGACCCATGACCCATGACCCATGACCCATGACCCATGACCCATGACCCATGACCCATGACCCATGACCCATGACCCATGACCCATGACCCATGACCCATGACCCATGACCCATATGACCCATGACCCATGACCCATGACCCATATGACCCATATGACCCATGACCCATGACCAATGACACATGACCCATATGACCCATATGACCCATATGACCCATATGACCCATGACCCATGACCCATGACCCATGACCCATGACCCATGACCCATGACCCATGACCCATGACCCATGACCCATGACCCATGACCCATGACCCATGACCCATGACCCATGACACATGACCCATATGACCCATATGACCCATATGACCCATATGACCCATGACCCATGACCCATGACCCATATGACCCATGACCCATGACCCATATGACCCATATGACCCATATGACCCATGACCCATGACCCATGACCCATATGACCCATATGACCCATGACCAATGACCCATAACCCATATGACCCATATGACCCATGACCCATGACCCATGACCCATGACCCATGACCCATATGACCCATGACCCATGACCCATGACCCATGACCCATATGACCCATTTGACCCGTGACCCATGACCCATGACCCATGTGACCCATATGACGCATGACCCATGACCCATGACCCATGACCCATGACCCTTGACCCATGACCCATGACCCATGACCCATGACCCATGACCCATGACCCATGACCCATGACCCATGACCCATGACCCATGACCCATGACCCATGACCCATGACCCATGACCCATGACCCATATGACCCATATGACCCATGACCCATGACCCATGACCCATATGACCCATATGACCCATGACCCATGACCCATGACCCATGACCCATGACCCATGACCCATGACCCATGACCCATGACCCATGACCCATGACCCATGACCCATGACCCATGACCCATGACCCATGACCCATATGACCCATATGACCCATGACCCATGACCCATGACCCATATGACCCATATGACCCATGACCAATGACCCATAACCCATATGACCCATATGACCCATGACCCATGACCCATGACCCATATGACCCATATGACCCATGACCCATGACCCATGACCCATGACCCATATGACCCATGACCCATGACCCATGACCCATATGACCCATATGACCCATGACCCATGACCCATGACCCATATGACCCATATGACCCATGACCCATGACCCATGACACATGACCCATATGACCCATATGACCCATATGACCCATATGACCCATGACCCATGACCCATGACCCATATGACCCATGACCCATATGACCCATATGACCCATATGACCCATATGACCCATGACCCATGACCCATGACCCATATGACCCATATGACCCATGTCCCATGACCCATGACCCATGACCCATGACCCATATGACCCATATGACCCATGACCCATGACCCATGACCCATGACCCATGACCCATGACCCATGACCCATGACCCATGACCCATGACCCATGACCCATGACCCATGACCCATGACCCATGACCCATGACCCATGACCCATGACACATGACCCATATGACCCATATGACCCATATGACCCATATGACCCATGACCCATGACCCATGACCCATATGACCCATGACCCATGACCCATATGACCCATATGACCCATATGACCCATGACCCATGACCCATGACCCATATGACCCATATGACCCATGACCCATGACCCATGACCCATGACCCATGACCCATGACCCATGACCCATGACCCATATGAGCCATATGACCCATATGACCCATGACCCATGACCCATGACCCATGACCCATGACCCGTATGACCCATGACCCATGACCCATATGGCCCATGACCCATGACCCATGACCCATGACCCATGACCCATATGACCCATGACCCATATGACCCATGACCCATGACCCATGACCCATATGACCCATGACCCATGACCCATATGACGCATATGACCCATATGACCCATGACCCATGACCCATGACCCATATGACCCATATGACCCATGACCCATGACCCATGACCCATGACCCATGACCCATGACCCATATGACCCATATGACCCATGACCCATGACCCATGACCCATGACCCATGACCCATGACCCATGACCATGACCCATGACCCATGACCCATGACCCATGACCCATGACCCATGACCCATTACCCATGACCCATGACACATGACCCATATGACCCATATGACCCATATGACCCATATGACCCATGACCCATGACCCATGACCCATATGACCCATGACCCATGACCCATATGACCCATATGACCCATATGACCCATGACCCATGACCCATGACCCATATGACCCATATGACCCATGACCCATGACCCATGACCCATGACCCATGACCCATGACCCATGACCCATGACCCATGACCCATGACCCATATGAGCCATATGACCCATATGACCCATGACCCTTGACCCATGACCCACGACCCATGACCCATGACCCGTATGACCCATGACCCATGACCCATATGGCCCATGACCCATGACCCATATGACCCATGACCCATGACCCATGACCCATGACCCATGACCCATGACCCATATGACCCATATGACCCATGACCCATGACCCATGACCCATGACCCATGACCCATGACCCATGACCCATGACCCATGACCCATGACCCATGACCCATGACCCATGACCCGTGACCCATGACCCATGACCCATGACCCATGACCCATGACCCATGACCCATATGACCCATATGACCCATGACCCATGACCCATATGACCCATATGACCCATGACCAATGACCCATAACCCATATGACCCATATGACCCATGACCCATGACCCATGACCCATATGACCCATATGACCCATGACCCATGACCCATGACCCATATGACCCATGACCCATGACCCATGACCCATATGACCCATATGACCCATGACCCATGACCCATGACCCATATGACCCATATGACCCATGACCCATGACCCATGACACATGACCCATATGACCCATATGACCCATATGACCCATATGACCCATGACCCATGACCCATGACCCATATGACCCATGACCCATGACCCATATGACCCATATGACCCATATGACCCATATGACCCATATGACCCATGACCCATGACCCATGACCCATATGACCCATGACCCATGACCCATATGACCCATATGACCCATGACCCATGACCCATGACCCATATGACCCATATGACCCATGACCAATGACCCATAACCCATATGACCCATATGACCCATGACCCATGACCCATGACCCATGACCCATATGACCCATATGACCCATGACCCATGACCCATGACCCATATGACCCATGACCCATGACCCATGACCCATATGACCCATATGACCCATGACCCATGACCCATGACCCATGACCCATATGACCCATATGACCCATGACCCATGACCCATGACACATGACCCATATGACCCATATGACCCATATGACCCATATGACCCATGACCCATGACCCATGACCCATGACCCATATGACCCATGACCCATGACCCAAATGACCCATATGACCCATATGACCCATGACCCATGACCCATGACCCATATGACCCATATGACCCATGACCCATAACCCATGACCCATATGACCCATATGACCCATGACCCATGACCCATGACCCATGACCCATGACCCATGACCCATGACCCATGACTCATGACCCATGACCCATGACCCATGACCCATGACCCATGACCCATGACCCATGACCCATGACCCATGACACATGACCCATATGACGCATGACCCATGACCCATGACCCATTACCCATGACACATGACCCATATGACCCATATGACCCATATGACCCATATGACCCATGACCCATGACCCATGACCCATATGACCCATGACCCATGACCCATGACCCATATGACCCATATGACCCATGACCCATGACCCATGACCCATGACCCATGACCCATGACCCATGACCCATATGACCCATATGACCCATGACCCATGACCCATGACCCATATGACCCATATGACCCATGACCCATGACCCATGACCCATGACCCATGACCCATGACCCATGACCCATGACCCATGACCCATGACCCATGACCCATGACCCATGACCCATGACCCATGACCCATGACCCATGAGCCATGACCCATGACCCATGACCCATGACCCATATGACCCATGACCCATGACCCATATGACCCATATGACCCATATGACCCATGACCCATGACCCATGACCCATGACCCATGACCCATGACCCATGACCCATGACCCATGACCCATGACCCATGACCCATGACCCATGACCCATGACCCATGACCCATATGACCCATATGACCCATGACCAATGACCCATAACCCATATGACCCATATGACCCATGACCCATGACCCATGACCCATGACCCATATGACCCATATGACCCATGACCCATGACCCATGACCCATATGACCCATGACCCATGACCCATGACCCATATGACCCATATGACCCATGACCCATGACCCATGACCCATGACCCATATGACCCATATGACCCATGACCCATGACCCATGACACATGACCCATATGACCCATATGACCCATATGACCCATATGACCCATGACCCATGACCCATGACCCATGACCCATATGACCCATGACCCATGACCCAAATGACCCATATGACCCATATGACCCATGACCCATGACCCATGACCCATATGACCCATATGACCCATGACCCATAACCCATGACCCATATGACCCATATGACCCATGACCCATGACCCATGACCCATGACCCATGACCCATGACCCATGACCCATGACTCATGACCCATGACCCATGACCCATGACCCATGACCCATGACCCATGACCCATGACCCATGACCCATGACCCATGACACATGACCCATATGACGCATGACCCATGACCCATGACCCATTACCCATGACACATGACCCATATGACCCATATGACCCATATGACCCATATGACCCATGACCCATGACCCATGACCCATATGACCCATGACCCATGACCCATATGACCCATATGACCCATGACCCATGACCCATGACCCATGACCCATGACCCATGACCCATGACCCATGACCCATGACCCATATGACCCATATGACCCATGACCCATGACCCATGACCCATATGACCCATATGACCCATGACCCATGACCCATGACCCATGACCCATGACCCATGACCCATGACCCATGACCCATGACCCATGACCCATGACCCATGACCCATGAGCCATGACCCATGACCCATGACCCATATGACCCATATGACCCATGACCCATGACCCATGACCCATATGACCCATATGACCCATGACCCATGACCCATGACCCATGACCCATGACCCATGACCCATGACCCATGACCCATGACCCATGACCCATGACCCATGACCCATGACCCATGACCCATGACCCATGACCCATATGACCCATATGACCCATGACCCATGACCCATGACCCATGACCCATGACCCATGACCCATGACCCATGACCCATGAACCATGACACATGACCCATATGACCCATATGACCCATGACCCATGACCCATGACCCATGACCCATGACCCATGACCCATGACCCATGACCCATGACCCATGACCCATGACCCATGACCCATGACCCATGACCCATGACCCATGACCCATGACCCATGACCCATGACCCATGACCCATGACCCATGACCCATGACCCATGACCCATGACCCATATGACCCATGACCCATGACCCATATGACCCATTTGACCCGTGACCCATGACCCATGACCCATATGACCCATATGACGCATGACCCATGACCCATGACCCATGACCCATGACCCATGACCCATGACCCATGACCCATGACCCATGACCCATGACCCATGACCCATGACCCATGACCCATGACCCATGACCCATGACCCATGAGCCATGACCCATGACCCATGACCCATATGACCCATATGACCCATATGACCCATGACCCATGACCCATGACCCATATGACCCATATGACCCATGACCCATGACCCGGGACCCATGACCCATGACCCATGACCCATGACCCATGACCCATATGAGCCATATGACCCATATGACCCATGACCCATGACCCATGACCCATGACCCATGACCCGTATGACCCATGACCCATGACCCATATGGCCCATGACCCATGACCCATGACCCATGACCCATATGACCCATGACCCATGACCCATGACCCATATGACCCATATGACCCATGACCCATGACCAATGACCCATAACCCATATGACCCATATGACCCATGACCCATGACCCATGACCCATATGACCCATATGACCCATGACCCATGACCCATGACCCATATGACCCATGACCCATGACCCATGACCCATATGACCCATATGACCCATGACCCATGACCCATGACACATGACCCATATGACCCATATGACCCATATGACCCATATGACCCATGACCCATGACCCATGACCCATATGACCCATGACCCATGACCCATATGACCCATATGACCCATATGACCCATGACCCATGACCCATGACCCATATGACCCATATGACCCATGACCCATGACCCATGACCCATGACCCATATGACCCATATGACCCATGACCCATGACCCATGACCCATGACCCATGACCCATGACCCATGACCCATGACCCATGACCCATGACCCATGACCCATGACCCATGACCCATGACCCATGACCCATGACCCATGACCCATGACCCATGACCCATGACACATGACCCATATGACCCATATGACCCATATGACCCATATGACCCATGACCCATGACCCATGACCCATATGACCCATGACCCATGACCCATATGACCCATATGACCCATATGACCCATGACCCATGACCCATGACCCATATGACCCATATGACCCATGACCCATGACCCATGACCCATGACCCATGACCCATGACCCATGACCCATGACCCATGACCCATGACCCATGACCCATGACCCATGACCCATGACCCATGACCCATATGACCCATGACCCATGACCCATGACCCATGACCCATATGACCCATTTGACCCGTGACCCATGACCCATGACCCATATGACCCATATGACGCATGACCCATGACCCATGACCCATGACCCATGACCCATGACCCATGACCCATGACCCATGACCCATGACCCATGACCCATGAACCATGACCCATGACCCATGACCCATGACCCATGACCCATGACCCATGACCCATGACCCATGACCCATGACCCATGACCCATGACCCATGACCCATGACCCATGACCCATGACCCATGACCCATGACCCATATGACCCATATGACCCATGACCCATGACCCATATGACCCATATGACCCATGACCCATGACCCATGACCCATGACCCATGACCCATGACCCATGACCCATGACCCATGACCCATGACCCATGACCCATGACCCATGACCCATGACCCATGACCCATGACCCATGACCCATATGACCCATATGACCCATGACCCATGACCCATGACCCATATGACCCATATGACCCATGACCAATGACCCATAACCCATATGACCCATATGACCCATGACCCATATGACCCATATGACCCATGACCCATGACCCATGACACATGACCCATATGACCCATATGACCCATATGACCCATATGACCCATGACCCATGACCCATGACCCATATGACCCATGACCCATGACCCATATGACCCATATGACCCATATGACCCATGACCCATGACCCATGACCCATATGACCCATATGACCCATGACCCATGACCCATGACCCATGACCCATATGACCCATATGACCCATGACCCATGACCCATGACCCATGACCCATGACCCATGACCCATGACCCATGACCCATGACCCATGACCCATGACCCATGACCCATGACCCATGACCCATGACCCATGACCCATGACCCATGACCCATGACCCATGACACATGACCCATATGACCCATATGACCCATATGACCCATATGACCCATGACCCATGACCCATGACCCATATGACCCATGACCCATGACCCATATGACCCATATGACCCATATGACCCATGACCCATGACCCATGACCCATATGACCCATATGACCCATGACCCATGACCCATGACCCATGACCCATGACCCATGACCCATGACCCATGACCCATGACCCATGACCCATGACCCATGACCCATGACCCATGACCCATGACCCATGACCCATGACCCATATGACCCATGACCCATGACCCATGACCCATATGACCCATATGACCCATGACCCATGACCAATGACCCATAACCCATATGACCCATATGACCCATGACCCATGACCCATGACCCATATGACCCATATGACCCATGACCCATGACCCATGACCCATATGACCCATGACCCATGACCCATGACCCATATGACCCATATGACCCATGACCCATGACCCATGACACATGACCCATATGACCCATATGACCCATGACCCATGACCCATGACCCATATGACCCATGACCCATGACCCATGACCCATGACCCATGGCCCATGACCCATGACCCATGACCCATGACCCATGACCCATGACCCATGACCCATGACCCATGACCCATGACCCATGACCCATGACCCATGACCCATGGCCCATGACCCATGACCCATGACCCATGACACATGACCCATATGACCCATATGACCCATATGACCCATGACCCATGACCCATGACCCATGACCCATATGACCCATATGACCCATATGACCCATATGACCCATGACCCATGACCCATGACCCATATGACCCATATGACCCATGACCCATGACCCATGACCCATGACCCATGACCCATATGACCCATATGACCCATGACCCATGACCCATGACCCATGACCCATGACCCATGACCCATGACCCATGACCCATGACCCATGACCCATGACCCATGACCCATGACCCATGACCCATGACCCATGACCCATGACCCATGACCCATGACCCATGACACATGACCCATATGACCCATATGACCCATATGACCCATATGACCCATATGACCCATGACCCATGACCCATGACCCATATGACCCATGACCCATGACCCATATGACCCATATGACCCATATGACCCATATGACCCATGACCCATGACCCATGACCCATATGACCCATATGACCCATGACCCATGACCCGGGACCCATGACCCATGACCCATGACCCATGACCCATGACCCATATGAGCCATATGACCCATATGACCCATGACCCATGACCCATGACCCATGACCCATGACCCGTATGACCCATGACCCATGACCCATATGGCCCATGACCCATGACCCATGACCCATGACCCATATGACCCATATGACCCATGACCCATGACCCATGACACATGACCCATATGACCCATATGACCCATATGACCCATATGACCCATGACCCATGACCCATGACCCATGACCCATGACCCATGACCCATGACCCATGACCCATGACCAATGACCCATGACCCATATGACCCATATGACCCATGACCCATGACCCATGACCCATATGACCCATGACCCATGACCCATGACCCATATGACCCATGACCCATGACCCATATGACCCATATGACCCATATGACCCATGACCCATGACCCATGACCCATATGACCCATATGACCCATGACCCATGACCCATGACCCATGACCCATGACCCATGACCCATGACCCATGACCCATGACCCATGACCCATGACCCATATGACCCATATGACCCATGACCCATGACCCATATGACCCATATGACCCATGACCAATGACCCATAACCCATATGACCCATATGACCCATGACCCATGACCCATGACCCATATGACCCATATGACCCATGACCCATGACCCATGACCCATGACCCATATGACCCATGACCCATTACCCATGACCCATATGACCCATATGACCCATGACCCATGACCCATGACCCATATGACCCATATGACCCATGACCCATGACCCATGACACATGACCCATATGACCCATATGACCCATATGACCCATATGACCCATAACCCATGACCCATGACCCATATGACCCATGACCCATGACCCATATGACCCATATGACCCATATGACCCATATGACCCATATGACCCATGACCCATGACCCATGACCCATATGACCCATGACCCATGACCCATATGACCCATATGACCCATGACCCATGACCCATGACCCATATGACCCATATGACCCATGACCAATGACCCATAACCCATATGACCCATATGACCCATGACCCATGACCCATGACCCATATGACCCATATGACCCATGACCCATGACCCATGACCCATATGACCCATGACCCATGACCCATGACCCATATGACCCATATGACCCATGACCCATGACCCATGACCCATATGACCCATATGACCCATGACCCATTACCCATGACACATGACCCATATGACCCATATGACCCATATGACCCATATGACCCATGACCCATGACCCATATGACCCATGACCCATGACCCATATGACCCATATGACCCATATGACCCATGACCCATGACCCATGACCCATATGACCCATATGACCCATGACCCATGACCCATGACCCATATGACCCATATGACCCATGACCCATGACCCATGACCCATGACCCATGACCCATGACCCATGACCCATGACTCATGACCCATGACCCATGACCCATGACCCATGACCCATGACCCATGACCCATGACCCATGACCCATGACCCATGACCCATGACCCATATGACCCATATGACCCATATGACCCATATGACCCATGACCCATGACCCATGACCCATATGACCCATGACCCATGACCCATATGACCCATATGACCCATATGACCCATGACCCATGACCCATGACCCATATGACCCATATGACCCATGACCCATGACCCATGACCCATGACCCATGACCCATGACCCATGACCCATATGACCCATATGACCCATATGACCCATGACCCATGACCCATGACCCATGACCCATGACCCATGACCCGTATGACCCATGACCCATGACCCATGACCCATATGACCCATGACCCATGACCCATGACCCATATGACCCATATGACCCATGACCCATGACCCATGACACATGACCCATATGACCCATATGACCCATATGACCCATATGACCCATGACCCATGACCCATGACCCATGACCCATGACCCATGACCCATGACCCATGACCAATGACCCATGACCCATATGACCCATATGACCCATGACCCATGACCCATGACCCATATGACCCATGACCCATGACCCATGACCCATATGACCCATGACCCATGACCCATATGACCCATATGACCCATATGACCCATGACCCATGACCCATGACCCATATGACCCATATGACCCATGACCCATGACCCATGACCCATGACCCATGACCCATGACCCATGACCCATGACCCATGACCCATATGACCCATATGACCCATGACCCATGACCCATATGACCCATAACCCATATGACCCATATGACCCATGACCCATGACCCATGACCCATATGACCCATATGACCCATGACCCATGACCCATGACCCATATGACCCATGACCCATGACCCATGACCCATATGACCCATATGACCCATGACCCATGACCCATGACACATGACCCATATGACCCATATGACCCATATGACCCATATGACCCATGACCCATGACCCATGACCCATATGACCCATGACCCATGACCCATATGACCCATATGACCCATATGACCCATGACCCATGACCCATGACCCATATGACCCATATGACCCATGACCCATGACCCATGACCCATGACCCATATGACCCATATGACCCATGACCCATGACCCATGACCCATGACCCATGACCCATGACCCATGACCCATGACCCATGACCCATGACCCATGACCCATGACCCATGACCCATGACCCATGACCCATGACCCATGACCCATGACACATGACCCATATGACCCATATGACCCATATGACCCATATGACCCATGACCCATGACCCATGACCCATATGACCCATGACCCATGACCCATATGACCCATATGACCCATATGACCCATGACCCATGACCCATGACCCATATGACCCATATGACCCATGACCCATGACCCATGACCCATGACCCATGACCCATGACCCATGACCCATGACCCATGACC
This sequence comes from Andrena marginata, assembly GCA_963932335.1. Lineage (NCBI taxonomy): Eukaryota > Metazoa > Arthropoda > Insecta > Hymenoptera > Andrenidae > Andrena > Andrena marginata. The sequence goes on from OZ010660.1 coordinate 18,186,732, forward strand.
CATGACCCATGACCCATGACCCATGACCCATGACCCATGACCCATGACCCATATGACCCATGACCCATGACCCATGACCCATGACCCATATGACCCATTTGACCCGTGACCCATGACCCATGACCCATATGACCCATATGGCGCATGACCCATGACCCATGACCCATGACCCATGACCCATGACCCATGACCCATGACCCATGACCCATGACCCATGACCCATGACCCATGACCCATGACCCATGACCCATGACCCATGACCCATGACCCATGACCCATGACCCATGACCCATGACCCATGACCCATGACCCATGACCCATGACCCATGACCCATGACCCATGACCCATATGACCCATATGACCCATGACCCATGACCCATGACCCATATGACCCATATGACCCATGACCCATGACCCATGACCCATGACCCATGACCCATGACCCATGACCCATGACCCATGACCCATGACCCATGACCCATGACCCATGACCCATATGACCCATATGACCCATGACCCATGACCCATGACCCATATGACCCATATGACCCATGACCAATGACCCATAACCCATATGACCCATATGACCCATGACCCATATGACCCATATGACCCATGACCCATGACCCATGACACATGACCCATATGACCCATATGACCCATATGACCCATATGACCCATGACCCATGACCCATGACCCATATGACCCATGACCCATGACCCATATGACCCATATGACCCATGACCCATGACCCATGACCCATGACCCATATGACCCATATGACCCATGACCCATGACCCATGACCCATATGACCCATATGACCCATGACCCATGACCCATGACCCATGACCCATGACCCATGACCCATGACCCATGACCCATATGACCCATGACCCATGACCCATGACCCATGACCCATGACCCATGACCCATGACCCATGACACATGACCCATATGACCCATATGACCCATATGACCCATATGACCCATGACCCATGACCCATGACCCATGACCCATATGACCCATATGACCCATATGACCCATGACCCATGACCCATGACCCATATGACCCATATGACCCATGACCCATGACCCATGACCCATGACCCATGACCCATGACCCATGACCCATGACCCATGACCCATGACCCATGACCCATGACCCATGACCCATGACCCATGACCCATGACCCATGACCCATGACCCATGACCCATGACCCATGACCCATGACCCATGACCCATATGACCCATGACCCATGACCCATGACCCATATGACCCATATGACCCATGACCCATGACCAATGACCCATAACCCATATGACCCATATGACCCATGACCCATGACCCATGACCCATATGACCCATATGACCCATGACCCATGACCCATGACCCATATGACCCATGACCCATGACCCATGACCCATATGACCCATATGACCCATGACCCATGACCCATGACCCATGACCCATGACCCATATGACCCATATGACCCATGACCCATGACCCATGACCCATGACCCATGACCCATGACCCATGACCCATGACCCATGACCCATGACCCATGACCCATGACCCATGACCCATGACCCATGACCCATGACACATGACCCATATGACCCATATGACCCATATGACCCATGACCCATGACCCATGACCCATATGACCCATATGACCCATATGACCCATATGACCCATGACCCATGACCCATGACCCATATGACCCATATGACCCATGACCCATGACCCATGACCCATGACCCATGACCCATATGACCCATATGACCCATGACCCATGACCCATGACCCATGACCCATGACCCATGACCCATGACCCATGACCCATGACCCATGACCCATGACCCATGACCCATGACCCATGACCCATGACCCATGACCCATGACCCATGACCCATGACACATGACCCATATGACCCATATGACCCATATGACCCATATGACCCATATGACCCATGACCCATGACCCATGACCCATATGACCCATGACCCATGACCCATATGACCCATATGACCCATATGACCCATGACCCATGACCCATGACCCATATGACCCATATGACCCATGACCCATGACCCGGGACCCATGACCCATGACCCATGACCCATGACCCATGACCCATATGAGCCATATGACCCATATGACCCATGACCCATGACCCATGACCCATGACCCGTATGACCCATGACCCATGACCCATATGGCCCATGACCCATGACCCATGACCCATGACCCATGACCCATATGACCCATGACCCATGACCCATGACCCATATGACCCATATGACCCATGACCCATGACCCATGACACATGACCCATATGACCCATATGACCCATATGACCCATATGACCCATGACCCATGACCCATGACCCATGACCCATGACCCATGACCCATGACCCATGACCAATGACCCATGACCCATATGACCCATATGACCCATGACCCATGACCCATGACCCATATGACCCATGACCCATGACCCATGACCCATATGACCCATGACCCATGACCCATATGACCCATATGACCCATATGACCCATGACCCATGACCCATGACCCATATGACCCATATGACCCATGACCCATGACCCATGACCCATGACCCATGACCCATGACCCATGACCCATGACCCATGACCCATATGACCCATATGACCCATGACCCATGACCCATATGACCCATATGACCCATGACCAATGACCCATAACCCATATGACCCATATGACCCATGACCCATGACCCATGACCCATGACCCATGACCCATATGACCCATATGACCCATGACCCATGACCCATGACCCATATGACCCATGACCCATTACCCATGACCCATATGACCCATATGACCCATGACCCATGACCCATGACCCATATGACCCATATGACCCATGACCCATGACCCATGACACATGACCCATATGACCCATATGACCCATATGACCCATATGACCCATAACCCATGACCCATGACCCATATGACCCATGACCCATGACCCATATGACCCATATGACCCATATGACCCATATGACCCATATGACCCATGACCCATGACCCATGACCCATATGACCCATGACCCATGACCCATATGACCCATATGACCCATGACCCATGACCCATGACCCATATGACCCATATGACCCATGACCAATGACCCATAACCCATATGACCCATATGACCCATGACCCATGACCCATGACCCATATGACCCATATGACCCATGACCCATGACCCATGACCCATATGACCCATGACCCATGACCCATGACCCATATGACCCATATGACCCATGACCCATGACCCATGACCCATATGACCCATATGACCCATGACCCATTACCCATGACACATGACCCATATGACCCATATGACCCATATGACCCATATGACCCATATGACCCATGACCCATGACCCATGACCCATATGACCCATGACCCATGACCCATATGACCCATATGACCCATGACCCATGACCCATGACCCATATGACCCATATGACCCATGACCCATGACCCATGACCCATATGACCCATATGACCCATGACCCATGACCCATGACCCATGACCCATGACCCATGACCCATGACCCATGACTCATGACCCATGACCCATGACCCATGACCCATGACCCATGACCCATGACCCATGACCCATGACCCATGACCCATGACCCATGACCCATGACCCATATGACCCATATGACCCATATGACCCATATGACCCATGACCCATGACCCATGACCCATATGACCCATGACCCATGACCCATATGACCCATATGACCCATATGACCCATGACCCATGACCCATGACCCATATGACCCATATGACCCATGACCCATGACCCATGACCCATGACCCATGACCCATGACCCATGACCCATATGACCCATATGACCCATATGACCCATGACCCATGACCCATGACCCATGACCCATGACCCATGACCCGTATGACCCATGACCCATGACCCATGACCCATATGACCCATGACCCATGACCCATGACCCATATGACCCATATGACCCATGACCCATGACCCATGACACATGACCCATATGACCCATATGACCCATATGACCCATATGACCCATGACCCATGACCCATGACCCATGACCCATGACCCATGACCCATGACCCATGACCAATGACCCATGACCCATATGACCCATATGACCCATGACCCATGACCCATGACCCATATGACCCATGACCCATGACCCATGACCCATATGACCCATATGACCCATGACCCATGACCCATATGACCCATATGACCCATATGACCCATGACCCATGACCCATGACCCATATGACCCATATGACCCATGACCCATGACCCATGACCCATGACCCATGACCCATGACCCATGACCCATGACCCATGACCCATATGACCCATATGACCCATGACCCATGACCCATATGACCCATATGACCCATGACCAATGACCCATAACCCATATGACCCATATGACCCATGACCCATGACCCATGACCCATATGACCCATATGACCCATGACCCATGACCCATATGACCCATGACCCATTACCCATGACCCATATGACCCATATGACCCATGACCCATGACCCATGACCCATATGACCCATATGACCCATGACCCATGACCCATGACACATGACCCATATGACCCATATGACCCATATGACCCATATGACCCATGACCCATGACCCATGACCCATATGACCCATATGACCCATGACCCATGACCCATATGACCCATATGACCCATATGACCCATATGACCCATATGACCCATGACCCATGACCCATGACCCATATGACCCATGACCCATGACCCATATGACCCATGACCCATGACCCATGACCCATATGACCCATATGACCCATATGACCCATGACCAATGACACATAACCCATATGACCCATATGACCCATGACCCATGACCCATGACCCATATGACCCATATGACCCATGACCCATGACCCATGACCCATATGACCCATGACCCATGACCCATGACCCATATGACCCATATGACCCATGACCCATGACCCATGACCCATATGACCCATATGACCCATGACCCATTACCCATGACACATGACCCATATGACCCATATGACCCATATGACCCATGACCCATGACCCATGACCCATATGACCCATGACCCATGACCCATATGACCCATATGACCCATATGACCCATGACCCATGACCCATGACCCATATGACCCATATGACCCATGACCCATGACCCATGACCCATATGACCCATATGACCCATGACCCATGACCCATGACCCATGACCTATGACCCATGACCCATGACCCATGACTCATGACCCATGACCCATGACCCATGACCCATGACCCATGACCCATGACCCATGACCCATGACCCATGACCCATATGACCCATATGACCCATATGACCCATATGACCCATGACCCATGACCCATGACCCATATGACCCATGACCCATGACCCATATGACCCATATGACCCATATGACCCATGACCCATGACCCATGTCCCATATGACCCATATGACCCATGACCCATGACCCATGACCCATGACCCATGACCCATGACCCATGACCCATATGAGCCATATGGCCCATATGACCCATGACCCATGACCCATGACCCATGACCCATGACCCATGACCCGTATGACCCATGACCCATGACCCATATGGCCCATGACCCATGACCCATGACCCATGACCCATATGACCCATGACCCATGACCCATGACCCATGACCCATGACCCATGACCCATGACCCATGACCCATGACCCATGACCCATGACCCATGACCCATGACCCATGACCCATGACCCATGACCCATATGACCCATATGACCCATGACCCATGACCCATGACCCATGACCCATGACCCATGACCCGTATGACCCATGACCCATGACCCATATGGCCCATGACCCATGACCCATGACCCATGACCCATATGACCCATTTGACCCGTGACCCATGACCCATGACCCATATGACCCACATGACCCATGACCCATATGACCCATATGACGCATGACCCATGACCCATGACCCATGACCCATGACCCATGACCCATGACCCATGACCCATGACACATGACCCATATGACCCATACGACCCATATGACCCATATGACCCATGACCCATGACCCATGACCCATGACCCATATGACCCATGACCCATGACCCATGACCCATATGACACATATGACCCATATGACCCATGACCCATGACCCATGACCCATGACCCATGACCCATGACCCATGACCCATGACCCATGACCCATGACCCATGTGACCCATATGACCCATGACCCATGACCCATGACCCATGACCCATATGACCCATTTGACCCGTGACCCATGACCCATGACCCATATGACCCATATGACCCATGACCCATATGACCCATATGACGCATGACCCATGACCCATGACCCATGACCCATGAACCATGACACATGACCCATATGACCCATACGACCCATATGACCCATATGACCCATGACCCATGACCCATGACCCATGACCCATATGACCCATGACCCATGACCCATGACCCATATGACCCATATGACCCATATGACCCATGACCCATGACCCATGACCCATGACCCATGACCCATGACCCATGACCCATGACCCATGACCCATGACCCATGACCCATGACCCATGACCCATGACCCATGACCCATGACACATGACCCATATGACCCATATGACCCATATGACCCATATGACCCATGACCCATGACCCATGACCCATATGACCCATGACCCATGACCCATATGACCCATATGACCCATATGACCCATGACCCATGACCCATGACCCATATGACCCATATGACCCATGACCCATGACCCATGACCCATGACCCATGACCCATGACCCATGACCCATGACCCATGACCCATGACCCATGACCCATGACCCATGACCCATGACCCATGACCCATGACCCATGACCCATGACCCATGACCCATGACCCATGACCCATATGACCCATGACCCATGACCCATGACCCATGACCCATATGACCCATTTGACCCGTGACCCATGACCCATGACCCATGTGACCCATATGACGCATGACCCATGACCCATGACCCATGACCCATGACCCTTGACCCATGACCCATGACCCATGACCCATGACCCATGACCCATGACCCATGACCCATGACCCATGACCCATGACCCATGACCCATGACCCATGACCCATGACCCATGACCCATGACCCATATGACCCATATGACCCATGACCCATGACCCATGACCCATATGACCCATATGACCCATGACCCATGACCCATGACCCATGACCCATGACCCATGACCCATGACCCATGACCCATGACCCATGACCCATGACCCATGACCCATGACCCATGACCCATATGACCCATATGACCCATGACCCATGACCCATGACCCATATGACCCATATGACCCATGACCAATGACCCATAACCCATATGACCCATATGACCCATGACCCATGACCCATGACCCATATGACCCATATGACCCATGACCCATGACCCATGACCCATGACCCATATGACCCATGACCCATGACCCATGACCCATATGACCCATATGACCCATGACCCATGACCCATGACCCATATGACCCATATGACCCATGACCCATGACCCATGACACATGACCCATATGACCCATATGACCCATATGACCCATATGACCCATGACCCATGACCCATGACCCATATGACCCATGACCCATATGACCCATATGACCCATATGACCCATATGACCCATGACCCATGACCCATGACCCATATGACCCATATGACCCATGTCCCATGACCCATGACCCATGACCCATGACCCATATGACCCATATGACCCATGACCCATGACCCATGACCCATGACCCATGACCCATGACCCATGACCCATGACCCATGACCCATGACCCATGACCCATGACCCATGACCCATGACCCATGACACATGACCCATATGACCCATATGACCCATATGACCCATATGACCCATGACCCATGACCCATGACCCATATGACCCATGACCCATGACCCATATGACCCATATGACCCATGACCCATGACCCATGACCCATGACCTATGACCCATGACCCATGACCCATGACTCATGACCCATGACCCATGACCCATGACCCATGACCCATGACCCATGACCCATGACCCATGACCCATGACCCATGACCCATGACACATGACCCATATGACCCATATGACCCATATGACCCATATGACCCATGACCCATGACCCATGACCCATATGACCCATGACCCATGACCCATATGACCCATATGACCCATATGACCCATGACCCATGACCCATGTCCCATATGACCCATATGACCCATGACCCATGACCCATGACCCATGACCCATGACCCATGACCCATGACCCATATGAGCCATATGACCCATATGACCCATGACCCATGACCCATGACCCATGACCCATGACCCATGACCCGTATGACCCATGACCCATGACCCATATGGCCCATGACCCATGACCCATGACCCATGACCCATGACCCATGACCCATATGACCCATGACCCATGACCCATGACCCATGACCCATGACCCATGACCCATGACCCATGACCCATGACCCATGACCCATGACCCATGACCCATGACCCATGACCCATGACCCATGACCCATGACCCATGACCCATATGACCCATATGACCCATGACCCATGACCCATGACCCATGACCCATGACCCATGACCCGTATGACCCATGACCCATGACCCATATGGCCCATGACCCATGACCCATGACCCATGACCCATATGACCCATTTGACCCGTGACCCATGACCCATGACCCATATGACCCACATGACCCATGACCCATATGACCCATATGACGCATGACCCATGACCCATGACCCATGACCCATGACCCATGACCCATGACCCATGACACATGACCCATATGACCCATACGACCCATATGACCCATATGACCCATGACCCATGACCCATGACCCATGACCCATATGACCCATGACCCATGACCCATGACCCATATGACACATATGACCCATATGACCCATGACCCATGACCCATGACCCATGACCCATGACCCATGACCCATGACCCATGACCCATGACCCATGACCCATGTGACCCATATGACCCATGACCCATGACCCATGACCCATGACCCATATGACCCATTTGACCCGTGACCCATGACCCATGACCCATATGACCCATATGACCCATGACCCATATGACCCATATGACGCATGACCCATGACCCATGACCCATGACCCATGACCCATGACACATGACCCATATGACCCATACGACCCATATGACCCATATGACCCATGACCCATGACCCATGACCCATGACCCATATGACCCATGACCCATGACCCATGACCCATATGACCCATATGACCCATATGACCCATGACCCATATGACCCATATGACCCATATGACCCATGACCCATGACCCATGACCCATGACCCATGACCCATGACCCATGACCCATGACCCATGACCCATGACCCATGACCCATGACCCATGACCCATGACCCATGACCCATGACCCATGACCCATGACACATGACCCATATGACCCATATGACCCATATGACCCATATGACCCATGACCCATGACCCATGACCCATATGACCCATGACCCATGACCCATATGACCCATATGACCCATATGACCCATGACCCATGACCCATGACCCATATGACCCATATGACCCATGACCAATGACCCATAACCCATATGACCCATATGACCCATGACCCATGACCCATGACCCATGACCCATGACCCATATGACCCATGACCCATGACCCATGACCCATGACCCATATGACCCATTTGACCCGTGACCCATGACCCATGACCCATGTGACCCATATGACGCATGACCCATGACCCATGACCCATGACCCATGACCCTTGACCCATGACCCATGACCCATGACCCATGACCCATGACCCATGACCCATGACCCATGACCCATGACCCATGACCCATGACCCATGACCCATGACCCATGACCCATGACCCATGACCCATATGACCCATATGACCCATGACCCATGACCCATGACCCATATGACCCATATGACCCATGACCCATGACCCATGACCCATGACCCATGACCCATGACCCATGACCCATGACCCATGACCCATGACCCATGACCCATGACCCATGACCCATGACCCATGACCCATGACCCATATGACCCATATGACCCATGACCCATGACCCATGACCCATATGACCCATATGACCCATGACCAATGACCCATAACCCATATGACCCATATGACCCATGACCCATGACCCATGACCCATATGACCCATATGACCCATGACCCATGACCCATGACCCATGACCCATATGACCCATGACCCATGACCCATGACCCATATGACCCATATGACCCATGACCCATGACCCATGACCCATATGACCCATATGACCCATGACCCATGACCCATGACACATGACCCATATGACCCATATGACCCATATGACCCATATGACCCATATGACCCATGACCCATGACCCATGACCCATATGACCCATGACCCATATGACCCATATGACCCATATGACCCATATGACCCATGACCCATGACCCATGACCCATATGACCCATATGACCCATGTCCCATGACCCATGACCCATGACCCATGACCCATATGACCCATATGACCCATGACCCATGACCCATGACCCATGACCCATGACCCATGACCCATGACCCATGACCCATGACCCATGACCCATGACCCATGACCCATGACCCATGACCCATGACCCATGACCCATGACACATGACCCATATGACCCATATGACCCATATGACCCATATGACCCATGACCCATGACCCATGACCCATATGACCCATGACCCATGACCCATATGACCCATATGACCCATATGACCCATGACCCATGACCCATGACCCATATGACCCATATGACCCATGACCCATGACCCATGACCCATGACCCATGACCCATGACCCATGACCCATGACCCATATGAGCCATATGACCCATATGACCCATGACCCATGACCCATGACCCATGACCCATGACCCGTATGACCCATGACCCATGACCCATATGGCCCATGACCCATGACCCATGACCCATGACCCATGACCCATATGACCCATGACCCATGACCCATGACCCATATGACCCATGACCCATGACCCATATGACGCATATGACCCATATGACCCATGACCCATGACCCATGACCCATATGACCCATATGACCCATGACCCATGACCCATGACCCATGACCCATGACCCATGACCCATATGACCCATATGACCCATGACCCATGACCCATGACCCATGACCCATGACCCATGACCCATGACCATGACCCATGACCCATGACCCATGACCCATGACCCATGACCCATGACCCATTACCCATGACCCATGACACATGACCCATATGACCCATATGACCCATATGACCCATATGACCCATGACCCATGACCCATGACCCATATGACCCATGACCCATGACCCATATGACCCATATGACCCATATGACCCATGACCCATGACCCATGACCCATATGACCCATATGACCCATGACCCATGACCCATGACCCATGACCCATGACCCATGACCCATGACCCATGACCCATGACCCATGACCCATATGAGCCATATGACCCATATGACCCATGACCCATGACCCATGACCCACGACCCATGACCCATGACCCGTATGACCCATGACCCATGACCCATATGGCCCATGACCCATGACCCATATGACCCATGACCCATGACCCATGACCCATGACCCATGACCCATGACCCATATGACCCATATGACCCATGACCCATGACCCATGACCCATGACCCATGACCCATGACCCATGACCCATGACCCATGACCCATGACCCATGACCCATGACCCATGACCCGTGACCCATGACCCATGACCCATGACCCATGACCCATGACCCATGACCCATATGACCCATATGACCCATGACCCATGACCCATATGACCCATATGACCCATGACCAATGACCCATAACCCATATGACCCATATGACCCATGACCCATGACCCATGACCCATATAACCCATATGACCCATGACCCATGACCCATGACCCATATGACCCATGACCCATGACCCATGACCCATATGACCCATATGACCCATGACCCATGACCCATGACCCATATGACCCATATGACCCATGACCCATGACCCATGACACATGACCCATATGACCCATATGACCCATATGACCCATATGACCCATGACCCATGACCCATGACCCATATGACCCATGACCCATGACCCATATGACCCATATGACCCATATGACCCATATGACCCATATGACCCATGACCCATGACCCATGACCCATATGACCCATGACCCATGACCCATATGACCCATATGACCCATGACCCATGACCCATGACCCATATGACCCATATGACCCATGACCAATGACCCATAACCCATATGACCCATATGACCCATGACCCATGACCCATGACCCATGACCCATATGACCCATATGACCCATGACCCATGACCCATGACCCATATGACCCATGACCCATGACCCATGACCCATATGACCCATATGACCCATGACCCATGACCCATGACCCATGACCCATGACCCATATGACCCATATGACCCATGACCCATGACCCATGACACATGACCCATATGACCCATATGACCCATATGACCCATATGACCCATGACCCATGACCCATGACCCATGACCCATATGACCCATGACCCATGACCCAAATGACCCATATGACCCATATGACCCATGACCCATGACCCATGACCCATATGACCCATATGACCCATGACCCATAACCCATGACCCATATGACCCATATGACCCATGACCCATGACCCATGACCCATGACCCATGACCCATGACCCATGACCCATGACCCATGACTCATGACCCATGACCCATGACCCATGACCCATGACCCATGACCCATGACCCATGACCCATGACCCATGACCCATGACACATGACCCATATGACGCATGACCCATGACCCATGACCCATTACCCATGACACATGACCCATATGACCCATATGACCCATATGACCCATATGACCCATGACCCATGACCCATGACCCATATGACCCATGACCCATGACCCATGACCCATATGACCCATATGACCCATGACCCATGACCCATGACCCATGACCCATGACCCATGACCCATATGACCCATATGACCCATGACCCATGACCCATGACCCATATGACCCATATGACCCATGACCCATGACCCATGACCCATGACCCATGACCCATGACCCATGACCCATGACCCATGACCCATGACCCATGACCCATGACCCATGACCCATGACCCATGACCCATGACCCATGACCCATGACCCATGACCCATGAGCCATGACCCATGACCCATGACCCATGACCCATATGACCCATGACCCATGACCCATATGACCCATATGACCCATATGACCCATGACCCATGACCCATGACCCATGACCCATGACCCATGACCCATGACCCATGACCCATGACCCATGACCCATGACCCATGACCCATGACCCATGACCCATGACCCATATGACCCATATGACCCATGACCAATGACCCATAACCCATATGACCCATATGACCCATGACCCATGACCCATGACCCATGACCCATATGACCCATATGACCCATGACCCATGACCCATGACCCATATGACCCATGACCCATGACCCATGACCCATATGACCCATATGACCCATGACCCATGACCCATGACCCATGACCCATATGACCCATATGACCCATGACCCATGACCCATGACACATGACCCATATGACCCATATGACCCATATGACCCATATGACCCATGACCCATGACCCATGACCCATGACCCATATGACCCATGACCCATGACCCAAATGACCCATATGACCCATATGACCCATGACCCATGACCCATGACCCATATGACCCATATGACCCATGACCCATAACCCATGACCCATATGACCCATATGACCCATGACCCATGACCCATGACCCATGACCCATGACCCATGACCCATGACCCATGACTCATGACCCATGACCCATGACCCATGACCCATGACCCATGACCCATGACCCATGACCCATGACCCATGACCCATGACACATGACCCATATGACGCATGACCCATGACCCATGACCCATTACCCATGACACATGACCCATATGACCCATATGACCCATATGACCCATATGACCCATGACCCATGACCCATGACCCATATGACCCATGACCCATGACCCATATGACCCATATGACCCATGACCCATGACCCATGACCCATGACCCATGACCCATGACCCATGACCCATGACCCATGACCCATATGACCCATATGACCCATGACCCATGACCCATGACCCATATGACCCATATGACCCATGACCCATGACCCATGACCCATGACCCATGACCCATGACCCATGACCCATGACCCATGACCCATGACCCATGACCCATGACCCATGACCCATGACCCATGACCCATGACCCATGACCCATGAGCCATGACCCATGACCCATGACCCATATGACCCATATGACCCATGACCCATGACCCATGACCCATATGACCCATATGACCCATGACCCATGACCCATGACCCATGACCCATGACCCATGACCCATGACCCATGACCCATGACCCATGACCCATGACCCATGACCCATGACCCATGACCCATGACCCATGACCCATATGACCCATATGACCCATGACCCATGACCCATGACCCATGACCCATGACCCATGACCCATGACCCATGACCCATGAACCATGACACATGACCCATATGACCCATATGACCCATGACCCATGACCCATGACCCATGACCCATGACCCATGACCCATGACCCATGACCCATGACCCATGACCCATGACCCATGACCCATGACCCATGACCCATGACCCATGACCCATGACCCATGACCCATGACCCATGACCCATGACCCATGACCCATGACCCATGACCCATGACCCATGACCCATATGACCCATGACCCATGACCCATATGACCCATTTGACCCGTGACCCATGACCCATGACCCATATGACCCATATGACGCATGACCCATGACCCATGACCCATGACCCATGACCCATGACCCATGACCCATGACCCATGACCCATGACCCATGACCCATGACCCATGACCCATGACCCATGACCCATGACCCATGACCCATGAGCCATGACCCATGACCCATGACCCATATGACCCATATGACCCATATGACCCATGACCCATGACCCATGACCCATATGACCCATATGACCCATGACCCATGACCCGGGACCCATGACCCATGACCCATGACCCATGACCCATGACCCATATGAGCCATATGACCCATATGACCCATGACCCATGACCCATGACCCATGACCCATGACCCGTATGACCCATGACCCATGACCCATATGGCCCATGACCCATGACCCATGACCCATGACCCATATGACCCATGACCCATGACCCATGACCCATATGACCCATATGACCCATGACCCATGACCAATGACCCATAACCCATATGACCCATATGACCCATGACCCATGACCCATGACCCATATGACCCATATGACCCATGACCCATGACCCATGACCCATATGACCCATGACCCATGACCCATGACCCATATGACCCATATGACCCATGACCCATGACCCATGACCCATGACACATGACCCATATGACCCATATGACCCATATGACCCATATGACCCATGACCCATGACCCATGACCCATATGACCCATGACCCATGACCCATATGACCCATATGACCCATATGACCCATGACCCATGACCCATGACCCATATGACCCATATGACCCATGACCCATGACCCATGACCCATGACCCATATGACCCATATGACCCATGACCCATGACCCATGACCCATGACCCATGACCCATGACCCATGACCCATGACCCATGACCCATGACCCATGACCCATGACCCATGACCCATGACCCATGACCCATGACCCATGACCCATGACCCATGACACATGACCCATATGACCCATATGACCCATATGACCCATATGACCCATGACCCATGACCCATGACCCATATGACCCATGACCCATGACCCATATGACCCATATGACCCATATGACCCATGACCCATGACCCATGACCCATATGACCCATATGACCCATGACCCATGACCCATGACCCATGACCCATGACCCATGACCCATGACCCATATGACCCATATGACCCATGACCCATGACCCATGACCCATGACCCATGACCCATGACCCATGACCCATGACCCATGACCCATGACCCATGACCCATGACCCATGACCCATGACCCATGACCCATGACCCATGACACATGACCCATATGACCCATATGACCCATATGACCCATATGACCCATGACCCATGACCCATGACCCATATGACCCATGACCCATGACCCATATGACCCATATGACCCATATGACCCATGACCCATGACCCATGACCCATATGACCCATATGACCCATGACCCATGACCCATGACCCATGACCCATGACCCATGACCCATGACCCATGACCCATGACCCATGACCCATGACCCATGACCCATGACCCATGACCCATGACCCATGACCCATGACCCATGACCCATGACCCATATGACCCATGACCCATGACCCATGACCCATGACCCATATGACCCATTTGACCCGTGACCCATGACCCATGACCCATATGACCCATATGACGCATGACCCATGACCCATGACCCATGACCCATGACCCATGACCCATGACCCATGACCCATGACCCATGACCCATGACCCATGACCCATGACCCATGACCCATGACCCATGACCCATGACCCATGACCCATGACCCATGACCCATGACCCATGACCCATGACCCATGACCCATGACCCATGACCCATGACCCATGACCCATATGACCCATATGACCCATGACCCATGACCCATGACCCATATGACCCATATGACCCATGACCCATGACCCATGACCCATGACCCATGACCCATGACCCATGACCCATGACCCATGACCCATGACCCATGACCCATGACCCATGACCCATGACCCATATGACCCATATGACCCATGACCCATGACCCATGACCCATATGACCCATATGACCCATGACCAATGACCCATAACCCATATGACCCATATGACCCATGACCCATATGACCCATATGACCCATGACCCATGACCCATGACACATGACCCATATGACCCATATGACCCATATGACCCATATGACCCATGACCCATGACCCATGACCCATATGACCCATGACCCATGACCCATATGACCCATATGACCCATGACCCATGACCCATGACCCATGACCCATATGACCCATATGACCCATGACCCATGACCCATGACCCATATGACCCATATGACCCATATGACCCATGACCCATGACCCATGACCCATGACCCATGACCCATGACCCATGACCCATATGACCCATGACCCATGACCCATGACCCATGACCCATGACCCATGACCCATGACCCATGACACATGACCCATATGACCCATATGACCCATATGACCCATATGACCCATGACCCATGACCCATGACCCATATGACCCATATGACCCATATGACCCATGACCCATGACCCATGACCCATATGACCCATATGACCCATGACCCATGACCCATGACCCATGACCCATGACCCATGACCCATGACCCATGACCCATGACCCATGACCCATGACCCATGACCCATGACCCATGACCCATGACCCATGACCCATATGACCCATGACCCATGACCCATGACCCATATGACCCATATGACCCATGACCCATGACCAATGGCCCATAACCCATATGACCCATAAGACCCATGACCCATGACCCATGACCCATATGACCCATATGACCCATGACCCATGACCCATGACCCATATGACCCATGACCCATGACCCATGACCCATATGACCCATATGACCCATGACCCATGACCCATGACCCATGACACATGACCCATATGACCCATATGACCCATATGACCCATATGACCCATGACCCATGACCCATGACCCATGACCCATATGACCCATGACCCATGACCCATATGACCCATATGACCCATATGACCCATGACCCATGACCCATGACCCATGACCCATATGACCCATATGACCCATGACCCATGACCCATGACCCATGACCCATATGACCCATATGACCCATGACCCATGACCCATGACCCATGACCCATGACCCATGACCCATGACCCATGACCCATGACCCATGACCCATGACCCATGACCCATGACCCATGACCCATGACCCATGACCCATGACACATGACCCATATGACCCATATGACCCATATGACCCATGACCCATGACCCATGACCCATATGACCCATATGACCCATATGACCCATATGACCCATGACCCATGACCCATGACCCATATGACCCATATGACCCATGACCCATGACCCATGACCCATGACCCATGACCCATATGACCCATATGACCCATGACCCATGACCCATGACCCATGACCCATGACCCATGACCCATGACCCATGACCCATGACCCATGACCCATGACCCATGACCCATGACCCATGACCCATGACCCATGACCCATGACCCATGACACATGACCCATATGACCCATATGACCCATATGACCCATATGACCCATATGACCCATGACCCATGACCCATGACCCATATGACCCATGACCCATGACCCATATGACCCATATGACCCATATGACCCATGACCCATGACCCATGACCCATATGACCCATATGACCCATGACCCATGACCCGGGACCCATGACCCATGACCCATGACCCATGACCCATGACCCATATGAGCCATATGACCCATATGACCCATGACCCATGACCCATGACCCATGACCCGTATGACCCATGACCCATGACCCATATGGCCCATGACCCATGACCCATGACCCATGACCCATGACCCATATGACCCATGACCCATGACCCATGACCCATATGACCCATATGACCCATGACCCATGACCCATGACACATGACCCATATGACCCATATGACCCATATGACCCATATGACCCATGACCCATGACCCATGACCCATGACCCATGACCCATGACCCATGACCCATGACCAATGACCCATGACCCATATGACCCATATGACCCATGACCCATGACCCATGACCCATATGACCCATGACCCATGACCCATGACCCATATGACCCATGACCCATGACCCATATGACCCATATGACCCATATGACCCATGACCCATGACCCATGACCCATATGACCCATATGACCCATGACCCATGACCCATGACCCATGACCCATGACCCATGACCCATGACCCATGACCCATATGACCCATATGACCCATGACCCATGACCCATATGACCCATATGACCCATGACCAATGACCCATAACCCATATGACCCATATGACCCATGACCCATGACCCATGACCCATATGACCCATATGACCCATGACCCATGACCCATGACCCATATGACCCATGACCCATTACCCATGACCCATATGACCCATATGACCCATGACCCATGACCCATGACCCATATGACCCATATGACCCATGACCCATGACCCATGACACATGACCCATATGACCCATATGACCCATATGACCCATATGACCCATATGACCCATAACCCATGACCCATGACCCATATGACCCATGACCCATGACCCATATGACCCATATGACCCATATGACCCATATGACCCATATGACCCATGACCCATGACCCATGACCCATATGACCCATGACCCATGACCCATATGACCCATATGACCCATATGACCCATGACCCATGACCCATGACCCATATGACCCATATGACCCATGACCAATGACCCATAACCCATATGACCCATATGACCCATGACCCATGACCCATGACCCATATGACCCATATGACCCATGACCCATGACCCATGACCCATATGACCCATGACCCATGACCCATGACCCATATGACCCATATGACCCATGACCCATGACCCATGACCCATATGACCCATATGACCCATGACCCATTACCCATGACACATGACCCATATGACCCATATGACCCATATGACCCATATGACCCATATGACCCATGACCCATGACCCATGACCCATATGACCCATGACCCATGACCCATATGACCCATATGACCCATATGACCCATGACCCATGACCCATGACCCATATGACCCATATGACCCATGACCCATGACCCATGACCCATATGACCCATATGACCCATGACCCATGACCCATGACCCATGACCCATGACCCATGACCCATGACCCATGACCCATGACTCATGACCCATGACCCATGACCCATGACCCATGACCCATGACCCATGACCCATGACCCATGACCCATGACCCATGACCCATATGACCCATATGACCCATATGACCCATATGACCCATGACCCATGACCCATGACCCATATGACCCATGACCCATGACCCATATGACCCATATGACCCATATGACCCATGACCCATGACCCATGACCCATATGACCCATATGACCCATGACCCATGACCCATGACCCATGACCCATGACCCATGACCCATGACCCATATGACCCATATGACCCATATGACCCATGACCCATGACCCATGACCCATGACCCATGACCCATGACCCGTATGACCCATGACCCATGACCCATGACCCATATGACCCATGACCCATGACCCATGACCCATATGACCCATATGACCCATGACCCATGACCCATGACACATGACCCATATGACCCATATGACCCATATGACCCATATGACCCATGACCCATGACCCATGACCCATGACCCATGACCCATGACCCATGACCCATGACCCATGACCCATGACCCATGACCAATGACCCATGACCCATATGACCCATATGACCCATGACCCATGACCCATGACCCATGACCCATATGACCCATGACCCATGACCCATGACCCATATGACCCATGACCCATGACCCATATGACCCATATGACCCATATGACCCATGACCCATGACCCATGACCCATATGACCCATATGACCCATGACCCATGACCCATGACCCATGACCCATGACCCATGACCCATGACCCATGACCCATGACCCATATGACCCATATGACCCATGACCCATGACCCATATGACCCATATGACCCATGACCAATGACCCATAACCCATATGACCCATATGACCCATGACCCATGACCCATGACCCATATGACCCATATGACCCATGACCCATGACCCATGACCCATATGACCCATGACCCATTACCCATGACCCATATGACCCATATGACCCATGACCCATGACCCATGACCCATATGACCCATATGACCCATGACCCATGACCCATGACACATGACCCATATGACCCATATGACCCATATGACCCATATGACCCATGACCCATGACCCATGACCCATATGACCCATATGACCCATGACCCATGACCCATATGACCCATATGACCCATATGACCCATATGACCCATATGACCCATGACCCATGACCCATGACCCATATGACCCATGACCCATGACCCATATGACCCATGACCCATGACCCATGACCCATATGACCCATATGACCCATATGACCCATGACCAATGACCCATAACCCATATGACCCATATGACCCATATGACCCATGACCCATGACCCATGACCCATATGACCCATATGACCCATGACCCATGACCCATGACCCATATGACCCATGACCCATGACCCATGACCCATATGACCCATATGACCCATGACCCATGACCCATGACCCATATGACCCATATGACCCATGACCCATTACCCATGACACATGACCCATATGACCCATATGACCCATATGACCCATATGACCCATGACCCATGACCCATGACCCATATGACCCATGACCCATGACCCATATGACCCATATGACCCATATGACCCATGACCCATGACCCATGACCCATATGACCCATATGACCCATGACCCATGACCCATGACCCATATGACCCATATGACCCATGACCCATGACCCATGACCCATGACCTATGACCCATGACCCATGACCCATGACTCATGACCCATGACCCATGACCCATGACCCATGACCCATGACCCATGACCCATGACCCATGACCCATGACCCATGACCCATGACACATGACCCATATGACCCATATGACCCATATGACCCATATGACCCATGACCCATGACCCATGACCCATATGACCCATGACCCATGACCCATATGACCCATATGACCCATATGACCCATGACCCATGACCCATGTCCCATATGACCCATATGACCCATGACCCATGACCCATGACCCATGACCCATGACCCATGACCCATGACCCATATGAGCCATATGACCCATATGACCCATGACCCATGACCCATGACCCATGACCCATGACCCATGACCCGTATGACCCATGACCCATGACCCATATGGCCCATGACCCATGACCCATGACCCATGACCCATATGACCCATGACCCATGACCCATGACCCATGACCCATGACCCATGACCCATGACCCATGACCCATGACCCATGACCCATGACCCATGACCCATGACCCATGACCCATGACCCATGACCCATGACCCATGACCCATATGACCCATATGACCCATGACCCATGACCCATGACCCATGACCCATGACCCATGACCCGTATGACCCATGACCCATGACCCATATGGCCCATGACCCATGACCCATGACCCATGACCCATATGACCCATTTGACCCGTGACCCATGACCCATGACCCATATGACCCACATGACCCATGACCCATATGACCCATATGACGCATGACCCATGACCCATGACCCATGACCCATGACCCATGACCCATGACCCATGACACATGACCCATATGACCCATACGACCCATATGACCCATATGACCCATGACCCATGACCCATGACCCATGACCCATATGACCCATGACCCATGACCCATGACCCATATGACACATATGACCCATATGACCCATGACCCATGACCCATGACCCATGACCCATGACCCATGACCCATGACCCATGACCCATGACCCATGACCCATGTGACCCATATGACCCATGACCCATGACCCATGACCCATGACCCATATGACCCATTTGACCCGTGACCCATGACCCATGACCCATATGACCCATATGACCCATGACCCATATGACCCATATGACGCATGACCCATGACCCATGACCCATGACCCATGACCCATGACACATGACCCATATGACCCATACGACCCATATGACCCATATGACCCATGACCCATGACCCATGACCCATGACCCATATGACCCATGACCCATGACCCATGACCCATATGACCCATATGACCCATATGACCCATGACCCATATGACCCATATGACCCATATGACCCATGACCCATGACCCATGACCCATGACCCATGACCCATGACCCATGACCCATGACCCATGACCCATGACCCATGACCCATGACCCATGACCCATGACCCATGACCCATGACCCATGACCCATGACACATGACCCATATGACCCATATGACCCATATGACCCATATGAC
This sequence comes from Andrena marginata, assembly GCA_963932335.1. Classification (NCBI taxonomy): domain Eukaryota; kingdom Metazoa; phylum Arthropoda; class Insecta; order Hymenoptera; family Andrenidae; genus Andrena; species Andrena marginata. The sequence goes on from OZ010660.1 coordinate 18,210,601, forward strand.
CCATGACCCATGACCCATGACCCATATGACCCATGACCCATGACCCATATGACCCATATGACCCATATGACCCATGACCCATGACCCATGACCCATATGACCCATATGACCCATGACCAATGACCCATAACCCATATGACCCATATGACCCATGACCCATGACCCATGACCCATGACCCATGACCCATATGACCCATGACCCATGACCCATGACCCATGACCCATATGACCCATTTGACCCGTGACCCATGACCCATGACCCATATGACCCATATGACCCATGTCCCATGACCCATGACCCATGACCCATGACCCATATGACCCATATGACCCATGACCCATGACCCATGACCCATGACCCATGACCCATGACCCATGACCCATGACCCATGACCCATGACCCATGACCCATGACCCATGACCCATGACCCATGACCCATGACCCATGACACATGACCCATATGACCCATATGACCCATATGACCCATATGACCCATGACCCATGACCCATGACCCATATGACCCATGACCCATGACCCATATGACCCATATGACCCATATGACCCATGACCCATGACCCATGACCCATATGACCCATATGACCCATGACCCATGACCCATGACCCATGACCCATGACCCATGACCCATGACCCATGACCCATATGAGCCATATGACCCATATGACCCATGACCCATGACCCATGACCCATGACCCATGACCCGTATGACCCATGACCCATGACCCATATGGCCCATGACCCATGACCCATGACCCATGACCCATGACCCATATGACCCATGACCCATGACCCATGACCCATATGACCCATGACCCATGACCCATATGACGCATATGACCCATATGACCCATGACCCATGACCCATGACCCATATGACCCATATGACCCATGACCCATGACCCATGACCCATGACCCATGACCCATGACCCATATGACCCATATGACCCATGACCCATGACCCATGACCCATGACCCATGACCCATGACCCATGACCATGACCCATGACCCATGACCCATGACCCATGACCCATGACCCATGACCCATTACCCATGACCCATGACACATGACCCATATGACCCATATGACCCATATGACCCATATGACCCATGACCCATGACCCATGACCCATATGACCCATGACCCATGACCCATATGACCCATATGACCCATATGACCCATGACCCATGACCCATGACCCATATGACCCATATGACCCATGACCCATGACCCATGACCCATGACCCATGACCCATGACCCATGACCCATGACCCATGACCCATGACCCATATGAGCCATATGACCCATATGACCCATGACCCATGACCCATGACCCACGACCCATGACCCATGACCCGTATGACCCATGACCCATGACCCATATGGCCCATGACCCATGACCCATATGACCCATGACCCATGACCCATGACCCATGACCCATGACCCATGACCCATATGACCCATATGACCCATGACCCATGACCCATGACCCATGACCCATGACCCATGACCCATGACCCATGACCCATGACCCATGACCCATGACCCATGACCCATGACCCGTGACCCATGACCCATGACCCATGACCCATGACCCATGACCCATGACCCATATGACCCATATGACCCATGACCCATGACCCATATGACCCATATGACCCATGACCAATGACCCATAACCCATATGACCCATATGACCCATGACCCATGACCCATGACCCATATGACCCATATGACCCATGACCCATGACCCATGACCCATATGACCCATGACCCATGACCCATGACCCATATGACCCATATGACCCATGACCCATGACCCATGACCCATATGACCCATATGACCCATGACCCATGACCCATGACACATGACCCATATGACCCATATGACCCATATGACCCATATGACCCATGACCCATGACCCATGACCCATATGACCCATGACCCATGACCCATATGACCCATATGACCCATATGACCCATATGACCCATATGACCCATGACCCATGACCCATGACCCATATGACCCATGACCCATGACCCATATGACCCATATGACCCATGACCCATGACCCATGACCCATATGACCCATATGACCCATGACCAATGACCCATAACCCATATGACCCATATGACCCATGACCCATGACCCATGACCCATGACCCATATGACCCATATGACCCATGACCCATGACCCATGACCCATATGACCCATGACCCATGACCCATGACCCATATGACCCATATGACCCATGACCCATGACCCATGACCCATGACCCATATGACCCATATGACCCATGACCCATGACCCATGACACATGACCCATATGACCCATATGACCCATATGACCCATATGACCCATGACCCATGACCCATGACCCATGACCCATATGACCCATGACCCATGACCCAAATGACCCATATGACCCATATGACCCATGACCCATGACCCATGACCCATATGACCCATATGACCCATGACCCATAACCCATGACCCATATGACCCATATGACCCATGACCCATGACCCATGACCCATGACCCATGACCCATGACCCATGACCCATGACTCATGACCCATGACCCATGACCCATGACCCATGACCCATGACCCATGACCCATGACCCATGACCCATGACACATGACCCATATGACGCATGACCCATGACCCATGACCCATTACCCATGACACATGACCCATATGACCCATATGACCCATATGACCCATATGACCCATGACCCATGACCCATGACCCATATGACCCATGACCCATGACCCATGACCCATATGACCCATATGACCCATGACCCATGACCCATGACCCATGACCCATGACCCATGACCCATATGACCCATATGACCCATGACCCATGACCCATGACCCATATGACCCATATGACCCATGACCCATGACCCATGACCCATGACCCATGACCCATGACCCATGACCCATGACCCATGACCCATGACCCATGACCCATGACCCATGACCCATGACCCATGACCCATGACCCATGACCCATGAGCCATGACCCATGACCCATGACCCATGACCCATATGACCCATGACCCATGACCCATATGACCCATATGACCCATATGACCCATGACCCATGACCCATGACCCATGACCCATGACCCATGACCCATGACCCATGACCCATGACCCATGACCCATGACCCATGACCCATGACCCATGACCCATGACCCATGACCCATATGACCCATATGACCCATGACCAATGACCCATAACCCATATGACCCATATGACCCATGACCCATGACCCATGACCCATGACCCATATGACCCATATGACCCATGACCCATGACCCATGACCCATATGACCCATGACCCATGACCCATGACCCATATGACCCATATGACCCATGACCCATGACCCATGACCCATATGACCCATATGACCCATGACCCATGACCCATGACACATGACCCATATGACCCATATGACCCATATGACCCATATGACCCATGACCCATGACCCATGACCCATATGACCCATGACCCATGACCCAAATGACCCATATGACCCATATGACCCATGACCCATGACCCATGACCCATATGACCCATATGACCCATGACCCATAACCCATGACCCATATGACCCATATGACCCATGACCCATGACCCATGACCCATGACCCATGACCCATGACCCATGACCCATGACTCATGACCCATGACCCATGACCCATGACCCATGACCCATGACCCATGACCCATGACCCATGACACATGACCCATATGACGCATGACCCATGACCCATGACCCATTACCCATGACACATGACCCATATGACCCATATGACCCATATGACCCATATGACCCATGACCCATGACCCATGACCCATATGACCCATGACCCATGACCCATATGACCCATATGACCCATGACCCATGACCCATGACCCATGACCCATGACCCATGACCCATGACCCATGACCCATGACCCATATGACCCATATGACCCATGACCCATGACCCATGACCCATATGACCCATATGACCCATGACCCATGACCCATGACCCATGACCCATGACCCATGACCCATGACCCATGACCCATGACCCATGACCCATGACCCATGACCCATGACCCATGACCCATGACCCATGACCCATGAGCCATGACCCATGACCCATGACCCATATGACCCATATGACCCATGACCCATGACCCATGACCCATATGACCCATATGACCCATGACCCATGACCCATGACCCATGACCCATGACCCATGACCCATGACCCATGACCCATGACCCATGACCCATGACCCATGACCCATGACCCATGACCCATGACCCATGACCCATATGACCCATATGACCCATGACCCATGACCCATGACCCATGACCCATGACCCATGACCCATGACCCATGACCCATGAACCATGACACATGACCCATATGACCCATATGACCCATGACCCATGACCCATGACCCATGACCCATGACCCATGACCCATGACCCATGACCCATGACCCATGACCCATGACCCATGACCCATGACCCATGACCCATGACCCATGACCCATGACCCATGACCCATGACCCATGACCCATGACCCATGACCCATGACCCATGACCCATGACCCATATGACCCATGACCCATGACCCATATGACCCATTTGACCCGTGACCCATGACCCATGACCCATATGACCCATATGACGCATGACCCATGACCCATGACCCATGACCCATGACCCATGACCCATGACCCATGACCCATGACCCATGACCCATGACCCATGACCCATGACCCATGACCCATGACCCATGACCCATGACCCATGACCCATGACCCATGAGCCATGACCCATGACCCATGACCCATATGACCCATATGACCCATATGACCCATGACCCATGACCCATGACCCATATGACCCATATGACCCATGACCCATGACCCGGGACCCATGACCCATGACCCATGACCCATGACCCATGACCCATATGAGCCATATGACCCATATGACCCATGACCCATGACCCATGACCCATGACCCATGACCCGTATGACCCATGACCCATGACCCATATGGCCCATGACCCATGACCCATGACCCATGACCCATATGACCCATGACCCATGACCCATGACCCATATGACCCATATGACCCATGACCCATGACCAATGACCCATAACCCATATGACCCATATGACCCATGACCCATGACCCATGACCCATATGACCCATATGACCCATGACCCATGACCCATGACCCATATGACCCATGACCCATGACCCATGACCCATATGACCCATATGACCCATGACCCATGACCCATGACACATGACCCATATGACCCATATGACCCATATGACCCATATGACCCATGACCCATGACCCATGACCCATATGACCCATGACCCATGACCCATATGACCCATATGACCCATATGACCCATGACCCATGACCCATGACCCATATGACCCATATGACCCATGACCCATGACCCATGACCCATGACCCATATGACCCATATGACCCATGACCCATGACCCATGACCCATGACCCATGACCCATGACCCATGACCCATGACCCATGACCCATGACCCATGACCCATGACCCATGACCCATGACCCATGACCCATGACCCATGACCCATGACCCATGACACATGACCCATATGACCCATATGACCCATATGACCCATATGACCCATGACCCATGACCCATGACCCATATGACCCATGACCCATGACCCATATGACCCATATGACCCATATGACCCATGACCCATGACCCATGACCCATATGACCCATATGACCCATGACCCATGACCCATGACCCATGACCCATGACCCATGACCCATGACCCATGACCCATGACCCATGACCCATGACCCATGACCCATGACCCATGACCCATGACCCATATGACCCATGACCCATGACCCATGACCCATGACCCATATGACCCATTTGACCCGTGACCCATGACCCATGACCCATATGACCCATATGACGCATGACCCATGACCCATGACCCATGACCCATGACCCATGACCCATGACCCATGACCCATGACCCATGACCCATGACCCATGACCCATGAACCATGACCCATGACCCATGACCCATGACCCATGACCCATGACCCATGACCCATGACCCATGACCCATGACCCATGACCCATGACCCATGACCCATGACCCATGACCCATGACCCATATGACCCATATGACCCATGACCCATGACCCATATGACCCATATGACCCATGACCCATGACCCATGACCCATGACCCATGACCCATGACCCATGACCCATGACCCATGACCCATGACCCATGACCCATGACCCATGACCCATGACCCATGACCCATGACCCATGACCCATATGACCCATATGACCCATGACCCATGACCCATGACCCATATGACCCATATGACCCATGACCAATGACCCATAACCCATATGACCCATATGACCCATGACCCATATGACCCATATGACCCATGACCCATGACCCATGACACATGACCCATATGACCCATATGACCCATATGACCCATATGACCCATGACCCATGACCCATGACCCATATGACCCATGACCCATGACCCATATGACCCATATGACCCATATGACCCATGACCCATGACCCATGACCCATATGACCCATATGACCCATGACCCATGACCCATGACCCATGACCCATGACCCATATGACCCATATGACCCATGACCCATGACCCATGACCCATGACCCATGACCCATGACCCATGACCCATGACCCATGACCCATGACCCATGACCCATGACCCATGACCCATGACCCATGACCCATGACCCATGACCCATGACCCATGACCCATGACACATGACCCATATGACCCATATGACCCATATGACCCATATGACCCATGACCCATGACCCATGACCCATATGACCCATGACCCATGACCCATATGACCCATATGACCCATATGACCCATGACCCATGACCCATGACCCATATGACCCATATGACCCATGACCCATGACCCATGACCCATGACCCATGACCCATGACCCATGACCCATGACCCATGACCCATGACCCATGACCCATGACCCATGACCCATGACCCATGACCCATGACCCATATGACCCATGACCCATGACCCATGACCCATATGACCCATATGACCCATGACCCATGACCAATGACCCATAACCCATATGACCCATATGACCCATGACCCATGACCCATGACCCATATGACCCATATGACCCATGACCCATGACCCATGACCCATATGACCCATGACCCATGACCCATGACCCATATGACCCATATGACCCATGACCCATGACCCATGACACATGACCCATATGACCCATATGACCCATGACCCATGACCCATGACCCATATGACCCATGACCCATGACCCATGACCCATGACCCATGGCCCATGACCCATGACCCATGACCCATGACCCATGACCCATGACCCATGACCCATGACCCATGACCCATGACCCATGACCCATGACCCATGACCCATGACCCATGGCCCATGACCCATGACCCATGACCCATGACACATGACCCATATGACCCATATGACCCATATGACCCATGACCCATGACCCATGACCCATATGACCCATATGACCCATATGACCCATATGACCCATGACCCATGACCCATGACCCATATGACCCATATGACCCATGACCCATGACCCATGACCCATGACCCATGACCCATATGACCCATATGACCCATGACCCATGACCCATGACCCATGACCCATGACCCATGACCCATGACCCATGACCCATGACCCATGACCCATGACCCATGACCCATGACCCATGACCCATGACCCATGACCCATGACCCATGACCCATGACACATGACCCATATGACCCATATGACCCATATGACCCATATGACCCATATGACCCATGACCCATGACCCATGACCCATATGACCCATGACCCATGACCCATATGACCCATATGACCCATATGACCCATGACCCATGACCCATGACCCATATGACCCATATGACCCATGACCCATGACCCGGGACCCATGACCCATGACCCATGACCCATGACCCATGACCCATATGAGCCATATGACCCATATGACCCATGACCCATGACCCATGACCCATGACCCATGACCCGTATGACCCATGACCCATGACCCATATGGCCCATGACCCATGACCCATGACCCATGACCCATATGACCCATATGACCCATGACCCATGACCCATGACACATGACCCATATGACCCATATGACCCATATGACCCATATGACCCATGACCCATGACCCATGACCCATGACCCATGACCCATGACCCATGACCCATGACCAATGACCCATGACCCATATGACCCATATGACCCATGACCCATGACCCATGACCCATATGACCCATGACCCATGACCCATGACCCATATGACCCATGACCCATGACCCATATGACCCATATGACCCATATGACCCATGACCCATGACCCATGACCCATGACCCATATGACCCATATGACCCATGACCCATGACCCATGACCCATGACCCATGACCCATGACCCATGACCCATGACCCATGACCCATGACCCATGACCCATATGACCCATATGACCCATGACCCATGACCCATATGACCCATATGACCCATGACCAATGACCCATAACCCATATGACCCATATGACCCATGACCCATGACCCATGACCCATATGACCCATATGACCCATGACCCATGACCCATGACCCATGACCCATATGACCCATGACCCATTACCCATGACCCATATGACCCATATGACCCATGACCCATGACCCATGACCCATATGACCCATATGACCCATGACCCATGACCCATGACACATGACCCATATGACCCATATGACCCATATGACCCATATGACCCATAACCCATGACCCATGACCCATATGACCCATGACCCATGACCCATATGACCCATATGACCCATATGACCCATATGACCCATATGACCCATGACCCATGACCCATGACCCATATGACCCATGACCCATGACCCATATGACCCATATGACCCATGACCCATGACCCATGACCCATATGACCCATATGACCCATGACCAATGACCCATAACCCATATGACCCATATGACCCATGACCCATGACCCATGACCCATATGACCCATATGACCCATGACCCATGACCCATGACCCATATGACCCATGACCCATGACCCATGACCCATATGACCCATATGACCCATGACCCATGACCCATGACCCATATGACCCATATGACCCATGACCCATTACCCATGACACATGACCCATATGACCCATATGACCCATATGACCCATATGACCCATGACCCATGACCCATGACCCATATGACCCATGACCCATGACCCATATGACCCATATGACCCATATGACCCATGACCCATGACCCATGACCCATATGACCCATATGACCCATGACCCATGACCCATGACCCATATGACCCATATGACCCATGACCCATGACCCATGACCCATGACCCATGACCCATGACCCATGACCCATGACTCATGACCCATGACCCATGACCCATGACCCATGACCCATGACCCATGACCCATGACCCATGACCCATGACCCATGACCCATGACCCATATGACCCATATGACCCATATGACCCATATGACCCATGACCCATGACCCATGACCCATATGACCCATGACCCATGACCCATATGACCCATATGACCCATATGACCCATGACCCATGACCCATGACCCATATGACCCATATGACCCATGACCCATGACCCATGACCCATGACCCATGACCCATGACCCATGACCCATATGACCCATATGACCCATATGACCCATGACCCATGACCCATGACCCATGACCCATGACCCATGACCCGTATGACCCATGACCCATGACCCATGACCCATATGACCCATGACCCATGACCCATGACCCATATGACCCATATGACCCATGACCCATGACCCATGACACATGACCCATATGACCCATATGACCCATATGACCCATATGACCCATGACCCATGACCCATGACCCATGACCCATGACCCATGACCCATGACCCATGACCAATGACCCATGACCCATATGACCCATATGACCCATGACCCATGACCCATGACCCATATGACCCATGACCCATGACCCATGACCCATATGACCCATGACCCATGACCCATATGACCCATATGACCCATATGACCCATGACCCATGACCCATGACCCATATGACCCATATGACCCATGACCCATGACCCATGACCCATGACCCATGACCCATGACCCATGACCCATGACCCATGACCCATGACCCATATGACCCATATGACCCATGACCCATGACCCATATGACCCATAACCCATATGACCCATATGACCCATGACCCATGACCCATGACCCATATGACCCATATGACCCATGACCCATGACCCATGACCCATATGACCCATGACCCATGACCCATGACCCATATGACCCATATGACCCATGACCCATGACCCATGACACATGACCCATATGACCCATATGACCCATATGACCCATATGACCCATGACCCATGACCCATGACCCATATGACCCATGACCCATGACCCATATGACCCATATGACCCATATGACCCATGACCCATGACCCATGACCCATATGACCCATATGACCCATGACCCATGACCCATGACCCATGACCCATATGACCCATATGACCCATGACCCATGACCCATGACCCATGACCCATGACCCATGACCCATGACCCATGACCCATGACCCATGACCCATGACCCATGACCCATGACCCATGACCCATGACCCATGACCCATGACCCATGACACATGACCCATATGACCCATATGACCCATATGACCCATATGACCCATGACCCATGACCCATGACCCATATGACCCATGACCCATGACCCATATGACCCATATGACCCATATGACCCATGACCCATGACCCATGACCCATATGACCCATATGACCCATGACCCATGACCCATGACCCATGACCCATGACCCATGACCCATGACCCATGACCCATGACCCATGACCCATGACCCATGACCCATGACCCATGACCCATGACCCATGACCCATGACCCATATGACCCATGACCCATGACCCATGACCCATGACCCATATGACCCATTTGACCCGTGACCCATGACCCATGACCCATATGACCCATATGGCGCATGACCCATGACCCATGACCCATGACCCATGACCCATGACCCATGACCCATGACCCATGACCCATGACCCATGACCCATGACCCATGACCCATGACCCATGACCCATGACCCATGACCCATGACCCATGACCCATGACCCATGACCCATGACCCATGACCCATGACCCATGACCCATGACCCATGACCCATGACCCATATGACCCATATGACCCATGACCCATGACCCATGACCCATATGACCCATATGACCCATGACCCATGACCCATGACCCATGACCCATGACCCATGACCCATGACCCATGACCCATGACCCATGACCCATGACCCATGACCCATGACCCATATGACCCATATGACCCATGACCCATGACCCATGACCCATATGACCCATATGACCCATGACCAATGACCCATAACCCATATGACCCATATGACCCATGACCCATATGACCCATATGACCCATGACCCATGACCCATGACACATGACCCATATGACCCATATGACCCATATGACCCATATGACCCATGACCCATGACCCATGACCCATATGACCCATGACCCATGACCCATATGACCCATATGACCCATGACCCATGACCCATATGACCCATATGACCCATGACCCATGACCCATGACCCATGACCCATATGACCCATATGACCCATGACCCATGACCCATGACCCATATGACCCATATGACCCATGACCCATGACCCATGACCCATGACCCATGACCCATGACCCATGACCCATGACCCATATGACCCATGACCCATGACCCATGACCCATGACCCATGACCCATGACCCATGACACATGACCCATATGACCCATATGACCCATATGACCCATATGACCCATGACCCATGACCCATGACCCATGACCCATATGACCCATATGACCCATATGACCCATGACCCATGACCCATGACCCATATGACCCATATGACCCATGACCCATGACCCATGACCCATGACCCATGACCCATGACCCATGACCCATGACCCATGACCCATGACCCATGACCCATGACCCATGACCCATGACCCATGACCCATGACCCATGACCCATGACCCATGACCCATGACCCATGACCCATGACCCATATGACCCATGACCCATGACCCATGACCCATATGACCCATATGACCCATGACCCATGACCATGACCCATGACCCATATGACCCATATGACCCATGACCCATGACCCATGACCCATATGACCCATATGACCCATGACCCATGACCCATGACCCATATGACCCATGACCCATGACCCATGACCCATATGACCCATATGACCCATGACCCATGACCCATGACCCATGACCCATGACCCATATGACCCATATGACCCATGACCCATGACCAGACCCATGACCCATGACCCATGACCCATGACCCATGACCCCATGACCCATGACCCATGACCCATGACCCATGACCCATGACACATGACCCATATGACCATATGACCCATTGACCCATGACCCATGACCCATGACCCATATGACCCATATGACCCATATGACCCATATGACCCATGACCCATGACCCATGACCCATATGACCCATATGACCCATGACCCATGACCCATGACCCATGACCCATGACCCATATGACCCATATGACCCATGACCCATGACCCATGACCCATGACCCATGACCCATGACCCATGACCCATGACCCATGACCCATGACCCATGACCCATGACCCATGACCCATGACCCATGACCCATGACCCATGACCCATGACCCATGACACATGACCCATATGACCCATATGACCCATATGACCCATATGACCCATATGACCCATGACCCATGACCCATGACCCATATGACCCATGACCCATGACCCATATGACCCATATGACCCATATGACCCATGACCCATGACCCATGACCCATATGACCCATATGACCCATGACCCATGACCCGGGACCCATGACCCATGACCCATGACCCATGACCCATGACCCATATGAGCCATATGACCCATATGACCCATGACCCATGACCCATGACCCATGACCCGTATGACCCATGACCCATGACCCATATGGCCCATGACCCATGACCCATGACCCATGACCCATGACCCATATGACCCATGACCCATGACCCATGACCCATATGACCCATATGACCCATGACCCATGACCCATGACACATGACCCATATGACCCATATGACCCATATGACCCATATGACCCATGACCCATGACCCATGACCCATGACCCATGACCCATGACCCATGACCCATGACCAATGACCCATGACCCATATGACCCATATGACCCATGACCCATGACCCATGACCCATATGACCCATGACCCATGACCCATGACCCATATGACCCATGACCCATGACCCATATGACCCATATGACCCATATGACCCATGACCCATGACCCATGACCCATATGACCCATATGACCCATGACCCATGACCCATGACCCATGACCCATGACCCATGACCCATGACCCATGACCCATGACCCATATGACCCATATGACCCATGACCCATGACCCATATGACCCATATGACCCATGACCAATGACCCATAACCCATATGACCCATATGACCCATGACCCATGACCCATGACCCATATGACCCATATGACCCATGACCCATGACCCATGACCCATATGACCCATGACCCATTACCCATGACCCATATGACCCATATGACCCATGACCCATGACCCATGACCCATATGACCCATATGACCCATGACCCATGACCCATGACACATGACCCATATGACCCATATGACCCATATGACCCATATGACCCATAACCCATGACCCATGACCCATATGACCCATGACCCATGACCCATATGACCCATATGACCCATATGACCCATATGACCCATATGACCCATGACCCATGACCCATGACCCATATGACCCATGACCCATGACCCATATGACCCATATGACCCATGACCCATGACCCATGACCCATATGACCCATATGACCCATGACCAATGACCCATAACCCATATGACCCATATGACCCATGACCCATGACCCATGACCCATATGACCCATATGACCCATGACCCATGACCCATGACCCATATGACCCATGACCCATGACCCATGACCCATATGACCCATATGACCCATGACCCATGACCCATGACCCATATGACCCATATGACCCATGACCCATTACCCATGACACATGACCCATATGACCCATATGACCCATATGACCCATATGACCCATATGACCCATGACCCATGACCCATGACCCATATGACCCATGACCCATGACCCATATGACCCATATGACCCATATGACCCATGACCCATGACCCATGACCCATATGACCCATATGACCCATGACCCATGACCCATGACCCATATGACCCATATGACCCATGACCCATGACCCATGACCCATGACCCATGACCCATGACCCATGACCCATGACTCATGACCCATGACCCATGACCCATGACCCATGACCCATGACCCATGACCCATGACCCATGACCCATGACCCATGACCCATGACCCATATGACCCATATGACCCATATGACCCATATGACCCATGACCCATGACCCATGACCCATATGACCCATGACCCATGACCCATATGACCCATATGACCCATATGACCCATGACCCATGACCCATGACCCATATGACCCATATGACCCATGACCCATGACCCATGACCCATGACCCATGACCCATGACCCATGACCCATATGACCCATATGACCCATATGACCCATGACCCATGACCCATGACCCATGACCCATGACCCATGACCCGTATGACCCATGACCCATGACCCATGACCCATATGACCCATGACCCATGACCCATGACCCATATGACCCATATGACCCATGACCCATGACCCATGACACATGACCCATATGACCCATATGACCCATATGACCCATATGACCCATGACCCATGACCCATGACCCATGACCCATGACCCATGACCCATGACCCATGACCAATGACCCATGACCCATATGACCCATATGACCCATGACCCATGACCCATGACCCATATGACCCATGACCCATGACCCATGACCCATATGACCCATATGACCCATGACCCATGACCCATATGACCCATATGACCCATATGACCCATGACCCATGACCCATGACCCATATGACCCATATGACCCATGACCCATGACCCATGACCCATGACCCATGACCCATGACCCATGACCCATGACCCATGACCCATATGACCCATATGACCCATGACCCATGACCCATATGACCCATATGACCCATGACCAATGACCCATAACCCATATGACCCATATGACCCATGACCCATGACCCATGACCCATATGACCCATATGACCCATGACCCATGACCCATATGACCCATGACCCATTACCCATGACCCATATGACCCATATGACCCATGACCCATGACCCATGACCCATATGACCCATATGACCCATGACCCATGACCCATGACACATGACCCATATGACCCATATGACCCATATGACCCATATGACCCATGACCCATGACCCATGACCCATATGACCCATATGACCCATGACCCATGACCCATATGACCCATATGACCCATATGACCCATATGACCCATATGACCCATGACCCATGACCCATGACCCATATGACCCATGACCCATGACCCATATGACCCATGACCCATGACCCATGACCCATATGACCCATATGACCCATATGACCCATGACCAATGACACATAACCCATATGACCCATATGACCCATGACCCATGACCCATGACCCATGACCCATATGACCCATATGACCCATGACCCATGACCCATGACCCATATGACCCATGACCCATGACCCATGACCCATATGACCCATATGACCCATGACCCATGACCCATGACCCATATGACCCATATGACCCATGACCCATTACCCATGACACATGACCCATATGACCCATATGACCCATATGACCCATGACCCATGACCCATGACCCATATGACCCATGACCCATGACCCATATGACCCATATGACCCATATGACCCATGACCCATGACCCATGACCCATATGACCCATATGACCCATGACCCATGACCCATGACCCATATGACCCATATGACCCATGACCCATGACCCATGACCCATGACCTATGACCCATGACCCATGACCCATGACTCATGACCCATGACCCATGACCCATGACCCATGACCCATGACCCATGACCCATGACCCATGACCCATGACCCATGACCCATGACACATGACCCATATGACCCATATGACCCATATGACCCATATGACCCATGACCCATGACCCATGACCCATATGACCCATGACCCATGACCCATATGACCCATATGACCCATATGACCCATGACCCATGACCCATGTCCCATATGACCCATATGACCCATGACCCATGACCCATGACCCATGACCCATGACCCATGACCCATGACCCATATGAGCCATATGACCCATATGACCCATGACCCATGACCCATGACCCATGACCCATGACCCATGACCCGTATGACCCATGACCCATGACCCATATGGCCCATGACCCATGACCCATGACCCATGACCCATATGACCCATGACCCATGACCCATGACCCATGACCCATGACCCATGACCCATGACCCATGACCCATGACCCATGACCCATGACCCATGACCCATGACCCATGACCCATGACCCATGACCCATATGACCCATATGACCCATGACCCATGACCCATGACCCATGACCCATGACCCATGACCCGTATGACCCATGACCCATGACCCATATGGCCCATGACCCATGACCCATGACCCATGACCCATATGACCCATTTGACCCGTGACCCATGACCCATGACCCATATGACCCACATGACCCATGACCCATATGACCCATATGACGCATGACCCATGACCCATGACCCATGACCCATGACCCATGACCCATGACCCATGACCCATGACACATGACCCATATGACCCATACGACCCATATGACCCATATGACCCATGACCCATGACCCATGACCCATGACCCATATGACCCATGACCCATGACCCATGACCCATATGACACATATGACCCATATGACCCATGACCCATGACCCATGACCCATGACCCATGACCCATGACCCATGACCCATGACCCATGACCCATGACCCATGTGACCCATATGACCCATGACCCATGACCCATGACCCATGACCCATATGACCCATTTGACCCGTGACCCATGACCCATGACCCATATGACCCATATGACCCATGACCCATATGACCCATATGACGCATGACCCATGACCCATGACCCATGACCCATGAACCATGACACATGACCCATATGACCCATACGACCCATATGACCCATATGACCCATGACCCATGACCCATGACCCATGACCCATATGACCCATGACCCATGACCCATGACCCATATGACCCATATGACCCATATGACCCATGACCCATGACCCATGACCCATGACCCATGACCCATGACCCATGACCCATGACCCATGACCCATGACCCATGACCCATGACCCATGACCCATGACCCATGACCCATGACACATGACCCATATGACCCATATGACCCATATGACCCATATGACCCATGACCCATGACCCATGACCCATATGACCCATGACCCATGACCCATATGACCCATATGACCCATATGACCCATGACCCATGACCCATGACCCATATGACCCATATGACCCATGACCCATGACCCATGACCCATGACCCATGACCCATGACCCATGACCCATGACCCATGACCCATGACCCATGACCCATGACCCATGACCCATGACCCATGACCCATGACCCATGACCCATGACCCATGACCCATGACCCATGACCCATGACCCATATGACCCATGACCCATGACCCATGACCCATGACCCATATGACCCATTTGACCCGTGACCCATGACCCATGACCCATGTGACCCATATGACGCATGACCCATGACCCATGACCCATGACCCATGACCCATGACCCTTGACCCATGACCCATGACCCATGACCCATGACCCATGACCCATGACCCATGACCCATGACCCATGACCCATGACCCATGACCCATGACCCATGACCCATGACCCATGACCCATGACCCATATGACCCATATGACCCATGACCCATGACCCATGACCCATATGACCCATATGACCCATGACCCATGACCCATGACCCATGACCCATGACCCATGACCCATGACCCATGACCCATGACCCATGACCCATGACCCATGACCCATGACCCATATGACCCATATGACCCATGACCCATGACCCATGACCCATATGACCCATATGACCCATGACCAATGACCCATAACCCATATGACCCATATGACCCATGACCCATGACCCATGACCCATATGACCCATATGACCCATGACCCATGACCCATGACCCATGACCCATATGACCCATGACCCATGACCCATGACCCATATGACCCATATGACCCATGACCCATGACCCATGACCCATATGACCCATATGACCCATGACCCATGACCCATGACACATGACCCATATGACCCATATGACCCATATGACCCATATGACCCATGACCCATGACCCATGACCCATATGACCCATGACCCATATGACCCATATGACCCATATGACCCATATGACCCATGACCCATGACCCATGACCCATATGACCCATATGACCCATGTCCCATGACCCATGACCCATGACCCATGACCCATATGACCCATATGACCCATGACCCATGACCCATGACCCATGACCCATGACCCATGACCCATGACCCATGACCCATGACCCATGACCCATGACCCATGACCCATGACCCATGACCCATGACACATGACCCATATGACCCATATGACCCATATGACCCATATGACCCATGACCCATGACCCATGACCCATATGACCCATGACCCATGACCCATATGATCCATATGACCCATATGACCCATGACCCATGACCCATGACCCATATGACCCATATGACCCATGACCCATGACCCATGACCCATGACCCATGACCCATGACCCATGACCCATGACCCATATGAGCCATATGACCCATATGACCCATGACCCATGACCCATGACCCATGACCCATGACCCGTATGACCCATGACCCATGACCCATATGGCCCATGACCCATGACCCATGACCCATGACCCATGACCCATATGACCCATGACCCATGACCCATGACCCATATGACCCATGACCCATGACCCATATGACCCATATGACCCATATGACCCATGACCCATGACCCATGACCCATATGACCCATATGACCCATGACCCATGACCCATGACCCATGACCCATGACCCATGACCCATATGACCCATATGACCCATGACCCATGACCCATGACCCATGACCCATGACCCATGACCCATGACCATGACCCATGACCCATGACCCATGACCCATGACCCATGACCCATGACCCATGACCCATTACCCATGACCCATGACACATGACCCATATGACCCATATGACCCATATGACCCATATGACCCATGACCCATGACCCATGACCCATATGACCCATGACCCATGACCCATATGACCCATATGACCCATATGACCCATGACCCATGACCCATGACCCATATGACCCATATGACCCATGACCCATGACCCATGACCCATGACCCATGACCCATGACCCATGACCCATGACCCATGACCCATGACCCATATGAGCCATATGACCCATATGACCCATGACCCATGACCCATGACCCACGACCCATGACCCATGACCCGTATGACCCATGACCCATGACCCATATGGCCCACGACCCATGACCCATGACCCATGACCCATATGACCCATGACCCATGACCCATGACCCATGACCCATGACCCATGACCCATATGACCCATATGACCCATGACCCATGACCCATGACCCATGACCCATGACCCATGACCCATGACCCATGACCCATGACCCATGACCCATGACCCATGACCCATGACCCGTGACCCATGACCCATGACCCATGACCCATGACCCATGACCCATGACCCATATGACCCATATGACCCATGACCCATGACCCATATGACCCATATGACCCATGACCAATGACCCATAACCCATATGACCCATATGACCCATGACCCATGACCCATGACCCATATGACCCATATGACCCATGACCCATGACCCATGACCCATATGACCCATGACCCATGACCCATGACCCATATGACCCATATGACCCATGACCCATGACCCATGACCCATATGACCCATATGACCCATGACCCATGACCCATGACACATGACCCATATGACCCATATGACCCATATGACCCATATGACCCATGACCCATGACCCATGACCCATATGACCCATGACCCATGACCCATATGACCCATATGACCCATATGACCCATATGACCCATATGACCCATGACCCATGACCCATGACCCATATGACCCATGACCCATGACCCATATGACCCATATGACCCATGACCCATGACCCATGACCCATATGACCCATATGACCCATGACCAATGACCCATAACCCATATGACCCATATGACCCATGACCCATGACCCATGACCCATGACCCATATGACCCATATGACCCATGACCCATGACCCATGACCCATATGACCCATGACCCATGACCCATGACCCATATGACCCATATGACCCATGACCCATGACCCATGACCCATGACCCATATGACCCATATGACCCATGACCCATGACCCATGACACATGACCCATATGACCCATATGACCCATATGACCCATATGACCCATGACCCATGACCCATGACCCATGACCCATATGACCCATGACCCATGACCCAAATGACCCATATGACCCATATGACCCATGACCCATGACCCATGACCCATATGACCCATATGACCCATGACCCATAACCCATGACCCATATGACCCATATGACCCATGACCCATGACCCATGACCCATGACCCATGACCCATGACCCATGACCCATGACCCATGACTCATGACCCATGACCCATGACCCATGACCCATGACCCATGACCCATGACCCATGACCCATGACCCATGACCCATGACACATGACCCATATGACCCATATGACCCATATGACCCATATGACCCATGACCCATGACCCATGACCCATATGACCCATGACCCATGACCCATATGACCCATATGACCCATATGACCCATGACCCATGACCCATGACCCATGACCCATATGACCCATATGACCCATGACCCATGACCCATGACCCATGACCCATGACCCATGACCCATGACCCATATGAGCCATATGACCCATATGACCCATGACCCATGACCCATGACCCATGACCCATGACCCATGACCCATGACCCATGACCCATGACCCATGACCCATGACCCATGACCCATGACCCATGACCCATGACCCATGACCCATGACCCATATGACCCATATGACCCATGACCCATGACCCATGACCCATGACCCATATGACCCATATGACCCATGACCAATGACCCATAACCCATATGACCCATATGACCCATGACCCATGACCCATGACCCATGACCCATATGACCCATATGACC
The DNA here is from genome assembly GCA_963932335.1 of Andrena marginata. Classification (NCBI taxonomy): domain Eukaryota; kingdom Metazoa; phylum Arthropoda; class Insecta; order Hymenoptera; family Andrenidae; genus Andrena; species Andrena marginata. The sequence continues at coordinate 18,232,573 of OZ010660.1, forward strand.
CATGACCCATGACCCATGTGACCCATATGACCCATGACCCATGACCCATGACCCATGACCCATATGACCCATATGACCCGTGACCCATGACCCATGACCCATATGACCCATGACCCATATGACCCATATGACCCATGACCCATGACCCATGACCCATGACCCATGACCCATGACCCATGACCCATGACCCATGACCCATGACCCATGACCCATGACCCATGACCCATGACCCATGACCCATGACCCATGACCCATGACCCATATGACCCATGACCCATATGACCCATGACCCATGACCCATGACCCATATGACCCATTTGACCCGTGACCCATGACCCATGACCCATGTGACCCATATGACGCATGACCCATGACCCATGACCCATGACCCATGACCCATGACCCATGACCCATGACCCATGACCCATGACCCATGACCCATGACCCATGACCCATGACCCATGACCCATGACCCATGACCCATGACCCATGACCCATGACCCATGACCCATGACACATGACCCATGACCCATATGACCCATATGACCCATGACCCATGACCCATGACCCATATGACCCATATGACCCATGACCCATGACCCATGACCCATGACCCATGACCCATGACCCATGACCCATGACCCATGACCCATGACCCATGACCCATGACCCATGACCCATGACCCATGACCCATGACCCATGACCCATGACCCATGACCCATGACCCATGACCCATGACCCATGACCCATGACCCATGACCCATGACCCATGACCCATATGACCCATATGACCCATGACCCATGACCCATGACCCATATGACCCATATGACCCATGACCCATGACCCATGACCCATGACCCATGACCCATGACCCATGACCCATGACCCATGACCCATGACCCATGACCCATGACCCATATGACCCATATGACCCATGACCCATGACCCATATGACCCATATGACCCATGACCAATGACCCATAACCCATATGACCCATAACCCATATGACCCATATGACCCATGACCCATATGACCCATATGACCCATGACCCATGACCCATGACCCATGACACATGACCCATATGACCCATATGACCCATATGACCCATATGACCCATGACCCATGACCCATGACCCATATGACCCATGACCCATGACCCATATGACCCATATGACCCATATGACCCATATGACCCATGACCCATGACCCATGACCCATGACCCATGACCCATGTCCCATGACCCATGACCCATGACCCATGACCCATGACCCATGACCCATGACCCATGACCCATGACCCATGACCCATGACACATGACCCATATGACCCATATGACCCATATGACCCATATGACCCATGACCCATGACCCATGACCCATATGACCCATGACCCATGACCCATATGACCCATATGACCCAAATGACCCATGACCCATGACCCATGACCCATATGACCCATATGACCCATGACCCATGACCCATGACCCATGACCCATGACCCATGACCCATGACCCATGACCCATGACCCATGACCCATGACCCATGACCCATGACCCATGACCCATATGACCCATGACCCATGACCCATGACCCATGACCCATATGACCCATTTGACCCGTGACCCATGACCCATGACCCATATGACCCATATGACCCATGACCCATGACCCATGACCCATGACCCATATGACCCATATGACCCATGACCCATGACCCATGACCCATATGACCCATATGACCCATGACCAATGACCCATAACCCATATGACCCATATGACCCATGACCCATGACCCATGACCCATGACCCATGACCCATGACCCATGACCCATGACCCATGACCCATGACCCATGACCCATGACCCATGACCCATGACACATGACCCATATGACCCATATGACCCATGACCCATGACCCATGACCCATATGACCCATATGACCCATATGACCCATATGACCCATGACCCATGACCCATGACCCATATGACCCATATGACCCATGACCCATGACCCATGACCCATGACCCATGACCCATATGACCCATATGACCCATGACCCATGACCCATGACCCATGACCCATGACCCATGACCCATGACCCATGACCCATGACCCATGACCCATGACCCATGACCCATGACCCATGACACATGACCCATATGACCCATATGACCCATATGACCCATATGACCCATGACCCATGACCCATGACCCATATGACCCATGACCCATGACCCATATGACCCATATGACCCATATGACCCATGACCCATGACCCATGACCCATATGACCCATATGACCCATGACCCATGACCCGGGACCCATGACCCATGACCCATGACCCATGACCCATGACCCATATGAGCCATATGACCCATATGACCCATGACCCATGACCCATGACCCATGACCCATGACCCGTATGACCCATGACCCATGACCCATATGGCCCATGACCCATGACCCATGACCCATGACCCATATGACCCATGACCCATGACCCATGACCCATGACCCATATGACCCATATGACCCATGACCCATGACACATGACCCATATGACCCATATGACCCATATGACCCATATGACCCATGACCCATGACCCATGACCCATGACCCATGACCCATGACCCATGACCCATGACCCATGACCAATGACCCATGACCCATATGACCCATATGACCCATGACCCATATGACCCATGACCCATGACCCATGACCCATATGACCCATGACCCATGACCCATGACCCATGACCCATGACCCATGACCCATGACCCATGACCCATGACCCATGACCCACGACCCATGACCCATATGACCCATATGACCCATGACCCATGACCCATGACCCATATGACCCATATGACCCATGACCCATGACCCATGACCCATGACCCATGACCCATGACCCATGACCCATGACCCATATGACCCATATGACCCATGACCCATGACCCATGACCCATATGACCCATATGACCCATGACCAATGACCCATAACCCATATGACCCATATGACCCATGACCCATGACCCATGACCCATATGACCCATATGACCCATGACCCATGACCCATGACCCATATGACCCATGACCCATGACCCATGACCCATATGACCCATATGACCCATGACCCATGACCCATGACCCATATGACCCATATGACCCATGACCCATGACCCATGACACATGACCCATATGACCCATATGACCCATATGACCCATATGACCCATGACCCATGACCCATGACCCATATGACCCATGACCCATGACCCATATGACCCATATGACCCATATGACCCATGACCCATGACCCATGACCCATATGACCCATATGACCCATGACCCATGACCCATGACCCATGACCCATATGACCCATATGACCCATGACCCATGACCCATGACCCATGACCCATGACCCATGACCCATGACCCATGACCCATGACCCATGACCCATGACCCATGACCCATGACCCATGACCCATGACCCATGACCCATGACCCATGACCCATGACCCATGACCCATGACCCATGACCCATGACCCATGACCCATGACCCATGACCCATGACCCATGACCCATGACACATGACCCATATGACCCATATGACCCATATGACCCATGACCCATGACCCATGACCCATATGACCCATGACCCATGACCCATATGACCCATATGACCCATATGACCCATGACCCATGACCCATGACCCATATGACCCATATGACCCATGACCCATGACCCATGACCCATGACCCATGACCCATGACCCATGACCCATGACCCATGACCCATGACCCATGACCCATGACCCATGACCCATGACCCATATGACCCATGACCCATGACCCATGACCCATGACCCATATGACCCATTTGACCCGTGACCCATGACCCATGACCCATATGACCCATATGACGCATGACCCATGACCCATGACCCATGACCCATGACCCATGACCCATGACCCATGACCCATGACCCATGACCCATGACCCATGACCCATGACCCATGACCCATGACCCATATGACCCATATGACCCATGACCCATGACCCATGACCCATATGACCCATATGACCCATGACCCATGACCCATGACCCATGACCCATGACCCATGACCCATGACCCATGACCCATGACCCATGACCCATGACCCATGACCCATATGACCCATATGACCCATGACCCATGACCCATGACCCATATGACCCATATGACCCATGACCAATGACCCATAACCCATATGACCCATATGACCCATGACCCATATGACCCATATGACCCATGACCCATGACCCATGACACATGACCCATATGACCCATATGACCCATATGACCCATATGACCCATGACCCATGACCCATGACCCATATGACCCATGACCCATGACCCATATGACCCATATGACCCATATGACCCATGACCCATGACCCATGACCCATATGACCCATATGACCCATGACCCATGACCCATGACCCATGACCCATATGACCCATATGACCCATGACCCATGACCCATGACCCATGACCCATGACCCATGACCCATGACCCATGACCCATGACCCATGACCCATGACCCATGACCCATGACCCATGACCCATGACCCATGACCCATGACCCATGACACATGACCCATATGACCCATATGACCCATATGACCCATATGACCCATGACCCATGACCCATGACCCATATGACCCATGACCCATGACCCATATGACCCATATGACCCATATGACCCATGACCCATGACCCAGGACCCATATGACCCATATGACCCATGACCCATGACCCATGACCCATGACCCATGACCCATGACCCATGACCCATGACCCATGACCCATGACCCATGACCCATGACCCATGACCCATGACCCATATGACCCATGACCCATGACCCATGACCCATGACCCATATGACCCATTTGACCCGTGACCCATGACCCATGACCCATATGACCCATATGACGCATGACCCATGACCCATGACCCATGACCCATGACCCATGACCCATGACCCATGACCCATGACCCATGACCCATGACCCATGACCCATGACCCATGACCCATGACCCATGACCCATGACCCATGACCCATGACCCATGACCCATGACCCATGACCCATATGACCCATATGACCCATGACCCATGACCCATGACCCATGACCCATGACCCATGACCCATGACCCATGACCCATGACCCATGACCCATGACCCATGACCCATATGACCCATATGACCCATGACCCATGACCCATGACCCATGACCCATATGACCCATATGACCCATGACCAATGACCCATAACCCATATGACCCATATGACCCATGACCCATGACCCATGACCCATATGACCCGTATGACCCATGACCCATGACCCATATGACCCATGACCCATGACCCATGACCCATATGACCCATATGACCCATGACCCATGACCCATGACCCATATGACCCATATGACCCATATGACCCATATGACCCATGACCCATGACCCATGACCCATATGACCCATATGACCCATGACCCATGACCCATGACCCATGACCCATGACCCATATGACCCATATGACCCATGACCCATGACCCATGACCCATGACCCATGACCCATGACCCATGACCCATGTCCCATGACCCATGACCCATGACCCATGACCCATGACCCATGACCCATGACCCATGACCCATGACCCATGACACATGACCCATATGACCCATATGACCCATATGACCCATATGACCCATATGACCCATGACCCATGACCCATGACCCATATGACCCATGACCCATGACCCATATGACCCATATGACCCATATGACCCATGACCCATGACCCATGACCCATATGACCCATATGACCCATGACCCATGACCCGGGACCCATGACCCATGACCCATGACCCATGACCCATGACCCATGACCCATGACCCATATGAGCCATATGACCCATATGACCCATGACCCATGACCCATGACCCATGACCCATGACCCATGACCCATGACCCATGACCCATATGAGCCATATGACCCATATGACCCATGACCCATGACCCATGACCCATGACCCATGACCCATGACCCATGACCCATGACCCATGACCCATGACCCATGACCCATATGACCCATATGACCCATGACCCATGACCCATGACCCATATGACCCATATGACCCATGACCAATGACCCATAACCCATATGACCCATATGACCCATGACCCATGACCCATGACCCATATGACCCGTATGACCCATGACCCATGACCCATATGACCCATGACCCATGACCCATGACCCATATGACCCATATGACCCATGACCCATGACCCATGACCCATATGACCCATTTGACCCGTGACCCATGACCCATGACCCATATGACCCATATGACGCATGACCCATGACCCATGACCCATGACCCATGACCCATGACCCATGACCCATGACCCATGACCCATGACCCATGACCCATGACCCATGACCCATGACCCATGACCCATGACCCATGACCCATGACCCATGACCCATGACCCATGACCCATGACCCATGACCCATGACCCATGACCCATATGACCCATATGACCCATGACCCATGACCCATGACCCATATGACCCATATGACCCATGACCCATGACCCATGACCCATGACCCATGACCCATGACCCATGACCCATGACCCATGACCCATGACCCATGACCCATGACCCATGACCCATATGACCCATATGACCCATGACCCATGACCCATGACCCATGACCCATATGACCCATTTGACCCGTGACCCATGACCCATGACCCATATGACCCATATGACGCATGACCCATGACCCATGACCCATGACCCATGACCCATGACCCATGACCCATGACCCATGACCCATGACCCATGACCCATGACCCATGACCCATGACCCATGACCCATGACCCATGACCCATGACCCATGACCCACGACCCATGACCCATATGACCCATATGACCCATGACCCATGACCCATGACCCATATGACCCATATGACCCATGACCCATGACCCATGACCCATGACCCATGACCCATGACCCATGACCCATGACCCATGACCCATGACCCATGACCCATGACCCATGACCCATGACCCATGACCCATGACCCATGACCCATGACCCATGACCCATGACCCATGACCCATGACCCATGACCCATGACCCATGACCCATGACCCATGACCCACGACCCATGACCCATATGACCCATATGACCCATGACCCATGACCCATGACCCATATGACCCATATGACCCATGACCCATGACCCATGACCCATGACCCATGACCCATGACCCATGACCCATGACCCATGACCCATGACCCATGACCCATGACCCATGACCCATATGACCCATATGACCCATGACCCATGACCCATGACCCATATGACCCATATGACCCATGACCAATGACCCATAACCCATATGACCCATATGACCCATGACCCATGACCCATGACCCATATGACCCATATGACCCATGACCCATGACCCATGACCCATATGACCCATGACCCATGACCCATGACCCATATGACCCATATGACCCATGACCCATATGACCCATATGACCCATGACCCATGACCCATGACACATGACCCATATGACCCATATGACCCATATGACCCATATGACCCATGACCCATGACCCATGACCCATATGACCCATGACCCATGACCCATATGACCCATATGACCCATATGACCCATGACCCATGACCCATATGACCCATATGACCCATGACCCATGACCCATGACCCATGACCCATATGACCCATATGACCCATGACCCATGACCCATGACCCATGACCCATGACCCATGACCCATGACCCATGACCCATGACCCATGACCCATGACCCATGACCCATGACCCATGACCCATGACCCATGACCCATGACCCATGACCCATGACCCATGACCCATGACACATGACCCATATGACCCATGACCCATATGACCCATATGACCCATATGACCCATATGACCCATGACCCATGACCCATGACCCATATGACCCATGACCCATGACCCATATGACCCATATGACCCATATGACCCATGACCCATGACCCATGACCCATATGACCCATATGACCCATGACCCATGACCCATGACCCATGACCCATGACCCATGACCCATGACCCATGACCCATGACCCATGACCCATGACCCATGACCCATATGACCCATGACCCATGACCCATGACCCATGACCCATATGACCCATTTGACCCGTGACCCATGACCCATGACCCATATGACCCATATGACGCATGACCCATGACCCATGACCCATGACCCATGACCCATGACCCATGACCCATGACCCATGACCCATGACCCATGACCCATGACCCATGACCCATGACCCATGACCCATGACCCATGACCCATGACCCATGACCCATGACCCATGACCCATGACCCATGACCCATATGACCCATATGACCCATGACCCATGACCCATGACCCATATGACCCATATGACCCATGACCCATGACCCATGACCCATGACCCATGACCCATGACCCATGACCCATGACCCATGACCCATGACCCATGACCCATGACCCATATGACCCATATGACCCATGACCCATGACCCATGACCCATATGACCCATATGACCCATGACCAATGACCCATAACCCATATGACCCATAACCCATATGACCCATAACCCATATGACCCATATGACCCATGACCCATATGACCCATATGACCCATGACCCATGACCCATGACCCATGACACATGACCCATATGACCCATATGACCCATATGACCCATATGACCCATGACCCATGACCCATGACCCATATGACCCATGACCCATGACCCATATGACCCATATGACCCATATGACCCATATGACCCATATGACGCATGACCCATGACCCATATGACCCATGACCCATGACCCATATGACCCATATGACCCATATGACCCATGACCCATGACCCATATGACCCATATGACCCATGACCCATGACCCATGACCCATGACCCATATGACCCATATGACCCATGACCCATGACCCATGACCCATGACCCATGACCCATGACCCATGACCCATGACCCATGACCCATGACCCATGACCCATGACCCATGACCCATGACCCATGACCCATGACCCATGACCCATGACCCATGACCCATGACACATGACCCATATGACCCATGACCCATATGACCCATATGACCCATATGACCCATATGACCCATGACCCATGACCCATGACCCATATGACCCATGACCCATGACCCATATGACCCATATGACCCATATGACCCATGACCCATGACCCATGACCCATATGACCCATATGACCCATGACCCATGACCCATGACCCATGACCCATGACCCATGACCCATGACCCATGACCCATGACCCATGACCCATGACCCATATGACCCATGACCCATGACCCATGACCCATGACCCATATGACCCATTTGACCCGTGACCCATGACCCATGACCCATATGACCCATATGACGCATGACCCATGACCCATGACCCATGACCCATGACCCATGACCCATGACCCATGACCCATGACCCATGACCCATGACCCATGACCCATGACCCATGACCCATGACCCATGACCCATGACCCATGACCCATGACCCATGACCCATGACCCATGACCCATGACCCATATGACCCATATGACCCATGACCCATGACCCATGACCCATATGACCCATATGACCCATGACCCATGACCCATGACCCATGACCCATGACCCATGACCCATGACCCATGACCCATGACCCATGACCCATGACCCATGACCCATGACCCATGACCCATGACCCATGACCCATATGACCCATATGACCCATGACCCATGACCCATGACCCATATGACCCATATGACCCATGACCAATGACCCATAACCCATATGACCCATAACCCATATGACCCATATGACCCATGACCCATATGACCCATATGACCCATGACCCATGACCCATGACCCATGACACATGACCCATATGACCCATATGACCCATATGACCCATATGACCCATGACCCATGACCCATGACCCATATGACCCATGACCCATGACCCATATGACCCATATGACCCATATGACCCATATGACCCATGACCCATGACCCATGACCCATGACCCATGACCCATGTCCCATGACCCATGACCCATGACCCATGACCCATGACCCATGACCCATGACCCATGACCCATGACCCATGACCCATGACACATGACCCATATGACCCATATGACCCATATGACCCATATGACCCATGACCCATGACCCATGACCCATATGACCCATGACCCATGACCCATATGACCCATATGACCCAAATGACCCATGACCCATGACCCATGACCCATATGACCCATATGACCCATGACCCATGACCCATGACCCATGACCCATGACCCATGACCCATGACCCATGACCCATGACCCATGACCCATGACCCATGACCCATGACCCATGACCCATATGACCCATGACCCATGACCCATGACCCATGACCCATATGACCCATTTGACCCGTGACCCATGACCCATGACCCATATGACCCATATGACCCATGACCCATGACCCATGACCCATGACCCATATGACCCATATGACCCATGACCCATGACCCATGACCCATATGACCCATATGACCCATGACCAATGACCCATAACCCATATGACCCATATGACCCATGACCCATGACCCATGACCCATATGACCCATATGACCCATGACCCATGACCCATGACCCATGACCCATGACCCATATGACCCATGACCCATGACCCATGACCCATATGACCCATATGACCCATGACCCATGACCCATGACCCATATGACCCATATGACCCATATGACCCATATGACCCATGACCCATGACCCATGACCCATATGACCCATATGACCCATGACCCATGACCCATGACCCATGACCCATGACCCATATGACCCATATGACCCATGACCCATGACCCATGACCCATGACCCATGACCCATGACCCATGACCCATGACCCATGACCCATGACCCATGACCCATGACCCATGACCCATGACACATGACCCATATGACCCATATGACCCATATGACCCATATGACCCATGACCCATGACCCATGACCCATATGACCCATGACCCATGACCCATATGACCCATATGACCCATATGACCCATGACCCATGACCCATGACCCATATGACCCATATGACCCATGACCCATGACCCGGGACCCATGACCCATGACCCATGACCCATGACCCATGACCCATATGAGCCATATGACCCATATGACCCATGACCCATGACCCATGACCCATGACCCATGACCCGTATGACCCATGACCCATGACCCATATGGCCCATGACCCATGACCCATGACCCATGACCCATATGACCCATGACCCATGACCCATGACCCATATGACCCATATGACCCATGACCCATGACACATGACCCATATGACCCATATGACCCATATGACCCATATGACCCATGACCCATGACCCATGACCCATGACCCATGACCCATGACCCATGACCCATGACCCATGACCAATGACCCATGACCCATATGACCCATATGACCCATGACCCATATGACCCATGACCCGTGACCCATGACCCATATGACCCATGACCCATGACCCATGACCCATGACCCATGACCCATGACCCATGACCCATGACCCATGACCCATGACCCATGACCCACGACCCATGACCCATATGACCCATATGACCCATGACCCATGACCCATGACCCATATGACCCATATGACCCATGACCCATGACCCATGACCCATGACCCATGACCCATGACCCATGACCCATGACCCATGACCCATGACCCATATGACCCATATGACCCATGACCCATGACCCATGACCCATATGACCCATATGACCCATGACCAATGACCCATAACCCATATGACCCATATGACCCATGACCCATGACCCATGACCCATATGACCCATATGACCCATGACCCATGACCCATGACCCATATGACCCATGACCCATGACCCATGACCCATATGACCCATATGACCCATGACCCATGACCCATGACCCATATGACCCATATGACCCATGACCCATATGACCCATATGACCCATGACCCATGACCCATGACACATGACCCATATGACCCATATGACCCATATGACCCATATGACCCATGACCCATGACCCATGACCCATATGACCCATGACCCATGACCCATATGACCCATATGACCCATATGACCCATGACCCATGACCCATGACCCATATGACCCATATGACCCATGACCCATGACCCATGACCCATGACCCATATGACCCATATGACCCATGACCCATGACCCATGACCCATGACCCATGACCCATGACCCATGACCCATGACCCATGACCCATGACCCATGACCCATGACCCATGACCCATGACCCATGACCCATGACCCATGACCCATGACCCATGACCCATGACCCATGACACATGACCCATATGACCCATATGACCCATATGACCCATGACCCATGACCCATGACCCATGACCCATATGACCCATGACCCATGACCCATATGACCCATATGACCCATATGACCCATGACCCATGACCCATGACCCATATGACCCATATGACCCATGACCCATGACCCATGACCCATGACCCATGACCCATGACCCATGACCCATGACCCATGACCCATGACCCATGACCCATGACCCATGACCCATGACCCATGACCCATGACCCATGACCCATATGACCCATGACCCATGACCCATGACCCATGACCCATATGACCCATTTGACCCGTGACCCATGACCCATGACCCATATGACCCATATGACGCATGACCCATGACCCATGACCCATGACCCATGACCCATGACCCATGACCCATGACCCATGACCCATGACCCATGACCCATGACCCATGACCCATGACCCATGACCCATGACCCATATGACCCATATGACCCATGACCCATGACCCATGACCCATATGACCCATATGACCCATGACCCATGACCCATGACCCATGACCCATGACCCATGACCCATGACCCATGACCCATGACCCATGACCCATGACCCATGACCCATATGACCCATATGACCCATGACCCATGACCCATGACCCATATGACCCATATGACCCATGACCAATGACCCATAACCCATATGACCCATATGACCCATGACCCATATGACCCATATGACCCATGACCCATGACCCATGACACATGACCCATATGACCCATATGACCCATATGACCCATATGACCCATGACCCATGACCCATGACCCATATGACCCATGACCCATGACCCATATGACCCATATGACCCATATGACCCATGACCCATGACCCATGACCCATATGACCCATATGACCCATGACCCATGACCCATGACCCATGACCCATATGACCCATATGACCCATGACCCATGACCCATGACCCATGACCCATGACCCATGACCCATGACCCATGACCCATGACCCATGACCCATGACCCATGACCCATGACCCATGACCCATGACCCATGACCCATGACACATGACCCATATGACCCATATGACCCATATGACCCATATGACCCATGACCCATGACCCATGACCCATATGACCCATGACCCATGACCCATATGACCCATATGACCCATATGACCCATGACCCATGACCCAGGACCCATATGACCCATATGACCCATGACCCATGACCCATGACCCATGACCCATGACCCATGACCCATGACCCATGACCCATGACCCATGACCCATGACCCATGACCCATGACCCATGACCCATGACCCATATGACCCATGACCCATGACCCATGACCCATGACCCATATGACCCATTTGACCCGTGACCCATGACCCATGACCCATATGACCCATATGACGCATGACCCATGACCCATGACCCATGACCCATGACCCATGACCCATGACCCATGACCCATGACCCATGACCCATGACCCATGACCCATGACCCATGACCCATGACCCATGACCCATGACCCATGACCCATGACCCATGACCCATGACCCATATGACCCATATGACCCATGACCCATGACCCATGACCCATGACCCATGACCCATGACCCATGACCCATGACCCATGACCCATGACCCATGACCCATGACCCATGACCCATATGACCCATATGACCCATGACCCATGACCCATGACCCATATGACCCATATGACCCATGACCAATGACCCATAACCCATATGACCCATATGACCCATGACCCATGACCCATGACCCATATGACCCGTATGACCCATGACCCATGACCCATGACCCATATGACCCATGACCCATGACCCATGACCCATATGACCCATATGACCCATGACCCATGACCCATGACCCATATGACCCATATGACCCATATGACCCATATGACCCATGACCCATGACCCATGACCCATATGACCCATATGACCCATGACCCATGACCCATGACCCATGACCCATGACCCATATGACCCATATGACCCATGACCCATGACCCATGACCCATGACCCATGACCCATGACCCATGACCCATGTCCCATGACCCATGACCCATGACCCATGACCCATGACCCATGACCCATGACCCATGACCCATGACACATGACCCATATGACCCATATGACCCATATGACCCATATGACCCATATGACCCATGACCCATGACCCATGACCCATATGACCCATGACCCATGACCCATATGACCCATATGACCCATATGACCCATGACCCATGACCCATGACCCATATGACCCATATGACCCATGACCCATGACCCGGGACCCATGACCCATGACCCATGACCCATGACCCATGACCCATGACCCATATGAGCCATATGACCCATATGACCCATGACCCATGACCCATGACCCATTACCCATGACCCGTATGACCCATGACCCATGACCCATATGGCCCATGACCCATGACCCATGACCCATGACCCATGACCCATGACCCATATGACCCATATGACCCATGACCAATGACCCATAACCCATATGACCCATATGACCCATGACCCATGACCCATGACCCATGAGCCATGACCCATGACCCATGACCCATATGACCCATATGACCCATGACCCATGACCCATGACCCATATGACCCATATGACCCATGACCCATGACCCATGACCCATGACCCATGACCCATGACCCATGACCCATGACCCATGACCCATGACCCATGACCCATGACCCATGACCCATGACCCATGACCCATGACCCATGACCCATGACCCATGACCCATGACCCATATGACCCATATGACCCATGACCCATGACCCATATGACCCATATGACCCATGACCCATGACCCATGACCCATGACCCATGACCCATGACCCATGACCCATGACCCATGACCCATGACCCATGACCCATGACCCATGACCCATGACCCATGACCCATGACCCATATGACCCATGACCCATGACCCATGACCCATGACCCATGACCCATGACCCATGACCCATGACCCATGACCCATGACCCATGACCCATGACCCATATGACCCATATGACCCATGACCCATGACCCATGACCCATATGACCCATATGACCCATGACCAATGACCCATAACCCATATGACCCATAACCCATATGACCCATAACCCATATGACCCATATGACCCATGACCCATATGACCCATATGACCCATGACCCATGACCCATGACCCATGACACATGACCCATATGACCCATATGACCCATATGACCCATATGACCCATGACCCATGACCCATGACCCATATGACCCATGACCCATGACCCATATGACCAATATGACCCATATGACCCATATGACCCATATGACGCATGACCCATGACCCATATGACCCATGACCCATGACCCATATGACCCATATGACCCATATGACCCATGACCCATGACCCATATGACCCATATGACCCATGACCCATGACCCATGACCCATGACCCATATGACCCATATGACCCATGACCCATGACCCATGACCCATGACCCATGACCCATGACCCATGACCCATGACCCATGACCCATGACCCATGACCCATGACCCATGACCCATGACCCATGACCCATGACCCATGACCCATGACCCATGACCCATGACACATGACCCATATGACCCATGACCCATATGACCCATATGACCCATATGACCCATATGACCCATGACCCATGACCCATGACCCATATGACCCATGACCCATGACCCATATGACCCATATGACCCATATGACCCATGACCCATGACCCATGACCCATATGACCCATATGACCCATGACCCATGACCCATGACCCATGACCCATGACCCATGACCCATGACCCATGACCCATGACCCATGACCCATGACCCATATGACCCATGACCCATGACCCATGACCCATGACCCATATGACCCATTTGACCCGTGACCCATGACCCATGACCCATATGACCCATATGACGCATGACCCATGACCCATGACCCATGACCCATGACCCATGACCCATGACCCATGACCCATGACCCATGACCCATGACCCATGACCCATGACCCATGACCCATGACCCATGACCCATGACCCATGACCCATGACCCATGACCCATGACCCATGACCCATGACCCATATGACCCATATGACCCATGACCCATGACCCATGACCCATATGACCCATATGACCCATGACCCATGACCCATGACCCATGACCCATGACCCATGACCCATGACCCATGACCCATGACCCATGACCCATGACCCATGACCCATGACCCATGACCCATGACCCATGACCCATGACCCATATGACCCATATGACCCATGACCCATGACCCATGACCCATATGACCCATATGACCCATGACCAATGACCCATAACCCATATGACCCATAACCCATATGACCCATATGACCCATGACCCATATGACCCATATGACCCATGACCCATGACCCATGACCCATGACACATGACCCATATGACCCATATGACCCATATGACCCATATGACCCATGACCCATGACCCATGACCCATATGACCCATGACCCATGACCCATATGACCCATATGACCCATATGACCCATATGACCCATGACCCATGACCCATGACCCATGACCCATGACCCATGTCCCATGACCCATGACCCATGACCCATGACCCATGACCCATGACCCATGACCCATGACCCATGACCCATGACCCATGACACATGACCCATATGACCCATATGACCCATATGACCCATATGACCCATGACCCATGACCCATGACCCATATGACCCATGACCCATGACCCATATGACCCATATGACCCAAATGACCCATGACCCATGACCCATGACCCATATGACCCATATGACCCATGACCCATGACCCATGACCCATGACCCATGACCCATGACCCATGACCCATGACCCATGACCCATGACCCATGACCCATGACCCATGACCCATGACCCATGACCCATATGACCCATGACCCATGACCCATGACCCATGACCCATATGACCCATTTGACCCGTGACCCATGACCCATGACCCATATGACCCATATGACCCATGACCCATGACCCATGACCCATGACCCATATGACCCATATGACCCATGACCCATGACCCATGACCCATATGACCCATATGACCCATGACCAATGACCCATAACCCATATGACCCATATGACCCATGACCCATGACCCATGACCCATATGACCCATATGACCCATGACCCATGACCCATGACCCATGACCCATATGACCCATGACCCATGACCCATGACCCATATGACCCATATGACCCATGACCCATGACCCATGACCCATATGACCCATATGACCCATATGACCCATATGACCCATGACCCATGACCCATGACCCATATGACCCATATGACCCATGACCCATGACCCATGACCCATGACCCATGACCCATATGACCCATATGACCCATGACCCATGACCCATGACCCATGACCCATGACCCATGACCCATGACCCATGACCCATGACCCATGACCCATGACCCATGACCCATGACCCATGACACATGACCCATATGACCCATATGACCCATATGACCCATATGACCCATGACCCATGACCCATGACCCATATGACCCATGACCCATGACCCATATGACCCATATGACCCATATGACCCATGACCCATGACCCATGACCCATATGACCCATATGACCCATGACCCATGACCCGGGACCCATGACCCATGACCCATGACCCATGACCCATGACCCATATGAGCCATATGACCCATATGACCCATGAC
Organism: Andrena marginata; assembly: GCA_963932335.1. Taxonomy (NCBI): domain Eukaryota; kingdom Metazoa; phylum Arthropoda; class Insecta; order Hymenoptera; family Andrenidae; genus Andrena; species Andrena marginata. The sequence goes on from OZ010660.1 coordinate 18,250,993, forward strand.
CCATGACCCATGACCCATGACCCATGACCCGTATGACCCATGACCCATGACCCATATGGCCCATGACCCATGACCCATGACCCATGACCCATATGACCCATGACCCATGACCCATGACCCATATGACCCATATGACCCATGACCCATGACACATGACCCATATGACCCATATGACCCATATGACCCATATGACCCATGACCCATGACCCATGACCCATGACCCATGACCCATGACCCATGACCCATGACCCATGACCAATGACCCATGACCCATATGACCCATATGACCCATGACCCATATGACCCATGACCCATGACCCATGACCCATATGACCCATGACCCATGACCCATGACCCATGACCCATGACCCATGACCCATGACCCATGACCCATGACCCATGACCCATGACCCACGACCCATGACCCATATGACCCATATGACCCATGACCCATGACCCATGACCCATATGACCCATATGACCCATGACCCATGACCCATGACCCATGACCCATGACCCATGACCCATGACCCATGACCCATGACCCATGACCCATATGACCCATATGACCCATGACCCATGACCCATGACCCATATGACCCATATGACCCATGACCAATGACCCATAACCCATATGACCCATATGACCCATGACCCATGACCCATGACCCATATGACCCATATGACCCATGACCCATGACCCATGACCCATATGACCCATGACCCATGACCCATGACCCATATGACCCATATGACCCATGACCCATGACCCATGACCCATATGACCCATATGACCCATGACCCATATGACCCATATGACCCATGACCCATGACCCATGACACATGACCCATATGACCCATATGACCCATATGACCCATATGACCCATGACCCATGACCCATGACCCATATGACCCATGACCCATGACCCATATGACCCATATGACCCATATGACCCATGACCCATGACCCATGACCCATATGACCCATATGACCCATGACCCATGACCCATGACCCATGACCCATATGACCCATATGACCCATGACCCATGACCCATGACCCATGACCCATGACCCATGACCCATGACCCATGACCCATGACCCATGACCCATGACCCATGACCCATGACCCATGACCCATGACCCATGACCCATGACCCATGACACATGACCCATATGACCCATATGACCCATATGACCCATGACCCATGACCCATGACCCATATGACCCATGACCCATGACCCATATGACCCATATGACCCATATGACCCATGACCCATGACCCATGACCCATATGACCCATATGACCCATGACCCATGACCCATGACCCATGACCCATGACCCATGACCCATGACCCATGACCCATGACCCATGACCCATGACCCATGACCCATGACCCATGACCCATGACCCATGACCCATGACCCATATGACCCATGACCCATGACCCATGACCCATGACCCATATGACCCATTTGACCCGTGACCCATGACCCATGACCCATATGACCCATATGACGCATGACCCATGACCCATGACCCATGACCCATGACCCATGACCCATGACCCATGACCCATGACCCATGACCCATGACCCATGACCCATGACCCATGACCCATGACCCATGACCCATATGACCCATATGACCCATGACCCATGACCCATGACCCATATGACCCATATGACCCATGACCCATGACCCATGACCCATGACCCATGACCCATGACCCATGACCCATGACCCATGACCCATGACCCATGACCCATGACCCATATGACCCATATGACCCATGACCCATGACCCATGACCCATATGACCCATATGACCCATGACCAATGACCCATAACCCATATGACCCATATGACCCATGACCCATATGACCCATATGACCCATGACCCATGACCCATGACACATGACCCATATGACCCATATGACCCATATGACCCATATGACCCATGACCCATGACCCATGACCCATATGACCCATGACCCATGACCCATATGACCCATATGACCCATATGACCCATGACCCATGACCCATGACCCATATGACCCATATGACCCATGACCCATGACCCATGACCCATGACCCATATGACCCATATGACCCATGACCCATGACCCATGACCCATGACCCATGACCCATGACCCATGACCCATGACCCATGACCCATGACCCATGACCCATGACCCATGACCCATGACCCATGACCCATGACCCATGACCCATGACACATGACCCATATGACCCATATGACCCATATGACCCATATGACCCATGACCCATGACCCATGACCCATATGACCCATGACCCATGACCCATATGACCCATATGACCCATATGACCCATGACCCATGACCCAGGACCCATATGACCCATATGACCCATGACCCATGACCCATGACCCATGACCCATGACCCATGACCCATGACCCATGACCCATGACCCATGACCCATGACCCATGACCCATGACCCATGACCCATGACCCATATGACCCATGACCCATGACCCATGACCCATGACCCATATGACCCATTTGACCCGTGACCCATGACCCATGACCCATATGACCCATATGACGCATGACCCATGACCCATGACCCATGACCCATGACCCATGACCCATGACCCATGACCCATGACCCATGACCCATGACCCATGACCCATGACCCATGACCCATGACCCATGACCCATGACCCATGACCCATGACCCATGACCCATGACCCATGACCCATATGACCCATATGACCCATGACCCATGACCCATGACCCATGACCCATGACCCATGACCCATGACCCATGACCCATGACCCATGACCCATGACCCATGACCCATGACCCATATGACCCATATGACCCATGACCCATGACCCATGACCCATATGACCCATATGACCCATGACCAATGACCCATAACCCATATGACCCATATGACCCATGACCCATGACCCATGACCCATATGACCCGTATGACCCATGACCCATGACCCATGACCCATATGACCCATGACCCATGACCCATGACCCATATGACCCATATGACCCATGACCCATGACCCATGACCCATATGACCCATATGACCCATATGACCCATATGACCCATGACCCATGACCCATGACCCATATGACCCATATGACCCATGACCCATGACCCATGACCCATGACCCATGACCCATATGACCCATATGACCCATGACCCATGACCCATGACCCATGACCCATGACCCATGACCCATGACCCATGTCCCATGACCCATGACCCATGACCCATGACCCATGACCCATGACCCATGACCCATGACCCATGACACATGACCCATATGACCCATATGACCCATATGACCCATATGACCCATATGACCCATGACCCATGACCCATGACCCATATGACCCATGACCCATGACCCATATGACCCATATGACCCATATGACCCATGACCCATGACCCATGACCCATATGACCCATATGACCCATGACCCATGACCCGGGACCCATGACCCATGACCCATGACCCATGACCCATGACCCATGACCCATATGAGCCATATGACCCATATGACCCATGACCCATGACCCATGACCCATTACCCATGACCCGTATGACCCATGACCCATGACCCATATGGCCCATGACCCATGACCCATGACCCATGACCCATGACCCATGACCCATATGACCCATATGACCCATGACCAATGACCCATAACCCATATGACCCATATGACCCATGACCCATGACCCATGACCCATGAGCCATGACCCATGACCCATGACCCATATGACCCATATGACCCATGACCCATGACCCATGACCCATATGACCCATATGACCCATGACCCATGACCCATGACCCATGACCCATGACCCATGACCCATGACCCATGACCCATGACCCATGACCCATGACCCATGACCCATGACCCATGACCCATGACCCATGACCCATGACCCATGACCCATGACCCATATGACCCATATGACCCATGACCCATGACCCATATGACCCATATGACCCATGACCCATGACCCATGACCCATGACCCATGACCCATGACCCATGACCCATGACCCATGACCCATGACCCATGACCCATGACCCATGACCCATGACCCATGACCCATGACCCATATGACCCATATGACCCATGACCCATGACCCATATGACCCATATGACCCATGACCCATGACCCATGACCCATGACCCATGACCCATGACCCATGACCCATGACCCATGACCCATGACCCATGACCCATGACCCATGACCCATGACCCATGACCCATGACCCATGACCCATGACCCATGACCCATGACCCATGACCCATGACCCATGAGCCATGACCCATGACCCATGACCCATATGACCCATATGACCCATGACCCATGACCCATGACCCATATGACCCATATGACCCATGACCCATGACCCATGACCCATGACCCATGACCCATGACCCATGACCCATGACCCATGACCCATGACCCATGACCCATGACCCATGACCCATGACCCATGACCCATGACCCATGACCCATGACCCATGACCCATGACCCATGACCCATGACCCATGACCCATGACCCATGACCCATGACCCATATGACCCATATGACCCATGACCCATGACCCATGACCCATGCCCCATGACCCATGACCCATGACCCATGAACCATGACACATGACCCATATGACCCATATGACCCATGACCCATGACCCATGACCCATGACCCATGACCCATGACCCATGACCCATGACCCATGACCCATGACCCATGACCCATGACCCATGACCCATGACCCATGACCCATATGACCCATGACCCATGACCCATGACCCATGACCCATATGACCCATTTGACCCGTGACCCATGACCCATGACCCATATGACCCATATGACGCATGACCCATGACCCATGACCCATGACCCATGACCCATGACCCATGACCCATGACCCATGACCCATGACCCATGACCCATGACCCATGACCCATGACCCATGACCCATGACCCATGACCCATGACCCATGACCCATGACCCATGACCCATGACCCATGACCCATGACCCATGACCCATGACCCATGACCCATGACCCATGACCCATGACCCATGACCCATGACCCATGACCCATGAGCCATGACCCATGACCCATGACCCATATGACCCATATGACCCATGACCCATGACCCATGACCCATATGACCCATATGACCCATGACCCATGACCCATATGACCCATATGACCCATATGACCCATGACCCATGACCCATGACCCATATGACCCATATGACCCATGACCCATGACCCATGACCCATGACCCATATGACCCATATGACCCATGACCCATGACCCATGACCCATGACCCATGACCCATGACCCATGACCCATGACCCATGACCCATATGACCCATATGACCCATGACCCATGACCCATGACCCATATGACCCATATGACCCATGACCCATGACCCATGACCCATGACCCATGACCCATGACCCATGACCCATGACCCATGACCCATGACCCATGACCCATGACCCATGACCCATGACCCATGACCCATGAGCCATGACCCATGACCCATGACCCATATGACCCATATGACCCATGACCCATGACCCATGACCCATGACCCATGACCCATGACCCATGACCCATGACCCATGACCCATGACCCATATGACCCATGACCCATGACCCATGACCCATGACCCATATGACCCATTTGACCCGTGACCCATGACCCATGACCCATATGACCCATATGACGCATGACCCATGACCCATGACCCATGACCCATGACCCATGACCCATGACCCATGACCCATGACCCATGACCCATGACCCATGACCCATGACCCATGACCCATGACCCATGACCCATGACCCATGACCCATGACCCATGACCCATGACCCATGACCCATGACCCATGACCCATGACCCATGACCCATGACCCATGACCCATGACCCATGACCCATGAGCCATGACCCATGACCCATGACCCATATGACCCATATGACCCATGACCCATGACCCATGACCCATATGACCCATATGACCCATGACCCATGACCCATGACCCATGACCCATGACCCATGACCCATGACCCATGACCCATGACCCATGACCCATGACCCATGACCCATGACCCATGACCCATGACCCATATGACCCATATGACCCATGACCCATGACCCATATGACCCATATGACCCATGACCCATGACCCATGACCCATGACCCATGACCCATGACCCATGACCCATGACCCATGACCCATGACCCATGACCCATGACCCATATGACCCATATGACCCATGACCCATGACCCATGACCCATATGACCCATATGACCCATGACCAATGACCCATAACCCATATGACCCATAACCCATATGACCCATATGACCCATGACCCATATGACCCATATGACCCATGACCCATGACCCATGACCCATGACACATGACCCATATGACCCATATGACCCATATGACCCATATGACCCATGACCCATGACCCATGACCCATATGACCCATGACCCATGACCCATATGACCCATATGACCCATATGACCCATATGACGCATGACCCATGACCCATATGACCCATGACCCATGACCCATATGACCCATATGACCCATATGACCCATGACCCATGACCCATATGACCCATATGACCCATGACCCATGACCCATGACCCATGACCCATATGACCCATATGACCCATGACCCATGACCCATGACCCATGACCCATGACCCATGACCCATGACCCATGACCCATGACCCATGACCCATGACCCATGACCCATGACCCATGACCCATGACCCATGACCCATGACCCATGACCCATGACCCATGACACATGACCCATATGACCCATGACCCATATGACCCATATGACCCATATGACCCATATGACCCATGACCCATGACCCATGACCCATATGACCCATGACCCATGACCCATATGACCCATATGACCCATATGACCCATGACCCATGACCCATGACCCATATGACCCATATGACCCATGACCCATGACCCATGACCCATGACCCATGACCCATGACCCATGACCCATGACCCATGACCCATGACCCATGACCCATGACCCATATGACCCATGACCCATGACCCATGACCCATGACCCATATGACCCATTTGACCCGTGACCCATGACCCATGACCCATATGACCCATATGACGCATGACCCATGACCCATGACCCATGACCCATGACCCATGACCCATGACCCATGACCCATGACCCATGACCCATGACCCATGACCCATGACCCATGACCCATGACCCATGACCCATGACCCATGACCCATGACCCATGACCCATGACCCATGACCCATGACCCATGACCCATGACCCATGACCCATGACCCATGACCCATATGACCCATATGACCCATGACCCATGACCCATGACCCATATGACCCATATGACCCATGACCCATGACCCATGACCCATGACCCATGACCCATGACCCATGACCCATGACCCATGACCCATGACCCATGACCCATGACCCATGACCCATGACCCATGACCCATATGACCCATATGACCCATGACCCATGACCCATGACCCATATGACCCATATGACCCATGACCAATGACCCATAACCCATATGACCCATAACCCATATGACCCATATGACCCATGACCCATATGACCCATATGACCCATGACCCATGACCCATGACCCATGACACATGACCCATATGACCCATATGACCCATATGACCCATATGACCCATGACCCATGACCCATGACCCATATGACCCATGACCCATGACCCATATGACCCATATGACCCATATGACCCATATGACCCATGACCCATGACCCATGACCCATGACCCATGACCCATGTCCCATGACCCATGACCCATGACCCATGACCCATGACACATGACCCATGACCCATGACCCATGACCCATGACCCATGACACATGACCCATATGACCCATATGACCCATATGACCCATATGACCCATGACCCATGACCCATGACCCATGACCCATATGACCCATGACCCATGACCCATATGACCCATATGACCCAAATGACCCATGACCCATGACCCATGACCCATATGACCCATATGACCCATGACCCATGACCCATGACCCATGACCCATGACCCATGACCCATGACCCATGACCCATGACCCATGACCCATGACCCATGACCCATGACCCATGACCCATATGACCCATGACCCATGACCCATGACCCATGACCCATATGACCCATTTGACCCGTGACCCATGACCCATGACCCATATGACCCATATGACCCATGACCCATGACCCATGACCCATGACCCATATGACCCATATGACCCATGACCCATGACCCATGACCCATATGACCCATATGACCCATGACCAATGACCCATAACCCATATGACCCATATGACCCATGACCCATGACCCATGACCCATATGACCCATATGACCCATGACCCATGACCCATGACCCATGACCCATATGACCCATGACCCATGACCCATGACCCATATGACCCATATGACCCATGACCCATGACCCATGACCCATATGACCCATATGACCCATATGACCCATATGACCCATGACCCATGACCCATGACCCATATGACCCATATGACCCATGACCCATGACCCATGACCCATGACCCATGACCCATATGACCCATATGACCCATGACCCATGACCCATGACCCATGACCCATGACCCATGACCCATGACCCATGACCCATGACCCATGACCCATGACCCATGACCCATGACACATGACCCATATGACCCATATGACCCATATGACCCATATGACCCATGACCCATGACCCATGACCCATATGACCCATGACCCATGACCCATATGACCCATATGACCCATATGACCCATGACCCATGACCCATGACCCATATGACCCATATGACCCATGACCCATGACCCGGGACCCATGACCCATGACCCATGACCCATGACCCATGACCCATATGAGCCATATGACCCATATGACCCATGACCCATGACCCATGACCCATGACCCGTATGACCCATGACCCATGACCCATGACCCATATGGCCCATGACCCATGACCCATGACCCATGACCCATATGACCCATGACCCATGACCCATGACCCATATGACCCATATGACCCATGACCCATGACACATGACCCATATGACCCATATGACCCATATGACCCATATGACCCATGACCCATGACCCATGACCCATGACCCATGACCCATGACCCATGACCCATGACCCATGACCAATGACCCATGACCCATATGACCCATATGACCCATGACCCATATGACCCATGACCCATGACCCATGACCCATATGACCCATGACCCATGACCCATGACCCATGACCCATGACCCATGACCCATGACCCATGACCCATGACCCATGACCCATGACCCATGACCCATGACCCACGACCCATGACCCATATGACCCATATGACCCATGACCCATGACCCATGACCCATATGACCCATATGACCCATGACCCATGACCCATGACCCATGACCCATGACCCATGACCCATGACCCATGACCCATGACCCATGACCCATATGACCCATATGACCCATGACCCATGACCCATGACCCATATGACCCATATGACCCATGACCAATGACCCATAACCCATATGACCCATATGACCCATGACCCATGACCCATGACCCATATGACCCATATGACCCATGACCCATGACCCATGACCCATATGACCCATGACCCATGACCCATGACCCATATGACCCATATGACCCATGACCCATGACCCATGACCCATATGACCCATATGACCCATGACCCATGACCCATGACACATGACCCATATGACCCATATGACCCATATGACCCATATGACCCATGACCCATGACCCATGACCCATATGACCCATGACCCATGACCCATATGACCCATATGACCCATATGACCCATGACCCATGACCCATGACCCATATGACCCATATGACCCATGACCCATGACCCATGACCCATGACCCATATGACCCATATGACCCATGACCCATGACCCATGACCCATGACCCATGACCCATGACCCATGACCCATGACCCATGACCCATGACCCATGACCCATGACCCATGACCCATGACCCATGACCCATGACCCATGACACATGACCCATATGACCCATATGACCCATATGACCCATGACCCATGACCCATGACCCATATGACCCATGACCCATGACCCATATGACCCATATGACCCATATGACCCATGACCCATGACCCATGACCCATATGACCCATATGACCCATGACCCATGACCCATGACCCATGACCCATGACCCATGACCCATGACCCATGACCCATGACCCATGACCCATGACCCATGACCCATGACCCATGACCCATGACCCATGACCCATGACCCATGACCCATGACCCATATGACCCATGACCCATGACCCATGACCCATGACCCATATGACCCATTTGACCCGTGACCCATGACCCATGACCCATATGACCCATATGACGCATGACCCATGACCCATGACCCATGACCCATGACCCATGACCCATGACCCATGACCCATGACCCATGACCCATGACCCATGACCCATGACCCATGACCCATGACCCATGACCCATGACCCATGACCCATATGACCCATATGACCCATGACCCATGACCCATGACCCATATGACCCATATGACCCATGACCCATGACCCATGACCCATGACCCATGACCCATGACCCATGACCCATGACCCATGACCCATGACCCATGACCCATGACCCATGACCCATGACCCATATGACCCATATGACCCATGACCCATGACCCATGACCCATATGACCCATATGACCCATGACCAATGACCCATAACCCATATGACCCATATGACCCATGACCCATATGACCCATATGACCCATGACCCATGACCCATGACACATGACCCATATGACCCATATGACCCATATGACCCATATGACCCATGACCCATGACCCATGACCCATATGACCCATGACCCATGACCCATATGACCCATATGACCCATATGACCCATGACCCATGACCCATGACCCATATGACCCATATGACCCATGACCCATGACCCATGACCCATGACCCATATGACCCATATGACCCATGACCCATGACCCATGACCCATGACCCATGACCCATGACCCATGACCCATGACCCATGACCCATGACCCATGACCCATGACCCATGACCCATGACCCATGACCCATGACCCATGACCCATGACCCATGACCCATGACCCATGACCCATGACACATGACCCATATGACCCATATGACCCATATGACCCATATGACCCATGACCCATGACCCATGACCCATGACCCATGACCCATGACACATGACCCATATGACCCATATGACCCATATGACCCATATGACCCATGACCCATGACCCATGACCCATATGACCCATGACCCATGACCCATATGACCCATATGACCCATATGACCCATGACCCATGACCCAGGACCCATATGACCCATATGACCCATGACCCATGACCCATGACCCATGACCCATGACCCATGACCCATGACCCATGACCCATGACCCATGACCCATGACCCATGACCCATATGACCCATGACCCATGACCCATGACCCATGACCCATGACCCATATGACCCATTTGACCCGTGACCCATGACCCATGACCCATATGACCCATATGACGCATGACCCATGACCCATGACCCATGACCCATGACCCATGACCCATGACCCATGACCCATGACCCATGACCCATGACCCATGACCCATGACCCATGACCCATGACCCATGACCCATGACCCATGACCCATGACCCATGACCCATGACCCATGACCCATGACCCATATGACCCATATGACCCATGACCCATGACCCATGACCCATGACCCATGACCCATGACCCATGACCCATGACCCATGACCCATGACCCATGACCCATGACCCATGACCCATGACCCATATGACCCATATGACCCATGACCCATGACCCATGACCCATATGACCCATATGACCCATGACCAATGACCCATAACCCATATGACCCATATGACCCATGACCCATGACCCATGACCCATATGACCCGTATGACCCATGACCCATGACCCATGACCCATATGACCCATGACCCATGACCCATGACCCATATGACCCATATGACCCATGACCCATGACCCATGACCCATATGACCCATATGACCCATATGACCCATATGACCCATGACCCATGACCCATGACCCATATGACCCATATGACCCATGACCCATGACCCATGACCCATGACCCATGACACATGACCCATATGACCCATATGACCCATATGACCCATATGACCCATATGACCCATGACCCATGACCCATGACCCATATGACCCATGACCCATGACCCATATGACCCATATGACCCATATGACCCATGACCCATGACCCATGACCCATATGACCCATATGACCCATGACCCATGACCCGGGACCCATGACCCATGACCCATGACCCATGACCCATGACCCATGACCCATATGAGCCATATGACCCATATGACCCATGACCCATGACCCATGACCCATTACCCATGACCCGTATGACCCATGACCCATGACCCATATGGCCCATGACCCATGACCCATGACCCATGACCCATGACCCATGACCCATATGACCCATATGACCCATGACCAATGACCCATAACCCATATGACCCATATGACCCATGACCCATGACCCATGACCCATATGACCCGTATGACCCATGACCCATGACCCATGACCCATATGACCCATATGACCCATGACCCATGACCCATGACCCATATGACCCATATGACCCATGACCCATGACCCATGACCCATGACCCATGACCCATGACCCATGACCCATGACCCATGACCCATGACCCATGACCCATGACCCATGACCCATGACCCATATGACCCATGACCCATGACCCATGACCCATGACCCATATGACCCATTTGACCCGTGACCCATGACCCATGACCCATATGACCCATATGACGCATGACCCATGACCCATGACCCATGACCCATGACCCATGACCCATGACCCATGACCCATGACCCATGACCCATGACCCATGACCCATGACCCATGACCCATGACCCATGACCCATGACCCATGACCCATGACCCATGACCCATGACCCATGACCCATGACCCATGAGCCATGACCCATGACCCATGACCCATATGACCCATATGACCCATGACCCATGACCCATGACCCATATGACCCATATGACCCATGACCCATGACCCATGACCCATGACCCATGACCCATGACCCATGACCCATGACCCATGACCCATGACCCATGACCCATGACCCATGACCCATGACCCATGACCCATGACCCATGACCCATGACCCATGACCCATATGACCCATATGACCCATGACCCATGACCCATATGACCCATATGACCCATGACCCATGACCCATGACCCATGACCCATGACCCATGACCCATGACCCATGACCCATGACCCATGACCCATGACCCATGACCCATGACCCATGACCCATGACCCATGACCCATGACCCATGACCCATGACCCATGACCCATGACCCATGACCCATGACCCATGACCCATGACCCATGAGCCATGACCCATGACCCATGACCCATATGACCCATGACCCATGACCCATGACCCATATGACCCATATGACCCATGACCCATGACCCATGACCCATGACCCATGACCCATGACCCATGACCCATGACCCATGACCCATGACCCATGACCCATGACCCATGACCCATGACCCATGACCCATGACCCATGACCCATGACCCATGACCCATGACCCATGACCCATGACCCATATGACCCATATGACCCATGACCCATGACCCATGACCCATGACCCATGACCCATGACCCATGACCCATGACCCATGAACCATGACACATGACCCATATGACCCATATGACCCATGACCCATGACCCATGACCCATGACCCATGACCCATGACCCATGACCCATGACCCATGACCCATGACCCATGACCCATGACCCATGACCCATGACCCATGACCCATGACCCATGACCCATGACCCATGACCCATGACCCATGACCCATGACCCATGACCCATGACCCATGACCCATGACCCATGACCCATGACCCATGACCCATGACCCATGACCCATGAGCCATGACCCATGACCCATGACCCATATGACCCATGACCCATGACCCATGACCCATATGACCCATATGACCCATGACCCATGACCCATGACCCATGACCCATGACCCATGACCCATGACCCATGACCCATGACCCATGACCCATGACCCATGACCCATGACCCATGACCCATGACCCATGACCCATGACCCATGACCCATGACCCATGACCCATGACCCATGACCCATATGACCCATATGACCCATGACCCATGACCCATGACCCATGACCCATGACCCATGACCCATGACCCATGACCCATGAACCATGACACATGACCCATATGACCCATATGACCCATGACCCATGACCCATGACCCATGACCCATGACCCATGACCCATGACCCATGACCCATGACCCATGACCCATGACCCATGACCCATGACCCATGACCCATGACCCATATGACCCATGACCCATGACCCATGACCCATGACCCATATGACCCATTTGACCCGTGACCCATGACCCATGACCCATATGACCCATATGACGCATGACCCATGACCCATGACCCATGACCCATGACCCATGACCCATGACCCATGACCCATGACCCATGACCCATGACCCATGACCCATGACCCATGACCCATGACCCATGACCCATGACCCATGAGCCATGACCCATGACCCATGACCCATATGACCCATATGACCCATGACCCATGACCCATGACCCATATGACCCATATGACCCATGACCCATGACCCATGACCCATGACCCATGACCCATGACCCATGACCCATGACCCATGACCCATGACCCATGACCCATGACCCATGACCCATGACCCATGACCCATGACCCATGACCCATGACCCATATGACCCATATGACCCATGACCCATGACCCATATGACCCATATGACCCATGACCCATGACCCATGACCCATGACCCATGACCCATGACCCATGACCCATGACCCATGACCCATGACCCATGACCCATGACCCATGACCCATGACCCATGACCCATGACCCATGACCCATGACCCATGACCCATGACCCATGACCCATGACCCATGACCCATGACCCATGACCCATGAGCCATGACCCATGACCCATGACCCATATGACCCATGACCCATGACCCATGACCCATATGACCCATATGACCCATGACCCATGACCCATGACCCATGACCCATGACCCATGACCCATGACCCATGACCCATGACCCATGACCCATGACCCATGACCCATGACCCATGACCCATGACCCATGACCCATGACCCATGACCCATGACCCATGACCCATGACCCATGACCCATATGACCCATATGACCCATGACCCATGACCCATGACCCATGACCCATGACCCATGACCCATGACCCATGACCCATGAACCATGACACATGACCCATATGACCCATATGACCCATGACCCATGACCCATGACCCATGACCCATGACCCATGACCCATGACCCATGACCCATGACCCATGACCCATGACCCATGACCCATGACCCATGACCCATGACCCATATGACCCATGACCCATGACCCATGACCCATGACCCATATGACCCATTTGACCCGTGACCCATGACCCATGACCCATATGACCCATATGACGCATGACCCATGACCCATGACCCATGACCCATGACCCATGACCCATGACCCATGACCCATGACCCATGACCCATGACCCATGACCCATGACCCATGACCCATGACCCATGACCCATGACCCATGACCCATGACCCATGACCCATGACCCATGACCCATGACCCATGAGCCATGACCCATGACCCATGACCCATATGACCCATATGACCCATGACCCATGACCCATGACCCATATGACCCATATGACCCATGACCCATGACCCATATGACCCATATGACCCATATGACCCATGACCCATGACCCATGACCCATATGACCCATATGACCCATGACCCATGACCCATGACCCATGACCCATATGACCCATATGACCCATGACCCATGACCCATGACCCATGACCCATGACCCATGACCCATGACCCATATGACCCATATGACCCATGACCCATGACCCATGACCCATATGACCCATATGACCCATGACCCATGACCCATGACCCATGACCCATGACCCATGACCCATGACCCATGACCCATGACCCATGACCCATGACCCATGACCCATGACCCATGACCCATGACCCATGACCCATGAGCCATGACCCATGACCCATGACCCATATGACCCATATGACCCATGACCCATGACCCATGACCCATGACCCATGACCCATGACCCATGACCCATGACCCATGACCCATATGACCCATGACCCATGACCCATGACCCATGACCCATATGACCCATTTGACCCGTGACCCATGACCCATGACCCATATGACCCATATGACGCATGACCCATGACCCATGACCCATGACCCATGACCCATGACCCATGACCCATGACCCATGACCCATGACCCATGACCCATGACCCATGACCCATGACCCATGACCCATGACCCATGACCCATGACCCATGACCCATGACCCATGACCCATGACCCATGACCCATGACCCATGACCCATGACCCATGACCCATGACCCATGACCCATGACCCATGAGCCATGACCCATGACCCATGACCCATATGACCCATATGACCCATGACCCATGACCCATGACCCATATGACCCATATGACCCATGACCCATGACCCATGACCCATGACCCATGACCCATGACCCATGACCCATGACCCATGACCCATGACCCATGACCCATGACCCATGACCCATGACCCATGACCCATATGACCCATATGACCCATGACCCATGACCCATATGACCCATATGACCCATGACCCATGACCCATGACCCATGACCCATGACCCATGACCCATGACCCATGACCCATGACCCATGACCCATGACCCATGACCCATGACCCATGACCCATGACCCATGACCCATGACCCATGACCCATGACCCATGACCCATGACCCATGACCCATGACCCATATGACCCATATGACCCATGACCCATGACCCATGACCCATATGACCCATATGACCCATGACCCATGACCCATGACCCATGACCCATGACCCATGACCCATGACCCATGACCCATGACCCATGACCCATGACCCATGACCCATGACCCATGACCCATGACCCATGACCCATGACCCATGACCCATGACCCATGACCCATGACCCATGACCCATATGACCCATATGACCCATGACCCATGACCCATGACCCATGACCCATGACCCATGACCCATGACCCATGACCCATGAACCATGACACATGACCCATATGACCCATATGACCCATGACCCATGACCCATGACCCATGACCCATGACCCATGACCCATGACCCATGACCCATGACCCATGACCCATGACCCATGACCCATGACCCATGACCCATGACCCATGACCCATGACCCATGACCCATGACCCATATGACCCATGACCCATGACCCATGACCCATGACCCATATGACCCATTTGACCCGTGACCCATGACCCATGACCCATATGACCCATATGACGCATGACCCATGACCCATGACCCATGACCCATGACCCATGACCCATGACCCATGACCCATGACCCATGACCCATGACCCATGACCCATGACCCATGACCCATGACCCATGACCCATGACCCATGACCCATGACCCATGACCCATGACCCATGACCCATGACCCATGACCCATGACCCATGACCCATGACCCATGAGCCATGACCCATGACCCATGACCCATATGACCCATATGACCCATGACCCATGACCCATGACCCATATGACCCATATGACCCATGACCCATGACCCATATGACCCATATGACCCATATGACCCATGACCCATGACCCATGACCCATATGACCCATATGACCCATGACCCATGACCCATGACCCATGACCCATATGACCCATATGACCCATGACCCATGACCCATGACCCATGACCCATGACCCATGACCCATGACCCATGACCCATGACCCATATGACCCATATGACCCATGACCCATGACCCATGACCCATATGACCCATATGACCCATGACCCATGACCCATGACCCATGACCCATGACCCATGACCCATGACCCATGACCCATGACCCATGACCCATGACCCATGACCCATGACCCATGACCCATGACCCATGACCCATGACCCATGAGCCATGACCCATGACCCATGACCCATATGACCCATATGACCCATGACCCATGACCCATGACCCATATGACCCATATGACCCATGACCCATGACCCATGACCCATGACCCATGACCCATGACCCATGACCCATGACCCATGACCCATGACCCATGACCCATGACCCATGACCCATGACCCATATGACCCATATGACCCATGACCCATGACCCATGACCCATGACCCATGACCCATGACCCATGACCCATGACCCATGAACCATGACACATGACCCATATGACCCATATGACCCATGACCCATGACCCATGACCCATGACCCATGACCCATGACCCATGACCCATGACCCATGACCCATGACCCATGACCCATGACCCATGACCCATGACCCATGACCCATGACCCATGACCCATGACCCATGACCCATGACCCATGACCCATGACCCATGACCCATGACCCATGACCCATATGACCCATGACCCATGACCCATATGACCCATTTGACCCGTGACCCATGACCCATGACCCATATGACCCATATGACGCATGACCCATGACCCATGACCCATGACCCATGACCCATGACCCATGACCCATGACCCATGACCCATGACCCATGACCCATGACCCATGACCCATGACCCATGACCCATGACCCATGAGCCATGACCCATGACCCATGACCCATATGACCCATATGACCCATATGACCCATGACCCATGACCCATGACCCATATGACCCATATGACCCATGACCCATGACCCGGGACCCATGACCCATGACCCATGACCCATGACCCATGACCCATATGAGCCATATGACCCATATGACCCATGACCCATGACCCATGACCCATGACCCATGACCCGTATGACCCATGACCCATGACCCATATGGCCCATGACCCATGACCCATGACCCATGACCCATATGACCCATGACCCATGACCCATGACCCATATGACCCATATGACCCATGACCCATGACCAATGACCCATAACCCATATGACCCATATGACCCATGACCCATGACCCATGACCCATGACCCATATGACCCATATGACCCATGACCCATGACCCATGACCCATATGACCCATGACCCATGACCCATGACCCATATGACCCATATGACCCATGACCCATGACCCATGACACATGACCCATATGACCCATATGACCCATATGACCCATATGACCCATGACCCATGACCCATGACCCATATGACCCATGACCCATGACCCATATGACCCATATGACCCATATGACCCATGACCCATGACCCATGACCCATATGACCCATATGACCCATGACCCATGACCCATGACCCATGACCCATATGACCCATATGACCCATGACCCATGACCCATGACCCATGACCCATGACCCATGACCCATGACCCATGACCCATGACCCATGACCCATGACCCATGACCCATGACCCATGACCCATGACACATGACCCATATGACCCATATGACCCATATGACCCATATGACCCATGACCCATGACCCATATGACCCATGACCCATGACCCATATGACCCATATGACCCATATGACCCATGACCCATGACCCATGACCCATGACCCATGACCCATGACCCATGACCCATGACCCATGACCCATGACCCATGACCCATGACCCATGACCCATATGACCCATATGACCCATGACCCATGACCCATGACCCATGACCCATGACCCATGACCCATGACCCATGACCCATGACCCATGACCCATGACCCATGACCCATGACCCATGACCCATGACCCATGACCCATATGACCCATGACCCATGACCCATGACCCATGACCCATATGACCCATTTGACCCGTGACCCATGACCCATGACCCATATGACCCATATGACGCATGACCCATGACCCATGACCCATGACCCATGACCCATGACCCATGACCCATGACCCATGACCCATGACCCATGACCCATGAACCATGACCCATGACCCATGACCCATGACCCATGACCCATGACCCATGACCCATGACCCATGACCCATGACCCATGACCCATGACCCATGACCCATGACCCGTGACCCATGACCCATGACCCATGACCCATATGACCCATGACCCATGACCCATATGACCCATTTGACCCGTGACCCATGACCCATGACCCATATGACCCATATGACGCATGACCCATGACCCATGACCCATGACCCATGACCCATGACCCATGACCCATGACCCATGACCCATGACCCATGACCCATGACCCATGACCCATGACCCATGACCCATGACCCATGACCCATGAGCCATGACCCATGACCCATGACCCATATGACCCATATGACCCATATGACCCATGACCCATGACCCATGACCCATATGACCCATATGACCCATGACCCATGACCCGGGACCCATGACCCATGACCCATGACCCATGACCCATGACCCATGACCCATGACCCATATGAGCCATATGACCCATATGACCCATGACCCATGACCCATGACCCATGACCCATGACCCGTATGACCCATGACCCATGACCCATATGGCCCATGACCCATGACCCATGACCCATGACCCATATGACCCATGACCCATGACCCATGACCCATATGACCCATATGACCCATGACCCATGACCAATGACCCATAACCCATATGACCCATATGACCCATGACCCATGACCCATGACCCATATGACCCATATGACCCATGACCCATGACCCATGACCCATATGACCCATGACCCATGACCCATGACCCATATGACCCATATGACCCATGACCCATGACCCATGACACATGACCCATATGACCCATATGACCCATATGACCCATATGACCCATGACCCATGACCCATGACCCATATGACCCATGACCCATGACCCATATGACCCATATGACCCATATGACCCATGACCCATGACCCATGACCCATATGACCCATATGACCCATGACCCATGACCCATGACCCATGACCCATATGACCCATATGACCCATGACCCATGACCCATGACCCATGACCCATGACCCATGACCCATGACCCATGACCCATGACCCATGACCCATGACCCATGACCCATGACCCATGACCCATGACCCATGACCCATGACCCATGACACATGACCCATATGACCCATATGACCCATATGACCCATATGACCCATGACCCATGACCCATGACCCATATGACCCATGACCCATGACCCATATGACCCATATGACCCATATGACCCATGACCCATGACCCATGACCCATATGACCCATATGACCCATGACCCATGACCCATGACCCATGACCCATGACCCATGACCCATGACCCATGACCCATGACCCATGACCCATGACCCATGACCCATGACCCATGACCCATGACCCATGACCCATGACCCATGACCCATATGACCCATGACCCATGACCCATGACCCATGACCCATATGACCCATTTGACCCGTGACCCATGACCCATGACCCATATGACCCATATGACGCATGACCCATGACCCATGACCCATGACCCATGACCCATGACCCATGACCCATGACCCATGACCCATGACCCATGACCCATGACCCATGACCCATGAACCATGACCCATGACCCATGACCCATGACCCATGACCCATGACCCATGACCCATGACCCATGACCCATGACCCATGACCCATGACCCATGACCCATGACCCATGACCCATGACCCATGACCCATGACCCATGACCCATGACCCATGACCCATATGACCCATATGACCCATGACCCATGACCCATATGACCCATATGACCCATGACCCATGACCCATGACCCATGACCCATGACCCATGACCCATGACCCATGACCCATGACCCATGACCCATGACCCATGACCCATGACCCATGACCCATATGACCCATATGACCCATGACCCATGACCCATGACCCATATGACCCATATGACCCATGACCAATGACCCATAACCCATATGACCCATATGACCCATGACCCATATGACCCATATGACCCATGACCCATGACCCATGACACATGACCCATATGACCCATATGACCCATATGACCCATATGACCCATGACCCATGACCCATATGACCCATGACCCATGACCCATATGACCCATATGACCCATATGACCCATGACCCATGACCCATGACCCATATGACCCATATGACCCATGACCCATGACCCATGACCCATGACCCATGACCCATATGACCCATATGACCCATGACCCATGACCCATGACCCATGACCCATGACCCATGACCCATGACCCATGACCCATGACCCATGACCCATGACCCATGACCCATGACCCATGACCCATGACCCATGACACATGACCCATATGACCCATATGACCCATATGACCCATATGACCCATGACCCATGACCCATGACCCATATGACCCATGACCCATGACCCATATGACCCATATGACCCATATGACCCATGACCCATGACCCATGACCCATATGACCCATATGACCCATGACCCATGACCCATGACCCATGACCCATGACCCATGACCCATGACCCATGACCCATGACCCATGACCCATGACCCATGACCCATGACCCATGACCCATGACCCATGACCCATATGACCCATGACCCATGACCCATGACCCATATGACCCATATGACCCATGACCCATGACCAATGACCCATAACCCATATGACCCATATGACCCATGACCCATGACCCATGACCCATATGACCCATATGACCCATGACCCATGACCCATGACCCATATGACCCATGACCCATGACCCATGACCCATATGACCCATATGACCCATGACCCATGACCCATGACACATGACCCATATGACCCATATGACCCATATGACCCATATGACCCATGACCCATGACCCATGACCCATATGACCCATGACCCATGACCCATATGACCCATATGACCCATATGACCCATGACCCATGACCCATGACCCATATGACCCATATGACCCATGACCCATGACCCATGACCCATGACCCATATGACCCATATGACCCATGACCCATGACCCATGACCCATGACCCATGACCCATGACCCATGACCCATGACCCATGACCCATGACCCATGACCCATGACCCATGACCCATGGCCCATGACCCATGACCCATGACCCATGACACATGACCCATATGACCCATATGACCCATATGACCCATGACCCATGACCCATGACCCATATGACCCATATGACCCATATGACCCATATGACCCATGACCCATGACCCATGACCCATATGACCCATATGACCCATGACCCATGACCCATGACCCATGACCCATGACCCATATGACCCATATGACCCATGACCCATGACCCATGACCCATGACCCATGACCCATGACCCATGACCCATGACCCATGACCCATGACCCATGACCCATGACCCATGACCCATGACCCATGACCCATGACCCATGACCCATGACACATGACCCATATGACCCATATGACCCATATGACCCATATGACCCATATGACCCATGACCCATGACCCATGACCCATATGACCCATGACCCATGACCCATATGACCCATATGACCCATATGACCCATGACCCATGACCCATGACCCATATGACCCATATGACCCATGACCCATGACCCGGGACCCATGACCCATGACCCATGACCCATGACCCATGACCCATATGAGCCATATGACCCATATGACCCATGACCCATGACCCATGACCCATGACCCATGACCCGTATGACCCATGACCCATGACCCATATGGCCCATGACCCATGACCCATGACCCATGACCCATATGACCCATATGACCCATGACCCATGACCCATGACACATGACCCATATGACCCATATGACCCATATGACCCATATGACCCATGACCCATGACCCATGACCCATGACCCATGACCCATGACCCATGACCCATGACCCATGACCAATGACCCATGACCCATATGACCCATATGACCCATGACCCATGACCCATGACCCATATGACCCATGACCCATGACCCATGACCCATATGACCCATGACCCATGACCCATATGACCCATATGACCCATATGACCCATGACCCATGACCCATGACCCATATGACCCATATGACCCATGACCCATGACCCATGACCCATGACCCATGACCCATGACCCATGACCCATGACCCATGACCCATGACCCATGACCCATATGACCCATATGACCCATGACCCATGACCCATATGACCCATATGACCCATGACCAATGACCCATAACCCATATGACCCATATGACCCATGACCCATGACCCATGACCCATATGACCCATATGACCCATGACCCATGACCCATGACCCATATGACCCATGACCCATTACCCATGACCCATATGACCCATATGACCCATGACCCATGACCCATGACCCATATGACCCATATGACCCATGACCCATGACCCATGACACATGACCCATATGACCCATATGACCCATATGACCCATATGACCCATAACCCATGACCCATGACCCATATGACCCATGACCCATGACCCATATGACCCATATGACCCATATGACCCATATGACCCATATGACCCATGACCCATGACCCATGACCCATATGACCCATGACCCATGACCCATATGACCCATATGACCCATGACCCATGACCCATGACCCATATGACCCATATGACCCATGACCAATGACCCATAACCCATATGACCCATATGACCCATGACCCATGACCCATGACCCATATGACCCATATGACCCATGACCCATGACCCATGACCCATATGACCCATGACCCATGACCCATGACCCATATGACCCATATGACCCATGACCCATGACCCATGACCCATATGACCCATATGACCCATGACCCATTACCCATGACACATGACCCATATGACCCATATGACCCATATGACCCATATGACCCATGACCCATGACCCATGACCCATATGACCCATGACCCATGACCCATATGACCCATATGACCCATATGACCCATGACCCATGACCCATGACCCATATGACCCATATGACCCATGACCCATGACCCATGACCCATATGACCCATATGACCCATGACCCATGACCCATGACCCATGACCCATGACCCATGACCCATGACCCATGACTCATGACCCATGACCCATGACCCATGACCCATGACCCATGACCCATGACCCATGACCCATGACCCATGACCCATGACACATGACCCATATGACCCAAATGACCCATATGACCCATATGACCCATGACCCATGACCCATGACCCATATGACCCATGACCCATGACCCATATGACCCATATGACCCATATGACCCATGACCCATGACCCATGACCCATATGACCCATATGACCCATGACCCATGACCCATGACCCATGACCCATGACCCATGACCCATGACCCATGACCCATGACCCATATGAGCCATATGACCCATATGACCCATGACCCATGACCCATGACCCATGACCCATGACCCATGACCCGTATGACCCATGACCCATGACCCATGACCCATATGACCCATGACCCATGACCCATGACCCATATGACCCATATGACCCATGACCCATGACCCATGACACATGACCCATATGACCCATATGACCCATATGACCCATATGACCCATGACCCATGACCCATGACCCATGACCCATGACCCATGACCCATGACCCATGACCCATGACCAATGACCCATGACCCATATGACCCATATGACCCATGACCCATGACCCATGACCCATATGACCCATGACCCATGACCCATGACCCATATGACCCATGACCCATGACCCATGACCCATATGGCCCATGACCCATGACCCATGACCCATGACCCATATGACCCATGACCCATGACCCATGACCCATGACCCATGACCCATGACCCATGACCCATGACCCATATGACCCATATGACCCATGACCCATGACCAATGACCCATAACCCATATGACCCATATGACCCATGACCCATGACCCATGACCCATATGACCCATATGACCCATGACCCATGACCCATGACCCATATGACCCATGACCCATGACCCATGACCCATATGACCCATATGACCCATGACCCATGACCCATGACACATGACCCATATGACCCATATGACCCATATGACCCATATGACCCATGACCCATGACCCATGACCCATATGACCCATGACCCATGACCCATATGACCCATATGACCCATATGACCCATGACCCATGACCCATGACCCATATGACCCATATGACCCATATGACCCATGACCCATGACCCATGACCCATATGACCCATATGACCCATGACCCATGACCCATGACCCATGACCCATGACCCATGACCCATGACCCATGACCCATGACCCATGACCCATGACCCATGACCCATGACCCATGACCCATGACCCATGACCCATGACCCATGACCCATGACCCATGACACATGACCCATATGACCCATATGACCCATATGACCCATATGACCCATATGACCCATGACCCATGACCCATGACCCATATGACCCATGACCCATGACCCATATGACCCATATGACCCATATGACCCATGACCCATGACCCATGACCCATATGACCCATATGACCCATGACCCATGACCCATGACCCATGACCCATGACCCATGACCCATGACCCATGACCCATGACCCATGACCCATGACCCATGACCCATGACCCATGACCCATATGACCCATGACCCATGACCCATGACCCATGACCCATATGACCCATTTGACCCGTGACCCATGACCCATGACCCATATGACCCATATGACGCATGACCCATGACCCATGACCCATGACCCATGACCCATGACCCATGACCCATGACCCATGACCCATGACCCATGACCCATGACCCATGACCCATGACCCATGACCCATGACCCATGACCCATGACCCATGACCCATGACCCATGACCCATGACCCATGACCCATGACCCATGACCCATGACCCATGACCCATGACCCATGACCCATATGACCCATATGACCCATGACCCATGACCCATGACCCATATGACCCATATGACCCATGACCCATGACCCATGACCCATGACCCATGACCCATGACCCATGACCCATGACCCATGACCCATGACCCATGACCCATGACCCATGACCCATGACCCATGACCCATATGACCCATATGACCCATGACCCATGACCCATGACCCATATGACCCATATGACCCATGACCAATGACCCATAACCCATATGACCCATATGACCCATGACCCATATGACCCATATGACCCATGACCCATGACCCATGACACATGACCCATATGACCCATATGACCCATATGACCCATATGACCCATGACCCATGACCCATGACCCATATGACCCATGACCCATGACCCATATGACCCATATGACCCATGACCCATGACCCATGACCCATGACCCATATGACCCATATGACCCATGACCCATGACCCATGACCCATATGACCCATATGACCCATGACCCATGACCCATGACCCATGACCCATGACCCATGACCCATGACCCATATGACCCATGACCCATGACCCATGACCCATGACCCATGACCCATGACCCATGACACATGACCCATATGACCCATATGACCCATATGACCCATATGACCCATGACCCATGACCCATGACCCATATGACCCATATGACCCATATGACCCATGACCCATGACCCATGACCCATATGACCCATATGACCCATGACCCATGACCCATGACCCATGACCCATGACCCATGACCCATGACCCATGACCCATGACCCATGACCCATGACCCATGACCCATGACCCATGACCCATGACCCATGACCCATATGACCCATGACCCATGACCCATGACCCATATGACCCATATGACCCATGACCCATGACCAATGACCCATAACCCATATGACCCATAAGACCCATGACCCATGACCCATGACCCATATGACCCATATGACCCATGACCCATGACCCATGACCCATATGACCCATGACCCATGACCCATGACCCATATGACCCATATGACCCATGACCCATGACCCATGACCCATATGACCCATATGACCCATGACCCATGACCCATGACCCATGACCCATATGACCCATATGACCCATGACCCATGACCCATGACCCATGACCCATGACCCATGACCCATGACCCATGACCCATGACCCATGACCCATGACCCATGACCCATGACCCATGACCCATGACCCATGACCCATGACCCATGACACATGACCCATATGACCCATATGACCCATATGACCCATGACCCATGACCCATGACCCATATGACCCATATGACCCATATGACCCATATGACCCATGACCCATGACCCATGACCCATATGACCCATATGACCCATGACCCATGACCCATGACCCATGACCCATGACCCATATGACCCATATGACCCATGACCCATGACCCATGACCCATGACCCATGACCCATGACCCATGACCCATGACCCATGACCCATGACCCATGACCCATGACCCATGACCCATGACCCATGACCCATGACCCATGACCCATGACCCATGACACATGACCCATATGACCCATATGACCCATATGACCCATATGACCCATATGACCCATGACCCATGACCCATGACCCATATGACCCATGACCCATGACCCATATGACCCATATGACCCATATGACCCATGACCCATGACCCATGACCCATATGACCCATATGACCCATGACCCATGACCCGGGACCCATGACCCATGACCCATGACCCATGACCCATATGAGCCATATGACCCATATGACCCATGACCCATGACCCATGACCCATGACCCGTATGACCCATGACCCATGACCCATATGGCCCATGACCCATGACCCATGACCCATGACCCATGACCCATATGACCCATGACCCATGACCCATGACCCATATGACCCATATGACCCATGACCCATGACCCATGACACATGACCCATATGACCCATATGACCCATATGACCCATATGACCCATGACCCATGACCCATGACCCATGACCCATGACCCATGACCCATGACCCATGACCAATGACCCATGACCCATATGACCCATATGACCCATGACCCATGACCCATGACCCATATGACCCATGACCCATGACCCATGACCCATATGACCCATGACCCATGACCCATATGACCCATATGACCCATATGACCCATGACCCATGACCCATGACCCATATGACCCATATGACCCATGACCCATGACCCATGACCCATGACCCATGACCCATGACCCATGACCCATGACCCATGACCCATATGACCCATATGACCCATGACCCATGACCCATATGACCCATATGACCCATGACCAATGACCCATAACCCATATGACCCATATGACCCATGACCCATGACCCATGACCCATATGACCCATATGACCCATGACCCATGACCCATGACCCATATGACCCATGACCCATTACCCATGACCCATATGACCCATATGACCCATGACCCATGACCCATGACCCATATGACCCATATGACCCATGACCCATGACCCATGACACATGACCCATATGACCCATATGACCCATATGACCCATATGACCCATAACCCATGACCCATGACCCATATGACCCATGACCCATGACCCATATGACCCATATGACCCATATGACCCATATGACCCATATGACCCATGACCCATGACCCATGACCCATATGACCCATGACCCATGACCCATATGACCCATATGACCCATGACCCATGACCCATGACCCATATGACCCATATGACCCATGACCAATGACCCATAACCCATATGACCCATATGACCCATGACCCATGACCCATGACCCATATGACCCATATGACCCATGACCCATGACCCATGACCCATATGACCCATGACCCATGACCCATGACCCATATGACCCATATGACCCATGACCCATGACCCATGACCCATATGACCCATATGACCCATGACCCATTACCCATGACACATGACCCATATGACCCATATGACCCATATGACCCATATGACCCATGACCCATGACCCATGACCCATATGACCCATGACCCATGACCCATATGACCCATATGACCCATATGACCCATGACCCATGACCCATGACCCATATGACCCATATGACCCATGACCCATGACCCATGACCCATATGACCCATATGACCCATGACCCATGACCCATGACCCATGACCCATGACCCATGACCCATGACCCATGACCCATGACTCATGACCCATGACCCATGACCCATGACCCATGACCCATGACCCATGACCCATGACCCATGACCCATGACCCATGACCCATGACCCATATGACCCATATGACCCATATGACCCATATGACCCATGACCCATGACCCATGACCCATATGACCCATGACCCATGACCCATATGACCCATATGACCCATATGACCCATGACCCATGACCCATGACCCATATGACGCATATGACCCATGACCCATGACCCATGACCCATGACCCATGACCCATGACCCATGACCCATATGACCCATATGACCCATATGACCCATGACCCATGACCCATGACCCATGACCCATGACCCATGACCCGTATGACCCATGACCCATGACCCATGACCCATATGACCCATGACCCATGACCCATGACCCATATGACCCATATGACCCATATGACCCATGACCCATGACCCATGACACATGACCCATATGACCCATATGACCCATATGACCCATATGACCCATGACCCATGACCCATGACCCATGACCCATGACCCATGACCCATGACCCATGACCAATGACCCATGACCCATATGACCCATATGACCCATGACCCATGACCCATGACCCATGACCCATATGACCCATGACCCATGACCCATGACCCATATGACCCATGACCCATGACCCATATGACCCATATGACCCATATGACCCATGACCCATGACCCATGACCCATATGACCCATATGACCCATGACCCATGACCCATGACCCATGACCCATGACCCATGACCCATGACCCATGACCCATGACCCATATGACCCATATGACCCATGACCCATGACCCATATGACCCATATGACCCATGACCAATGACCCATAACCCATATGACCCATATGACCCATGACCCATGACCCATGACCCATATGACCCATATGACCCATGACCCATGACCCATGACCCATATGACCCATGACCCATTACCCATGACCCATATGACCCATATGACCCATGACCCATGACCCATGACCCATATGACCCATATGACCCATGACCCATGACCCATGACACATGACCCATATGACCCATATGACCCATGACCCATGACCCATGACCCATATGACCCATATGACCCATGACCCATGACCCATATGACCCATATGACCCATATGACCCATATGACCCATATGACCCATGACCCATGACCCATGACCCATATGACCCATGACCCATGACCCATATGACCCATGACCCATGACCCATGACCCATATGACCCATATGACCCATATGACCCATGACCAATGACCCATAACCCATATGACCCATATGACCCATGACCCATGACCCATGACCCATGACCCATATGACCCATATGACCCATGACCCATGACCCATGACCCATATGACCCATGACCCATGACCCATGACCCATATGACCCATATGACCCATGACCCATGACCCATGACCCATATGACCCATATGACCCATGACCCATTACCCATGACACATGACCCATATGACCCATATGACCCATATGACCCATATGACCCATGACCCATGACCCATGACCCATATGACCCATGACCCATGACCCATATGACCCATATGACCCATATGACCCATGACCCATGACCCATGACCCATATGACCCATATGACCCATGACCCATGACCCATGACCCATATGACCCATATGACCCATGACCCATGACCCATGACCCATGACCTATGACCCATGACCCATGACCCATGACTCATGACCCATGACCCATGACCCATGACCCATGACCCATGACCCATGACCCATGACCCATGACCCATGACCCATGACCCATGACACATGACCCATATGACCCATATGACCCATATGACCCATATGACCCATGACCCATGACCCATGACCCATATGACCCATGACCCATGACCCATATGACCCATATGACCCATATGACCCATGACCCATGACCCATGTCCCATATGACCCATATGACCCATGACCCATGACCCATGACCCATGACCCATGACCCATGACCCATGACCCATATGAGCCATATGACCCATATGACCCATGACCCATGACCCATGACCCATGACCCATGACCCATGACCCGTATGACCCATGACCCATGACCCATATGGCCCATGACCCATGACCCATGACCCATGACCCATATGACCCATGACCCATGACCCATGACCCATGACCCATGACCCATGACCCATGACCCATGACCCATGACCCATGACCCATGACCCATGACCCATGACCCATGACCCATGACCCATGACCCATATGACCCATATGACCCATGACCCATGACCCATGACCCATGACCCATGACCCATGACCCGTATGACCCATGACCCATGACCCATATGGCCCATGACCCATGACCCATGACCCATGACCCATATGACCCATTTGACCCGTGACCCATGACCCATGACCCATATGACCCACATGACCCATGACCCATATGACCCATATGACGCATGACCCATGACCCATGACCCATGACCCATGACCCATGACCCATGACCCATGACACATGACCCATATGACCCATACGACCCATATGACCCATATGACCCATGACCCATGACCCATGACCCATGACCCATATGACCCATGACCCATGACCCATGACCCATATGACACATATGACCCATATGACCCATGACCCATGACCCATGACCCATGACCCATGACCCATGACCCATGACCCATGACCCATGACCCATGACCCATGTGACCCATATGACCCATGACCCATGACCCATGACCCATGACCCATATGACCCATTTGACCCGTGACCCATGACCCATGACCCATATGACCCATATGACCCATGACCCATATGACCCATATGACGCATGACCCATGACCCATGACCCATGACCCATGACCCATGACACATGACCCATATGACCCATACGACCCATATGACCCATATGACCCATGACCCATGACCCATGACCCATGACCCATATGACCCATGACCCATGACCCATGACCCATATGACCCATATGACCCATATGACCCATGACCCATATGACCCATATGACCCATATGACCCATGACCCATGACCCATGACCCATGACCCATGACCCATGACCCATGACCCATGACCCATGACCCATGACCCATGACCCATGACCCATGACCCATGACCCATGACCCATGACCCATGACACATGACCCATATGACCCATATGACCCATATGACCCATATGACCCATGACCCATGACCCATGACCCATATGACCCATGACCCATGACCCATATGACCCATATGACCCATATGACCCATGACCCATGACCCATGACCCATATGACCCATATGACCCATGACCCATGACCCATGACCCATGACCCATGACCCATATGACCCATATGACCCATGTCCCATGACCCATGACCCATGACCCATGACCCATATGACCCATATGACCCATGACCCATGACCCATGACCCATGACCCATGACCCATGACCCATGACCCATGACCCATGACCCATGACCCATGACCCATGACCCATGACCCATGACCCATGACCCATGACCCATGACCCATGACACATGACCCATATGACCCATATGACCCATATGACCCATATGACCCATGACCCATGACCCATGACCCATATGACCCATGACCCATGACCCATATGACCCATATGACCCATATGACCCATGACCCATGACCCATGACCCATATGACCCATATGACCCATGACCCATGACCCATGACCCATGACCCATGACCCATGACCCATGACCCATGACCCATATGACCCATATGACCCATATGACCCATGACCCATGACCCATGACCCATATGACCCATATGACCCATGACCCATGACCCATGACCCATGACCCATGACCCATGACCCATATGACCCATATGACCCATGACCCATGACCCATGACCCATGACCCATGACCCATGACCCATGACCATGACCCATGACCCATGACCCATGACCCATGACCCATGACCCATGACCCATGACCCATGACCCATTACCCATGACCCATGACACATGACCCATATGACCCATATGACCCATATGACCCATATGACCCATGACCCATGACCCATGACCCATATGACCCATGACCCATGACCCATATGACCCATATGACCCATATGACCCATGACCCATGACCCATGACCCATATGACCCATATGACCCATGACCCATGACCCATGACCCATGACCCATGACCCATGACCCATGACCCATGACCCATGACCCATGACCCATATGAGCCATATGACCCATATGACCCATGACCCATGACCCATGACCCACGACCCATGACCCATGACCCGTATGACCCATGACCCATGACCCATATGGCCCATGACCCATGACCCATGACCCATGACCCATATGACCCATGACCCATGACCCATGACCCATGACCCATGACCCATGACCCATGACCCATATGACCCATATGACCCATGACCCATGACCCATGACCCATGACCCATGACCCATGACCCATGACCCATGACCCATGACCCATGACCCATGACCCATGACCCAT
The DNA here is from genome assembly GCA_963932335.1 of Andrena marginata. NCBI lineage: Eukaryota > Metazoa > Arthropoda > Insecta > Hymenoptera > Andrenidae > Andrena > Andrena marginata. The sequence continues at coordinate 18,286,377 of OZ010660.1, forward strand.
GACCCATGACCCATGACCCGTGACCCATGACCCATGACCCATATGACCCATATGACCCATGACCCATGACCCATGACCCATATGACCCATATGACCCATGACCAATGACCCATAACCCATATGACCCATATGACCCATGACCCATGACCCATGACCCATATGACCCATATGACCCATGACCCATGACCCATGACCCATATGACCCATGACCCATGACCCATGACCCATATGACCCATATGACCCATGACCCATGACCCATGACCCATATGACCCATATGACCCATGACCCATGACCCATGACACATGACCCATATGACCCATATGACCCATATGACCCATATGACCCATGACCCATGACCCATGACCCATATGACCCATGACCCATGACCCATATGACCCATATGACCCATATGACCCATATGACCCATATGACCCATGACCCATGACCCATGACCCATATGACCCATGACCCATGACCCATATGACCCATATGACCCATGACCCATGACCCATGACCCATATGACCCATATGACCCATGACCAATGACCCATAACCCATATGACCCATATGACCCATGACCCATGACCCATGACCCATGACCCATGACCCATATGACCCATATGACCCATGACCCATGACCCATGACCCATATGACCCATGACCCATGACCCATGACCCATATGACCCATATGACCCATGACCCATGACCCATGACCCATGACCCATATGACCCATATGACCCATGACCCATGACCCATGACACATGACCCATATGACCCATATGACCCATATGACCCATATGACCCATGACCCATGACCCATGACCCATGACCCATATGACCCATGACCCATGACCCAAATGACCCATATGACCCATATGACCCATGACCCATGACCCATGACCCATATGACCCATATGACCCATGACCCATAACCCATGACCCATATGACCCATATGACCCATGACCCATGACCCATGACCCATGACCCATGACCCATGACCCATGACCCATGACTCATGACCCATGACCCATGACCCATGACCCATGACCCATGACCCATGACCCATGACCCATGACCCATGACACATGACCCATATGACGCATGACCCATGACCCATGACCCATTACCCATGACACATGACCCATATGACCCATATGACCCATATGACCCATATGACCCATGACCCATGACCCATGACCCATATGACCCATGACCCATGACCCATGACCCATATGACCCATATGACCCATGACCCATGACCCATGACCCATGACCCATGACCCATGACCCATATGACCCATATGACCCATGACCCATGACCCATGACCCATATGACCCATATGACCCATGACCCATGACCCATGACCCATGACCCATGACCCATGACCCATGACCCATGACCCATGACCCATGACCCATGACCCATGACCCATGACCCATGACCCATGACCCATGACCCATGACCCATGAGCCATGACCCATGACCCATGACCCATGACCCATATGACCCATGACCCATGACCCATATGACCCATATGACCCATATGACCCATGACCCATGACCCATGACCCATGACCCATGACCCATGACCCATGACCCATGACCCATGACCCATGACCCATGACCCATGACCCATGACCCATGACCCATGACCCATATGACCCATATGACCCATGACCAATGACCCATAACCCATATGACCCATATGACCCATGACCCATGACCCATGACCCATGACCCATATGACCCATATGACCCATGACCCATGACCCATGACCCATATGACCCATGACCCATGACCCATGACCCATATGACCCATATGACCCATGACCCATGACCCATGACCCATGACCCATATGACCCATATGACCCATGACCCATGACCCATGACACATGACCCATATGACCCATATGACCCATATGACCCATATGACCCATATGACCCATGACCCATGACCCATGACCCATGACCCATATGACCCATGACCCATGACCCAAATGACCCATATGACCCATATGACCCATGACCCATGACCCATGACCCATATGACCCATATGACCCATGACCCATAACCCATGACCCATATGACCCATATGACCCATGACCCATGACCCATGACCCATGACCCATGACCCATGACCCATGACCCATGACTCATGACCCATGACCCATGACCCATGACCCATGACCCATGACCCATGACCCATGACCCATGACCCATGACCCATGACACATGACCCATATGACGCATGACCCATGACCCATGACCCATTACCCATGACACATGACCCATATGACCCATATGACCCATATGACCCATATGACCCATGACCCATGACCCATGACCCATATGACCCATGACCCATGACCCATATGACCCATATGACCCATGACCCATGACCCATGACCCATGACCCATGACCCATGACCCATGACCCATGACCCATGACCCATATGACCCATATGACCCATGACCCATGACCCATGACCCATATGACCCATATGACCCATGACCCATGACCCATGACCCATGACCCATGACCCATGACCCATGACCCATGACCCATGACCCATGACCCATGACCCATGACCCATGACCCATGACCCATGACCCATGAGCCATGACCCATGACCCATGACCCATATGACCCATATGACCCATGACCCATGACCCATGACCCATATGACCCATATGACCCATGACCCATGACCCATGACCCATGACCCATGACCCATGACCCATGACCCATGACCCATGACCCATGACCCATGACCCATGACCCATGACCCATGACCCATGACCCATGACCCATGACCCATATGACCCATATGACCCATGACCCATGACCCATGACCCATGACCCATGACCCATGACCCATGACCCATGACCCATGAACCATGACACATGACCCATATGACCCATATGACCCATGACCCATGACCCATGACCCATGACCCATGACCCATGACCCATGACCCATGACCCATGACCCATGACCCATGACCCATGACCCATGACCCATGACCCATGACCCATGACCCATGACCCATGACCCATGACCCATGACCCATGACCCATGACCCATGACCCATGACCCATGACCCATATGACCCATGACCCATGACCCATATGACCCATTTGACCCGTGACCCATGACCCATGACCCATATGACCCATATGACGCATGACCCATGACCCATGACCCATGACCCATGACCCATGACCCATGACCCATGACCCATGACCCATGACCCATGACCCATGACCCATGACCCATGACCCATGACCCATGACCCATGAGCCATGACCCATGACCCATGACCCATATGACCCATATGACCCATATGACCCATGACCCATGACCCATGACCCATATGACCCATATGACCCATGACCCATGACCCGGGACCCATGACCCATGACCCATGACCCATGACCCATGACCCATGACCCATATGAGCCATATGACCCATATGACCCATGACCCATGACCCATGACCCATGACCCATGACCCGTATGACCCATGACCCATGACCCATATGGCCCATGACCCATGACCCATGACCCATGACCCATATGACCCATGACCCATGACCCATGACCCATATGACCCATATGACCCATGACCCATGACCAATGACCCATAACCCATATGACCCATATGACCCATGACCCATGACCCATGACCCATATGACCCATATGACCCATGACCCATGACCCATGACCCATATGACCCATGACCCATGACCCATGACCCATATGACCCATATGACCCATGACCCATGACCCATGACACATGACCCATATGACCCATATGACCCATATGACCCATATGACCCATGACCCATGACCCATGACCCATATGACCCATGACCCATGACCCATATGACCCATATGACCCATATGACCCATGACCCATGACCCATGACCCATATGACCCATATGACCCATGACCCATGACCCATGACCCATGACCCATATGACCCATATGACCCATGACCCATGACCCATGACCCATGACCCATGACCCATGACCCATGACCCATGACCCATGACCCATGACCCATGACCCATGACCCATGACCCATGACCCATGACCCATGACCCATGACCCATGACCCATGACACATGACCCATATGACCCATATGACCCATATGACCCATATGACCCATGACCCATGACCCATGACCCATATGACCCATGACCCATGACCCATATGACCCATATGACCCATATGACCCATGACCCATGACCCATGACCCATATGACCCATATGACCCATGACCCATGACCCATGACCCATGACCCATGACCCATGACCCATGACCCATGACCCATGACCCATGACCCATGACCCATGACCCATGACCCATGACCCATGACCCATATGACCCATGACCCATGACCCATGACCCATGACCCATATGACCCATTTGACCCGTGACCCATGACCCATGACCCATATGACCCATATGACGCATGACCCATGACCCATGACCCATGACCCATGACCCATGACCCATGACCCATGACCCATGACCCATGACCCATGACCCATGAACCATGACCCATGACCCATGACCCATGACCCATGACCCATGACCCATGACCCATGACCCATGACCCATGACCCATGACCCATGACCCATGACCCATGACCCATATGACCCATATGACCCATGACCCATGACCCATATGACCCATATGACCCATGACCCATGACCCATGACCCATGACCCATGACCCATGACCCATGACCCATGACCCATGACCCATGACCCATGACCCATGACCCATGACCCATGACCCATGACCCATATGACCCATATGACCCATGACCCATGACCCATGACCCATATGACCCATATGACCCATGACCAATGACCCATAACCCATATGACCCATATGACCCATGACCCATATGACCCATATGACCCATGACCCATGACCCATGACACATGACCCATATGACCCATATGACCCATATGACCCATATGACCCATGACCCATGACCCATGACCCATATGACCCATGACCCATGACCCATATGACCCATATGACCCATATGACCCATGACCCATGACCCATGACCCATATGACCCATATGACCCATGACCCATGACCCATGACCCATGACCCATATGACCCATATGACCCATGACCCATGACCCATGACCCATGACCCATGACCCATGACCCATGACCCATGACCCATGACCCATGACCCATGACCCATGACCCATGACCCATGACCCATGACCCATGACCCATGACCCATGACACATGACCCATATGACCCATATGACCCATATGACCCATATGACCCATGACCCATGACCCATGACCCATATGACCCATGACCCATGACCCATATGACCCATATGACCCATATGACCCATGACCCATGACCCATGACCCATATGACCCATATGACCCATGACCCATGACCCATGACCCATGACCCATGACCCATGACCCATGACCCATGACCCATGACCCATGACCCATGACCCATGACCCATGACCCATGACCCATGACCCATATGACCCATGACCCATGACCCATGACCCATATGACCCATATGACCCATGACCCATGACCAATGACCCATAACCCATATGACCCATATGACCCATGACCCATGACCCATGACCCATATGACCCATATGACCCATGACCCATGACCCATGACCCATATGACCCATGACCCATGACCCATGACCCATATGACCCATATGACCCATGACCCATGACCCATGACACATGACCCATATGACCCATATGACCCATGACCCATGACCCATGACCCATATGACCCATGACCCATGACCCATGACCCATGACCCATGGCCCATGACCCATGACCCATGACCCATGACCCATGACCCATGACCCATGACCCATGACCCATGACCCATGACCCATGACCCATGACCCATGACCCATGGCCCATGACCCATGACCCATGACCCATGACACATGACCCATATGACCCATATGACCCATATGACCCATGACCCATGACCCATGACCCATATGACCCATATGACCCATATGACCCATATGACCCATGACCCATGACCCATGACCCATATGACCCATATGACCCATGACCCATGACCCATGACCCATGACCCATGACCCATGACCCATGACCCATATGACCCATATGACCCATGACCCATGACCCATGACCCATGACCCATGACCCATGACCCATGACCCATGACCCATGACCCATGACCCATGACCCATGACCCATGACCCATGACCCATGACCCATGACCCATGACCCATGACCCATGACCCATGACCCATGACACATGACCCATATGACCCATATGACCCATATGACCCATATGACCCATATGACCCATGACCCATGACCCATGACCCATATGACCCATGACCCATGACCCATATGACCCATATGACCCATATGACCCATGACCCATGACCCATGACCCATATGACCCATATGACCCATGACCCATGACCCGGGACCCATGACCCATGACCCATGACCCATGACCCATGACCCATATGAGCCATATGACCCATATGACCCATGACCCATGACCCATGACCCATGACCCATGACCCGTATGACCCATGACCCATGACCCATATGGCCCATGACCCATGACCCATGACCCATGACCCATATGACCCATATGACCCATGACCCATGACCCATGACACATGACCCATATGACCCATATGACCCATATGACCCATATGACCCATGACCCATGACCCATGACCCATGACCCATGACCCATGACCCATGACCCATGACCAATGACCCATGACCCATATGACCCATATGACCCATGACCCATGACCCATGACCCATATGACCCATGACCCATGACCCATGACCCATATGACCCATGACCCATGACCCATATGACCCATATGACCCATATGACCCATGACCCATGACCCATGACCCATATGACCCATATGACCCATGACCCATGACCCATGACCCATGACCCATGACCCATGACCCATGACCCATGACCCATGACCCATGACCCATGACCCATGACCCATGACCCATATGACCCATATGACCCATGACCCATGACCCATATGACCCATATGACCCATGACCAATGACCCATAACCCATATGACCCATATGACCCATGACCCATGACCCATGACCCATATGACCCATATGACCCATGACCCATGACCCATGACCCATATGACCCATGACCCATTACCCATGACCCATATGACCCATATGACCCATGACCCATGACCCATGACCCATATGACCCATATGACCCATGACCCATGACCCATGACACATGACCCATATGACCCATATGACCCATATGACCCATATGACCCATAACCCATGACCCATGACCCATATGACCCATGACCCATGACCCATATGACCCATATGACCCATATGACCCATATGACCCATATGACCCATGACCCATGACCCATGACCCATATGACCCATGACCCATGACCCATATGACCCATATGACCCATGACCCATGACCCATGACCCATATGACCCATATGACCCATGACCAATGACCCATAACCCATATGACCCATATGACCCATGACCCATGACCCATGACCCATATGACCCATATGACCCATGACCCATGACCCATGACCCATATGACCCATGACCCATGACCCATGACCCATATGACCCATATGACCCATGACCCATGACCCATGACCCATATGACCCATATGACCCATGACCCATTACCCATGACACATGACCCATATGACCCATATGACCCATATGACCCATATGACCCATGACCCATGACCCATGACCCATATGACCCATGACCCATGACCCATATGACCCATATGACCCATATGACCCATGACCCATGACCCATGACCCATATGACCCATATGACCCATGACCCATGACCCATGACCCATGACCCATGACCCATATGACCCATATGACCCATATGACCCATATGACCCATGACCCATGACCCATGACCCATATGACCCATGACCCATGACCCATATGACCCATATGACCCATATGACCCATGACCCATGACCCATGACCCATATGACCCATATGACCCATGACCCATGACCCATGACCCATGACCCATGACCCATGACCCATGACCCATATGACCCATATGACCCATATGACCCATGACCCATGACCCATGACCCATGACCCATGACCCATGACCCGTATGACCCATGACCCATGACCCATGACCCATATGACCCATGACCCATGACCCATGACCCATATGACCCATATGACCCATGACCCATGACCCATGACACATGACCCATATGACCCATATGACCCATATGACCCATATGACCCATGACCCATGACCCATGACCCATGACCCATGACCCATGACCCATGACCCATGACCAATGACCCATGACCCATATGACCCATATGACCCATGACCCATGACCCATGACCCATATGACCCATGACCCATGACCCATGACCCATATGACCCATGACCCATGACCCATATGACCCATATGACCCATATGACCCATGACCCATGACCCATGACCCATATGACCCATATGACCCATGACCCATGACCCATGACCCATGACCCATGACCCATGACCCATGACCCATGACCCATGACCCATATGACCCATATGACCCATGACCCATGACCCATATGACCCATAACCCATATGACCCATATGACCCATGACCCATGACCCATGACCCATATGACCCATATGACCCATGACCCATGACCCATGACCCATATGACCCATGACCCATGACCCATGACCCATATGACCCATATGACCCATGACCCATGACCCATGACACATGACCCATATGACCCATATGACCCATATGACCCATATGACCCATGACCCATGACCCATGACCCATATGACCCATGACCCATGACCCATATGACCCATATGACCCATATGACCCATGACCCATGACCCATGACCCATATGACCCATATGACCCATGACCCATGACCCATGACCCATGACCCATATGACCCATATGACCCATGACCCATGACCCATGACCCATGACCCATGACCCATGACCCATGACCCATGACCCATGACCCATGACCCATGACCCATGACCCATGACCCATGACCCATGACCCATGACCCATGACACATGACCCATATGACCCATATGACCCATATGACCCATATGACCCATGACCCATGACCCATGACCCATATGACCCATGACCCATGACCCATATGACCCATATGACCCATATGACCCATGACCCATGACCCATGACCCATATGACCCATATGACCCATGACCCATGACCCATGACCCATGACCCATGACCCATGACCCATGACCCATGACCCATGACCCATGACCCATGACCCATGACCCATGACCCATGACCCATGACCCATGACCCATGACCCATATGACCCATGACCCATGACCCATGACCCATGACCCATATGACCCATTTGACCCGTGACCCATGACCCATGACCCATATGACCCATATGGCGCATGACCCATGACCCATGACCCATGACCCATGACCCATGACCCATGACCCATGACCCATGACCCATGACCCATGACCCATGACCCATGACCCATGACCCATGACCCATGACCCATGACCCATGACCCATGACCCATGACCCATGACCCATGACCCATGACCCATGACCCATGACCCATGACCCATATGACCCATATGACCCATGACCCATGACCCATGACCCATATGACCCATATGACCCATGACCCATGACCCATGACCCATGACCCATGACCCATGACCCATGACCCATGACCCATGACCCATGACCCATGACCCATGACCCATGACCCATGACCCATATGACCCATATGACCCATGACCCATGACCCATGACCATATGACCCATATGACCCATGACCAATGACCCATAACCCATATGACCCATATGACCCATGACCCATATGACCCATATGACCCATGACCCATGACCCATGACACATGACCCATATGACCCATATGACCCATATGACCCATATGACCCATGACCCATGACCCATGACCCATATGACCCATGACCCATGACCCATATGACCCATATGACCCATGACCCATGACCCATGACCCATGACCCATATGACCCATATGACCCATGACCCATGACCCATGACCCATATGACCCATATGACCCATGACCCATGACCCATGACCCATGACCCATGACCCATGACCCATGACCCATATGACCCATGACCCATGACCCATGACCCATGACCCATGACCCATGACCCATGACACATGACCCATATGACCCATATGACCCATATGACCCATATGACCCATGACCCATGACCCATGACCCATATGACCCATATGACCCATATGACCCATGACCCATGACCCATGACCCATATGACCCATATGACCCATGACCCATGACCCATGACCCATGACCCATGACCCATGACCCATGACCCATGACCCATGACCCATGACCCATGACCCATGACCCATGACCCATGACCCATGACCCATGACCCATATGACCCATGACCCATGACCCATGACCCATATGACCCATATGACCCATGACCCATGACCAATGACCCATAACCCATATGACCCATATGACCCATGACCCATGACCCATGACCCATATGACCCATATGACCCATGACCCATGACCCATGACCCATATGACCCATGACCCATGACCCATGACCCATATGACCCATATGACCCATGACCCATGACCCATGACCCATGACCCATGACCCATATGACCCATATGACCCATGACCCATGACCCATGACCCATGACCCATGACCCATGACCCATGACCCATGACCCATGACCCATGACCCATGACCCATGACCCATGACCCATGACCCATGACCCATGACACATGACCCATATGACCCATATGACCCATATGACCCATGACCCATGACCCATGACCCATATGACCCATATGACCCATATGACCCATATGACCCATGACCCATGACCCATGACCCATATGACCCATATGACCCATGACCCATGACCCATGACCCATGACCCATGACCCATATGACCCATATGACCCATGACCCATGACCCATGACCCATGACCCATGACCCATGACCCATGACCCATGACCCATGACCCATGACCCATGACCCATGACCCATGACCCATGACCCATGACCCATGACCCATGACCCATGACACATGACCCATATGACCCATATGACCCATATGACCCATATGACCCATATGACCCATGACCCATGACCCATGACCCATATGACCCATGACCCATGACCCATATGACCCATATGACCCATATGACCCATGACCCATGACCCATGACCCATATGACCCATATGACCCATGACCCATGACCCGGGACCCATGACCCATGACCCATGACCCATGACCCATGACCCATATGAGCCATATGACCCATATGACCCATGACCCATGACCCATGACCCATGACCCGTATGACCCATGACCCATGACCCATATGGCCCATGACCCATGACCCATGACCCATGACCCATGACCCATATGACCCATGACCCATGACCCATGACCCATATGACCCATATGACCCATGACCCATGACCCATGACACATGACCCATATGACCCATATGACCCATATGACCCATATGACCCATGACCCATGACCCATGACCCATGACCCATGACCCATGACCCATGACCCATGACCAATGACCCATGACCCATATGACCCATATGACCCATGACCCATGACCCATGACCCATATGACCCATGACCCATGACCCATGACCCATATGACCCATGACCCATGACCCATATGACCCATATGACCCATATGACCCATGACCCATGACCCATGACCCATATGACCCATATGACCCATGACCCATGACCCATGACCCATGACCCATGACCCATGACCCATGACCCATGACCCATGACCCATATGACCCATATGACCCATGACCCATGACCCATATGACCCATATGACCCATGACCAATGACCCATAACCCATATGACCCATATGACCCATGACCCATGACCCATGACCCATATGACCCATATGACCCATGACCCATGACCCATGACCCATATGACCCATGACCCATTACCCATGACCCATATGACCCATATGACCCATGACCCATGACCCATGACCCATATGACCCATATGACCCATGACCCATGACCCATGACACATGACCCATATGACCCATATGACCCATATGACCCATATGACCCATAACCCATGACCCATGACCCATATGACCCATGACCCATGACCCATATGACCCATATGACCCATATGACCCATATGACCCATATGACCCATGACCCATGACCCATGACCCATATGACCCATGACCCATGACCCATATGACCCATATGACCCATGACCCATGACCCATGACCCATATGACCCATATGACCCATGACCAATGACCCATAACCCATATGACCCATATGACCCATGACCCATGACCCATGACCCATATGACCCATATGACCCATGACCCATGACCCATGACCCATATGACCCATGACCCATGACCCATGACCCATATGACCCATATGACCCATGACCCATGACCCATGACCCATATGACCCATATGACCCATGACCCATTACCCATGACACATGACCCATATGACCCATATGACCCATATGACCCATATGACCCATATGACCCATGACCCATGACCCATGACCCATATGACCCATGACCCATGACCCATATGACCCATATGACCCATATGACCCATGACCCATGACCCATGACCCATATGACCCATATGACCCATGACCCATGACCCATGACCCATATGACCCATATGACCCATGACCCATGACCCATGACCCATGACCCATGACCCATGACCCATGACCCATGACTCATGACCCATGACCCATGACCCATGACCCATGACCCATGACCCATGACCCATGACCCATGACCCATGACCCATGACCCATGACCCATATGACCCATATGACCCATATGACCCATATGACCCATGACCCATGACCCATGACCCATATGACCCATGACCCATGACCCATATGACCCATATGACCCATATGACCCATGACCCATGACCCATGACCCATATGACCCATATGACCCATGACCCATGACCCATGACCCATGACCCATGACCCATGACCCATGACCCATGACCCATATGACCCATATGACCCATATGACCCATGACCCATGACCCATGACCCATGACCCATGACCCATGACCCGTATGACCCATGACCCATGACCCATGACCCATATGACCCATGACCCATGACCCATGACCCATATGACCCATATGACCCATGACCCATGACCCATGACACATGACCCATATGACCCATATGACCCATATGACCCATATGACCCATGACCCATGACCCATGACCCATGACCCATGACCCATGACCCATGACCCATGACCCATGACCCATGACCCATGACCCATGACCCATGACCCATGACCCATGACCCATGACCCATGACCCATGACCCATGACCCATGACCCATGACCCATGACCCATGAGCCATGACCCATGACCCATGACCCATATGACCCATATGACCCATGACCCATGACCCATGACCCATATGACCCATATGACCCATGACCCATGACCCATGACCCATGACCCATGACCCATGACCCATGACCCATGACCCATGACCCATGACCCATGACCCATGACCCATGACCCATGACCCATGACCCATATGACCCATATGACCCATGACCCATGACCCATATGACCCATATGACCCATGACCCATGACCCATGACCCATGACCCATGACCCATGACCCATGACCCATGACCCATGACCCATGACCCATGACCCATGACCCATGACCCATATGACCCATATGACCCATGACCCATGACCCATGACCCATATGACCCATATGACCCATGACCAATGACCCATAACCCATATGACCCATAACCCATATGACCCATATGACCCATGACCCATATGACCCATATGACCCATGACCCATGACCCATGACCCATGACACATGACCCATATGACCCATATGACCCATATGACCCATATGACCCATGACCCATGACCCATGACCCATATGACCCATGACCCATGACCCATATGACCCATATGACCCATATGACCCATATGACGCATGACCCATGACCCATATGACCCATGACCCATGACCCATATGACCCATATGACCCATATGACCCATGACCCATGACCCATATGACCCATATGACCCATGACCCATGACCCATGACCCATGACCCATATGACCCATATGACCCATGACCCATGACCCATGACCCATGACCCATGACCCATGACCCATGACCCATGACCCATGACCCATGACCCATGACCCATGACCCATGACCCATGACCCATGACCCATGACCCATGACCCATGACCCATGACCCATGACCCATGACCCATGACACATGACCCATATGACCCATGACCCATATGACCCATATGACCCATATGACCCATATGACCCATGACCCATGACCCATGACCCATATGACCCATGACCCATGACCCATATGACCCATATGACCCATATGACCCATGACCCATGACCCATGACCCATATGACCCATATGACCCATGACCCATGACCCATGACCCATGACCCATGACCCATGACCCATGACCCATGACCCATGACCCATGACCCATGACCCATGACCCATGACCCATATGACCCATGACCCATGACCCATGACCCATGACCCATATGACCCATTTGACCCGTGACCCATGACCCATGACCCATATGACCCATATGACGCATGACCCATGACCCATGACCCATGACCCATGACCCATGACCCATGACCCATGACCCATGACCCATGACCCATGACCCATGACCCATGACCCATGACCCATGACCCATGACCCATGACCCATGACCCATGACCCATGACCCATGACCCGTGACCCATGACCCATGACCCATATGACCCATATGACCCATGACCCATGACCCATGACCCATATGACCCATATGACCCATGACCCATGACCCATGACCCATGACCCATGACCCATGACCCATGACCCATGACCCATGACCCATGACCCATGACCCATGACCCATGACCCATGACCCATGACCCATATGACCCATATGACCCATGACCCATGACCCATGACCCATATGACCCATATGACCCATGACCAATGACCCATAACCCATATGACCCATAACCCATATGACCCATATGACCCATGACCCATATGACCCATATGACCCATGACCCATGACCCATGACCCATGACACATGACCCATATGACCCATATGACCCATATGACCCATATGACCCATGACCCATGACCCATGACCCATATGACCCATGACCCATGACCCATATGACCCATATGACCCATATGACCCATATGACCCATGACCCATGACCCATGACCCATGACCCATGACCCATGTCCCATGACCCATGACCCATGACCCATGACCCATGACCCATGACCCATGACCCATGACCCATGACCCATGACCCATGACACATGACCCATATGACCCATATGACCCATATGACCCATATGACCCATGACCCATGACCCATGACCCATGACCCATATGACCCATGACCCATGACCCATATGACCCATATGACCCAAATGACCCATGACCCATGACCCATGACCCATATGACCCATATGACCCATGACCCATGACCCATGACCCATGACCCATGACCCATGACCCATGACCCATGACCCATGACCCATGACCCATGACCCATGACCCATGACCCATGACCCATATGACCCATGACCCATGACCCATGACCCATGACCCATATGACCCATTTGACCCGTGACCCATGACCCATGACCCATATGACCCATATGACCCATGACCCATGACCCATGACCCATGACCCATATGACCCATATGACCCATGACCCATGACCCATGACCCATATGACCCATATGACCCATGACCAATGACCCATAACCCATATGACCCATATGACCCATGACCCATGACCCATGACCCATATGACCCATATGACCCATGACCCATGACCCATGACCCATGACCCATATGACCCATGACCCATGACCCATGACCCATATGACCCATATGACCCATGACCCATGACCCATGACCCATATGACCCATATGACCCATATGACCCATATGACCCATGACCCATGACCCATGACCCATATGACCCATATGACCCATGACCCATGACCCATGACCCATGACCCATGACCCATATGACCCATATGACCCATGACCCATGACCCATGACCCATGACCCATGACCCATGACCCATGACCCATGACCCATGACCCATGACCCATGACCCATGACCCATGACACATGACCCATATGACCCATATGACCCATATGACCCATATGACCCATGACCCATGACCCATGACCCATATGACCCATGACCCATGACCCATATGACCCATATGACCCATATGACCCATGACCCATGACCCATGACCCATATGACCCATATGACCCATGACCCATGACCCGGGACCCATGACCCATGACCCATGACCCATGACCCATGACCCATATGAGCCATATGACCCATATGACCCATGACCCATGACCCATGACCCATGACCCGTATGACCCATGACCCATGACCCATATGGCCCATGACCCATGACCCATGACCCATGACCCATGACCCATATGACCCATGACCCATGACCCATGACCCATATGACCCATATGACCCATGACCCATGACACATGACCCATATGACCCATATGACCCATATGACCCATATGACCCATGACCCATGACCCATGACCCATGACCCATGACCCATGACCCATGACCCATGACCCATGACCAATGACCCATGACCCATATGACCCATATGACCCATGACCCATATGACCCATGACCCATGACCCATGACCCATATGACCCATGACCCATGACCCATGACCCATGACCCATGACCCATGACCCATGACCCATGACCCATGACCCATGACCCATGACCCACGACCCATGACCCATATGACCCATATGACCCATGACCCATGACCCATGACCCATATGACCCATATGACCCATGACCCATGACCCATGACCCATGACCCATGACCCATGACCCATGACCCATGACCCATGACCCATATGACCCATATGACCCATGACCCATGACCCATGACCCATATGACCCATATGACCCATGACCAATGACCCATAACCCATATGACCCATATGACCCATGACCCATGACCCATGACCCATATGACCCATATGACCCATGACCCATGACCCATGACCCATATGACCCATGACCCATGACCCATGACCCATATGACCCATATGACCCATGACCCATGACCCATGACCCATATGACCCATATGACCCATGACCCATGACCCATGACACATGACCCATATGACCCATATGACCCATATGACCCATATGACCCATGACCCATGACCCATGACCCATATGACCCATGACCCATGACCCATATGACCCATATGACCCATATGACCCATGACCCATGACCCATGACCCATATGACCCATATGACCCATGACCCATGACCCATGACCCATGACCCATATGACCCATATGACCCATGACCCATGACCCATGACCCATGACCCATGACCCATGACCCATGACCCATGACCCATGACCCATGACCCATGACCCATGACCCATGACCCATGACCCATGACCCATGACCCATGACCCATGACCCATGACCCATGACCCATGACCCATGACACATGACCCATATGACCCATATGACCCATATGACCCATGACCCATGACCCATGACCCATATGACCCATGACCCATGACCCATATGACCCATATGACCCATATGACCCATGACCCATGACCCATGACCCATATGACCCATATGACCCATGACCCATGACCCATGACCCATGACCCATGACCCATGACCCATGACCCATGACCCATGACCCATGACCCATGACCCATGACCCATGACCCATGACCCATGACCCATGACCCATGACCCATGACCCATATGACCCATGACCCATGACCCATGACCCATGACCCATATGACCCATTTGACCCGTGACCCATGACCCATGACCCATATGACCCATATGACGCATGACCCATGACCCATGACCCATGACCCATGACCCATGACCCATGACCCATGACC
Source organism: Andrena marginata (assembly GCA_963932335.1). Lineage (NCBI taxonomy): Eukaryota > Metazoa > Arthropoda > Insecta > Hymenoptera > Andrenidae > Andrena > Andrena marginata. Next base: position 18,304,618 of record OZ010660.1, read on the forward strand.
CATGACCCATGACCCATGACCCATGACCCATGACCCATGACCCATGACCCATGACCCATATGACCCATATGACCCATGACCCATGACCCATGACCCATATGACCCATATGACCCATGACCCATGACCCATGACCCATGACCCATGACCCATGACCCATGACCCATGACCCATGACCCATGACCCATGACCCATGACCCATGACCCATGACCCATGACCCATATGACCCATATGACCCATGACCCATGACCCATGACCCATATGACCCATATGACCCATGACCAATGACCCATAACCCATATGACCCATATGACCCATGACCCATATGACCCATATGACCCATGACCCATGACCCATGACACATGACCCATATGACCCATATGACCCATATGACCCATATGACCCATGACCCATGACCCATGACCCATGACCCATATGACCCATATGACCCATGACCAATGACCCATAACCCATATGACCCATATGACCCATGACCCATGACCCATGACCCATATGACCCATATGACCCATGACCCATGACCCATGACCCATGACCCATATGACCCATGACCCATGACCCATGACCCATATGACCCATATGACCCATGACCCATGACCCATGACCCATATGACCCATATGACCCATATGACCCATATGACCCATGACCCATGACCCATGACCCATATGACCCATATGACCCATGACCCATGACCCATGACCCATGACCCATGACCCATATGACCCATATGACCCATGACCCATGACCCATGACCCATGACCCATGACCCATGACCCATGACCCATGACCCATGACCCATGACCCATGACCCATGACACATGACCCATATGACCCATATGACCCATATGACCCATATGACCCATGACCCATGACCCATGACCCATATGACCCATGACCCATGACCCATATGACCCATATGACCCATATGACCCATGACCCATGACCCATGACCCATATGACCCATATGACCCATGACCCATGACCCGGGACCCATGACCCATGACCCATGACCCATGACCCATGACCCATATGAGCCATATGACCCATATGACCCATGACCCATGACCCATGACCCATGACCCGTATGACCCATGACCCATGACCCATATGGCCCATGACCCATGACCCATGACCCATGACCCATATGACCCATGACCCATGACCCATGACCCATATGACCCATATGACCCATGACCCATGACACATGACCCATATGACCCATATGACCCATATGACCCATATGACCCATGACCCATGACCCATGACCCATGACCCATGACCCATGACCCATGACCCATGACCCATGACCAATGACCCATGACCCATATGACCCATATGACCCATGACCCATATGACCCATGACCCATGACCCATGACCCATATGACCCATGACCCATGACCCATGACCCATGACCCATGACCCATGACCCATGACCCATGACCCATGACCCATGACCCATGACCCACGACCCATGACCCATATGACCCATATGACCCATGACCCATGACCCATGACCCATATGACCCATATGACCCATGACCCATGACCCATGACCCATGACCCATGACCCATGACCCATGACCCATGACCCATGACCCATATGACCCATATGACCCATGACCCATGACCCATGACCCATATGACCCATATGACCCATGACCAATGACCCATAACCCATATGACCCATATGACCCATGACCCATGACCCATGACCCATATGACCCATATGACCCATGACCCATGACCCATGACCCATATGACCCATGACCCATGACCCATGACCCATATGACCCATATGACCCATGACCCATGACCCATGACCCATATGACCCATATGACCCATGACCCATGACCCATGACACATGACCCATATGACCCATATGACCCATATGACCCATATGACCCATGACCCATGACCCATGACCCATATGACCCATGACCCATGACCCATATGACCCATATGACCCATATGACCCATGACCCATGACCCATGACCCATATGACCCATATGACCCATGACCCATGACCCATGACCCATGACCCATATGACCCATATGACCCATGACCCATGACCCATGACCCATGACCCATGACCCATGACCCATGACCCATGACCCATGACCCATGACCCATGACCCATGACCCATGACCCATGACCCATGACCCATGACCCATGACCCATGACCCATGACCCATGACACATGACCCATATGACCCATATGACCCATATGACCCATGACCCATGACCCATGACCCATATGACCCATGACCCATGACCCATATGACCCATATGACCCATATGACCCATGACCCATGACCCATGACCCATATGACCCATATGACCCATGACCCATGACCCATGACCCATGACCCATGACCCATGACCCATGACCCATGACCCATGACCCATGACCCATGACCCATGACCCATGACCCATGACCCATGACCCATGACCCATGACCCATGACCCATATGACCCATGACCCATGACCCATGACCCATGACCCATATGACCCATTTGACCCGTGACCCATGACCCATGACCCATATGACCCATATGACGCATGACCCATGACCCATGACCCATGACCCATGACCCATGACCCATGACCCATGACCCATGACCCATGACCCATGACCCATGACCCATGACCCATGACCCATGACCCATGACCCATATGACCCATATGACCCATGACCCATGACCCATGACCCATATGACCCATATGACCCATGACCCATGACCCATGACCCATGACCCATGACCCATGACCCATGACCCATGACCCATGACCCATGACCCATGACCCATGACCCATGACCCATGACCCATATGACCCATATGACCCATGACCCATGACCCATGACCCATATGACCCATATGACCCATGACCAATGACCCATAACCCATATGACCCATATGACCCATGACCCATATGACCCATATGACCCATGACCCATGACCCATGACACATGACCCATATGACCCATATGACCCATATGACCCATATGACCCATGACCCATGACCCATGACCCATATGACCCATGACCCATGACCCATATGACCCATATGACCCATATGACCCATGACCCATGACCCATGACCCATATGACCCATATGACCCATGACCCATGACCCATGACCCATGACCCATATGACCCATATGACCCATGACCCATGACCCATGACCCATGACCCATGACCCATGACCCATGACCCATGACCCATGACCCATGACCCATGACCCATGACCCATGACCCATGACCCATGACCCATGACCCATGACACATGACCCATATGACCCATATGACCCATATGACCCATATGACCCATGACCCATGACCCATGACCCATATGACCCATGACCCATGACCCATATGACCCATATGACCCATATGACCCATGACCCATGACCCAGGACCCATATGACCCATATGACCCATGACCCATGACCCATGACCCATGACCCATGACCCATGACCCATGACCCATGACCCATGACCCATGACCCATGACCCATATGACCCATTTGACCCGTGACCCATGACCCATGACCCATATGACCCATATGACGCATGACCCATGACCCATGACCCATGACCCATGACCCATGACCCATGACCCATGACCCATGACCCATGACCCATGACCCATGACCCATGACCCATGACCCATGACCCATGACCCATGACCCATGACCCATGACCCATGACCCATGACCCATGACCCATGACCCATGACCCATGACCCATATGACCCATATGACCCATGACCCATGACCCATGACCCATGACCCATGACCCATGACCCATGACCCATGACCCATGACCCATGACCCATGACCCATGACCCATGACCCATATGACCCATATGACCCATGACCCATGACCCATATGACCCATATGACCCATGACCAATGACCCATAACCCATATGACCCATATGACCCATGACCCATGACCCATGACCCATATGACCCGTATGACCCATGACCCATGACCCATGACCCATATGACCCATGACCCATGACCCATGACCCATATGACCCATATGACCCATGACCCATGACCCATGACCCATATGACCCATATGACCCATATGACCCATATGACCCATGACCCATGACCCATGACCCATATGACCCATATGACCCATGACCCATGACCCATGACCCATGACCCATGACCCATGACCCATGACCCATGACCCATGACCCATGACCCATGACACATGACCCATATGACCCATATGACCCATATGACCCATATGACCCATATGACCCATGACCCATGACCCATGACCCATATGACCCATGACCCATGACCCATATGACCCATATGACCCATATGACCCATGACCCATGACCCATGACCCATATGACCCATATGACCCATGACCCATGACCCGGGACCCATGACCCATGACCCATGACCCATGACCCATGACCCATGACCCATATGAGCCATATGACCCATATGACCCATGACCCATGACCCATGACCCATTACCCATGACCCGTATGACCCATGACCCATGACCCATATGGCCCATGACCCATGACCCATGACCCATGACCCATGACCCATGACCCATATGACCCATATGACCCATGACCAATGACCCATAACCCATATGACCCATATGACCCATGACCCATGACCCATGACCCATATGACCCGTATGACCCATGACCCATGACCCATGACCCATATGACCCATATGACCCATGACCCATGACCCATGACCCATATGACCCATATGACCCATGACCCATGACCCATGACCCATGACCCATGACCCATGACCCATGACCCATGACCCATGACCCATGACCCATGACCCATGACCCATGACCCATATGACCCATGACCCATGACCCATGACCCATGACCCATATGACCCATTTGACCCGTGACCCATGACCCATGACCCATATGACCCATATGACGCATGACCCATGACCCATGACCCATGACCCATGACCCATGACCCATGACCCATGACCCATGACCCATGACCCATGACCCATGACCCATGACCCATGACCCATGACCCATGACCCATGACCCATGACCCATGACCCATGACCCATGACCCATGACCCATGACCCATGACCCATGACCCATGAGCCATGACCCATGACCCATGACCCATATGACCCATATGACCCATGACCCATGACCCATGACCCATATGACCCATATGACCCATGACCCATGACCCATGACCCATGACCCATGACCCATGACCCATGACCCATGACCCATGACCCATGACCCATGACCCATGACCCATGACCCATGACCCATGACCCATGACCCATGACCCATATGACCCATATGACCCATGACCCATGACCCATATGACCCATATGACCCATGACCCATGACCCATGACCCATGACCCATGACCCATGACCCATGACCCATGACCCATGACCCATGACCCATGACCCATGACCCATGACCCATGACCCATGACCCATGACCCATGACCCATGACCCATGACCCATGACCCATGACCCATGACCCATGACCCATGAGCCATGACCCATGACCCATGACCCATATGACCCATGACCCATGACCCATGACCCATATGACCCATATGACCCATGACCCATGACCCATGACCCATGACCCATGACCCATGACCCATGACCCATGACCCATGACCCATGACCCATGACCCATGACCCATGACCCATGACCCATGACCCATGACCCATGACCCATGACCCATGACCCATGACCCATGACCCATGACCCATATGACCCATATGACCCATGACCCATGACCCATGACCCATGACCCATGACCCATGACCCATGACCCATGACCCATGACCCATGAACCATGACACATGACCCATATGACCCATATGACCCATGACCCATGACCCATGACCCATGACCCATGACCCATGACCCATGACCCATGACCCATGACCCATGACCCATGACCCATGACCCATGACCCATGACCCATGACCCATATGACCCATGACCCATGACCCATGACCCATGACCCATATGACCCATTTGACCCGTGACCCATGACCCATGACCCATATGACCCATATGACGCATGACCCATGACCCATGACCCATGACCCATGACCCATGACCCATGACCCATGACCCATGACCCATGACCCATGACCCATGACCCATGACCCATGACCCATGACCCATGACCCATGACCCATGACCCATGACCCATGACCCATGACCCATGACCCATGACCCATGACCCATGACCCATGACCCATGACCCATGACCCATGAGCCATGACCCATGACCCATGACCCATATGACCCATATGACCCATATGACCCATGACCCATGACCCATGACCCATATGACCCATATGACCCATGACCCATGACCCATATGACCCATATGACCCATATGACCCATGACCCATGACCCATGACCCATATGACCCATATGACCCATGACCCATGACCCATGACCCATGACCCATATGACCCATATGACCCATGACCCATGACCCATGACCCATGACCCATGACCCATGACCCATGACCCATATGACCCATATGACCCATGACCCATGACCCATGACCCATATGACCCATATGACCCATGACCCATGACCCATGACCCATGACCCATGACCCATGACCCATGACCCATGACCCATGACCCATGACCCATGACCCATGACCCATGACCCATGACCCATGACCCATGACCCATGACCCATGAGCCATGACCCATGACCCATGACCCATATGACCCATATGACCCATGACCCATGACCCATGACCCATGACCCATGACCCATGACCCATGACCCATGACCCATGACCCATATGACCCATGACCCATGACCCATGACCCATGACCCATATGACCCATTTGACCCGTGACCCATGACCCATGACCCATATGACCCATATGACGCATGACCCATGACCCATGACCCATGACCCATGACCCATGACCCATGACCCATGACCCATGACCCATGACCCATGACCCATGACCCATGACCCATGACCCATGACCCATGACCCATGACCCATGACCCATGACCCATGACCCATGACCCATGACCCATGACCCATGACCCATGACCCATGACCCATGAGCCATGACCCATGACCCATGACCCATATGACCCATATGACCCATGACCCATGACCCATGACCCATATGACCCATATGACCCATGACCCATGACCCATGACCCATGACCCATGACCCATGACCCATGACCCATGACCCATGACCCATGACCCATGACCCATGACCCATGACCCATGACCCATGACCCATATGACCCATATGACCCATGACCCATGACCCATATGACCCATATGACCCATGACCCATGACCCATGACCCATGACCCATGACCCATGACCCATGACCCATGACCCATGACCCATGACCCATGACCCATGACCCATGACCCATGACCCATGACCCATGACCCATGACCCATGACCCATGACCCATGACCCATGAGCCATGACCCATGACCCATGACCCATATGACCCATATGACCCATGACCCATGACCCATGACCCGTATGACCCATATGACCCATGACCCATGACCCATGACCCATGACCCATGACCCATGACCCATGACCCATGACCCATGACCCATGACCCATGACCCATGACCCATGACCCATGACCCATGACCCATATGACCCATATGACCCATGACCCATGACCCATGACCCATGACCCATGACCCATGACCCATGACCCATGACCCATGAACCATGACACATGACCCATATGACCCATATGACCCATGACCCATGACCCATGACCCATGACCCATGACCCATGACCCATGACCCATGACCCATGACCCATGACCCATGACCCATGACCCATGACCCATGACCCATGACCCATGACCCATGACCCATGACCCATATGACCCATGACCCATGACCCATGACCCATGACCCATATGACCCATTTGACCCGTGACCCATGACCCATGACCCATATGACCCATATGACGCATGACCCATGACCCATGACCCATGACCCATGACCCATGACCCATGACCCATGACCCATGACCCATGACCCATGACCCATGACCCATGACCCATGACCCATGACCCATGACCCATGACCCATGACCCATGACCCATGACCCATGACCCATGACCCATGACCCATGACCCATGACCCATGAGCCATGACCCATGACCCATGACCCATATGACCCATATGACCCATGACCCATGACCCATGACCCATATGACCCATATGACCCATGACCCATGACCCATATGACCCATATGACCCATATGACCCATGACCCATGACCCATGACCCATGACCCATATGACCCATATGACCCATGACCCATGACCCATGACCCATGACCCATATGACCCATATGACCCATGACCCATGACCCATGACCCATGACCCATGACCCATGACCCATGACCCATGACCCATGACCCATATGACCCATATGACCCATGACCCATGACCCATGACCCATATGACCCATATGACCCATGACCCATGACCCATGACCCATGACCCATGACCCATGACCCATGACCCATGACCCATGACCCATGACCCATGACCCATGACCCATGACCCATGACCCATGACCCATGACCCATGAGCCATGACCCATGACCCATGACCCATATGACCCATATGACCCATGACCCATGACCCATGACCCATATGACCCATATGACCCATGACCCATGACCCATGACCCATGACCCATGACCCATGACCCATGACCCATGACCCATGACCCATGACCCATGACCCATGACCCATGACCCATGACCCATGACCCATGACCCATGACCCATGACCCATATGACCCATATGACCCATGACCCATGACCCATGACCCATGACCCATGACCCATGACCCATGACCCATGACCCATGAACCATGACACATGACCCATATGACCCATATGACCCATGACCCATGACCCATGACCCATGACCCATGACCCATGACCCATGACCCATGACCCATGACCCATGACCCATGACCCATGACCCATGACCCATGACCCATGACCCATGACCCATGACCCATGACCCATGACCCATGACCCATGACCCATGACCCATGACCCATGACCCATGACCCATGACCCATGACCCATGACCCATATGACCCATGACCCATGACCCATATGACCCATTTGACCCGTGACCCATGACCCATGACCCATATGACCCATATGACGCATGACCCATGACCCATGACCCATGACCCATGACCCATGACCCATGACCCATGACCCATGACCCATGACCCATGACCCATGACCCATGACCCATGACCCATGACCCATGACCCATGACCCATGACCCATGAGCCATGACCCATGACCCATGACCCATATGACCCATATGACCCATATGACCCATGACCCATGACCCATGACCCATATGACCCATATGACCCATGACCCATGACCCGGGACCCATGACCCATGACCCATGACCCATGACCCATGACCCATATGAGCCATATGACCCATATGACCCATGACCCATGACCCATGACCCATGACCCATGACCCGTATGACCCATGACCCATGACCCATATGGCCCATGACCCATGACCCATGACCCATGACCCATATGACCCATGACCCATGACCCATGACCCATATGACCCATATGACCCATGACCCATGACCAATGACCCATAACCCATATGACCCATATGACCCATGACCCATGACCCATGACCCATATGACCCATATGACCCATGACCCATGACCCATGACCCATATGACCCATGACCCATGACCCATGACCCATATGACCCATATGACCCATGACCCATGACCCATGACACATGACCCATATGACCCATATGACCCATATGACCCATATGACCCATGACCCATGACCCATGACCCATATGACCCATGACCCATGACCCATATGACCCATATGACCCATATGACCCATGACCCATGACCCATGACCCATATGACCCATATGACCCATGACCCATGACCCATGACCCATGACCCATATGACCCATATGACCCATGACCCATGACCCATGACCCATGACCCATGACCCATGACCCATGACCCATGACCCATGACCCATGACCCATGACCCATGACCCATGACCCATGACCCATGACCCATGACCCATGACCCATGACCCATGACCCATGACACATGACCCATATGACCCATATGACCCATATGACCCATATGACCCATGACCCATGACCCATGACCCATATGACCCATGACCCATGACCCATATGACCCATATGACCCATATGACCCATGACCCATGACCCATGACCCATGACCCATATGACCCATATGACCCATGACCCATGACCCATGACCCATGACCCATGACCCATGACCCATGACCCATGACCCATGACCCATGACCCATGACCCATGACCCATGACCCATGACCCATGACCCATATGACCCATGACCCATGACCCATGACCCATATGACCCATTTGACCCGTGACCCATGACCCATGACCCATATGACCCATATGACGCATGACCCATGACCCATGACCCATGACCCATGACCCATGACCCATGACCCATGACCCATGACCCATGAACCATGACCCATGACCCATGACCCATGACCCATGACCCATGACCCATGACCCATGACCCATGACCCATGACCCATGACCCATGACCCATGACCCATGACCCATGACCCATGACCCATATGACCCATGACCCATGACCCATATGACCCATTTGACCCGTGACCCATGACCCATGACCCATATGACCCATATGACGCATGACCCATGACCCATGACCCATGACCCATGACCCATGACCCATGACCCATGACCCATGACCCATGACCCATGACCCATGACCCATGACCCATGACCCATGACCCATGACCCATGACCCATGACCCATGAGCCATGACCCATGACCCATGACCCATATGACCCATATGACCCATATGACCCATGACCCATGACCCATGACCCATATGACCCATATGACCCATATGACCCATGACCCATGACCCGGGACCCATGACCCATGACCCATGACCCATGACCCATGACCCATATGAGCCATATGACCCATATGACCCATGACCCATGACCCATGACCCATGACCCATGACCCGTATGACCCATGACCCATGACCCATATGGCCCATGACCCATGACCCATGACCCATGACCCATATGACCCATGACCCATGACCCATGACCCATATGACCCATATGACCCATGACCCATGACCAATGACCCATAACCCATATGACCCATATGACCCATGACCCATGACCCATGACCCATATGACCCATATGACCCATGACCCATGACCCATGACCCATATGACCCATGACCCATGACCCATGACCCATATGACCCATATGACCCATGACCCATGACCCATGACACATGACCCATATGACCCATATGACCCATATGACCCATATGACCCATGACCCATGACCCATGACCCATATGACCCATGACCCATGACCCATATGACCCATATGACCCATATGACCCATGACCCATGACCCATGACCCATATGACCCATATGACCCATGACCCATGACCCATGACCCATGACCCATATGACCCATATGACCCATGACCCATGACCCATGACCCATGACCCATGACCCATGACCCATGACCCATGACCCATGACCCATGACCCATGACCCATGACCCATGACCCATGACCCATGACCCATGACCCATGACCCATGACCCATGACACATGACCCATATGACCCATATGACCCATATGACCCATATGACCCATGACCCATGACCCATGACCCATATGACCCATGACCCATGACCCATATGACCCATATGACCCATATGACCCATGACCCATGACCCATGACCCATATGACCCATATGACCCATGACCCATGACCCATGACCCATGACCCATGACCCATGACCCATGACCCATGACCCATGACCCATGACCCATGACCCATGACCCATGACCCATGACCCATGACCCATATGACCCATGACCCATGACCCATGACCCATGACCCATATGACCCATTTGACCCGTGACCCATGACCCATGACCCATATGACCCATATGACGCATGACCCATGACCCATGACCCATGACCCATGACCCATGACCCATGACCCATGACCCATGACCCATGACCCATGACCCATGAACCATGACCCATGACCCATGACCCATGACCCATGACCCATGACCCATGACCCATGACCCATGACCCATGACCCATGACACATGACCCATGACCCATGACCCATGACCCATGACCCATGACCCATGACCCATGACCCATATGACCCATATGACCCATGACCCATGACCCATATGACCCATATGACCCATGACCCATGACCCATGACCCATGACCCATGACCCATGACCCATGACCCATGACCCATGACCCATGACCCATGACCCATGACCCATGACCCATGACCCATGACCCATATGACCCATATGACCCATGACCCATGACCCATGACCCATATGACCCATATGACCCATGACCAATGACCCATAACCCATATGACCCATATGACCCATGACCCATATGACCCATATGACCCATGACCCATGACCCATGACACATGACCCATATGACCCATATGACCCATATGACCCATATGACCCATGACCCATGACCCATATGACCCATGACCCATGACCCATATGACCCATATGACCCATATGACCCATGACCCATGACCCATGACCCATATGACCCATATGACCCATGACCCATGACCCATGACCCATGACCCATATGACCCATATGACCCATGACCCATGACCCATGACCCATGACCCATGACCCATGACCCATGACCCATGACCCATGACCCATGACCCATGACCCATGACCCATGACACATGACCCATATGACCCATATGACCCATATGACCCATATGACCCATGACCCATGACCCATGACCCATATGACCCATATGACCCATGACCCATGACCAATGACCCATAACCCATATGACCCATATGACCCATGACCCATGACCCATGACCCATATGACCCATATGACCCATGACCCATGACCCATGACCCATATGACCCATGACCCATGACCCATGACCCATATGACCCATATGACCCATGACCCATGACCCATGACACATGACCCATATGACCCATATGACCCATATGACCCATATGACCCATGACCCATGACCCATGACCCATATGACCCATGACCCATGACCCATATGACCCATATGACCCATATGACCCATGACCCATGACCCATGACCCATATGACCCATATGACCCATGACCCATGACCCATGACCCATGACCCATGACCCATGACCCATGACCCATGACCCATGACACATGACCCATATGACCCATATGACCCATATGACCCATATGACCCATGACCCATGACCCATGACCCATATGACCCATGACCCATGACCCATATGACCCATATGACCCATATGACCCATGACCCATGACCCATGACCCATGACCCATGACCCATGACCCATGACCCATGACCCATATGACCCATATGACCCATGACCCATGACCCATGACCCATATGACCCATATGACCCATGACCCATGACCCATGACCCATGACCCATGACCCATGACCCATGACCCATGACCCATGACCCATGACCCATGACCCATGACCCATGACCCATGACCCATGACCCATGACCCATGACCCATGAGCCATGACCCATGACCCATGACCCATATGACCCATATGACCCATGACCCATGACCCATGACCCATGACCCATGACCCATGACCCATGACCCATGACCCATGACCCATATGACCCATGACCCATGACCCATGACCCATGACCCATATGACCCATTTGACCCGTGACCCATGACCCATGACCCATATGACCCATATGACGCATGACCCATGACCCATGACCCATGACCCATGACCCATGACCCATGACCCATGACCCATGACCCATGACCCATGACCCATGACCCATGACCCATGACCCATGACCCATGACCCATGACCCATGACCCATGACCCATGACCCATGACCCATGACCCATGACCCATGACCCATGACCCATGACCCATGACCCATGACCCATGACCCATGACCCATGACCCATGACCCATGAGCCATGACCCATGACCCATGACCCATATGACCCATATGACCCATGACCCATGACCCATGACCCATATGACCCATATGACCCATGACCCATGACCCATGACCCATGACCCATGACCCATGACCCATGACCCATGACCCATGACCCATGACCCATGACCCATGACCCATGACCCATGACCCATGACCCATGACCCATATGACCCATATGACCCATGACCCATGACCCATATGACCCATATGACCCATGACCCATGACCCATGACCCATGACCCATGACCCATGACCCATGACCCATGACCCATGACCCATGACCCATGACCCATGACCCATGACCCATGACCCATGACCCATGACCCATGACCCATGACCCATGACCCATGACCCATGACCCATGACCCATGACCCATGACCCATGAGCCATGACCCATGACCCATGACCCATATGACCCATATGACCCATGACCCATGACCCATGACCCATATGACCCATATGACCCATGACCCATGACCCATGACCCATGACCCATGACCCATGACCCATGACCCATGACCCATGACCCATGACCCATGACCCATGACCCATGACCCATGACCCATGACCCATGACCCATGACCCATGACCCATGACCCATGACCCATGACCCATGACCCATGACCCATGACCCATGACCCATGACCCATGACCCATGACCCATGACCCATGACCCATGACCCATGACCCATGACCCATGACCCATGACCCATGACCCATGACCCATGACCCATGACCCATGACCCATGACCCATGACCCATGACCCATGACCCATGACCCATGAGCCATGACCCATGACCCATGACCCATATGACCCATATGACCCATGACCCATGACCCATGACCCATATGACCCATATGACCCATGACCCATGACCCATATGACCCATATGACCCATATGACCCATGACCCATGACCCATGACCCATATGACCCATATGACCCATGACCCATGACCCATGACCCATGACCCATATGACCCATATGACCCATGACCCATGACCCATGACCCATGACCCATGACCCATGACCCATGACCCATGACCCATGACCCATGACCCATGACCCATGACCCATGACCCATGACCCATGACCCATGACCCATGACCCATGACCCATGACCCATGACCCATGACCCATGACCCATGAGCCATGACCCATGACCCATGACCCATATGACCCATATGACCCATGACCCATGACCCATGACCCATATGACCCATATGACCCATGACCCATGACCCATATGACCCATATGACCCATATGACCCATGACCCATGACCCATGACCCATATGACCCATATGACCCATGACCCATGACCCATGACCCATGACCCATATGACCCATATGACCCATGACCCATGACCCATGACCCATGACCCATGACCCATGACCCATGACCCATGACCCATGACCCATATGACCCATATGACCCATGACCCATGACCCATGACCCATATGACCCATATGACCCATGACCCATGACCCATGACCCATGACCCATGACCCATGACCCATGACCCATGACCCATGACCCATGACCCATGACCCATGACCCATGACCCATGACCCATGACCCATGACCCATGAGCCATGACCCATGACCCATGACCCATATGACCCATATGACCCATGACCCATGACCCATGACCCATATGACCCATATGACCCATGACCCATGACCCATGACCCATGACCCATGACCCATGACCCATGACCCATGACCCATGACCCATGACCCATGACCCATGACCCATGACCCATGACCCATGACCCATGACCCATATGACCCATATGACCCATGACCCATGACCCATGACCCATGACCCATGACCCATGACCCATGACCCATGACCCATGAACCATGACACATGACCCATATGACCCATATGACCCATGACCCATGACCCATGACCCATGACCCATGACCCATGACCCATGACCCATGACCCATGACCCATGACCCATGACCCATGACCCATGACCCATGACCCATGACCCATGACCCATGACCCATGACCCATGACCCATGACCCATGACCCATGACCCATGACCCATATGACCCATGACCCATGACCCATATGACCCATTTGACCCGTGACCCATGACCCATGACCCATATGACCCATATGACGCATGACCCATGACCCATGACCCATGACCCATGACCCATGACCCATGACCCATGACCCATGACCCATGACCCATGACCCATGACCCATGACCCATGACCCATGACCCATGACCCATGAGCCATGACCCATCACCCATGACCCATATGACCCATATGACCCATATGACCCATGACCCATGACCCATGACCCATATGACCCATATGACCCATGACCCATGACCCGGGACCCATGACCCATGACCCATGACCCATGACCCATGACCCATGACCCATATGAGCCATATGACCCATATGACCCATGACCCATGACCCATGACCCATGACCCATGACCCATGACCCGTATGACCCATGACCCATGACCCATATGGCCCATGACCCATGACCCATGACCCATGACCCATATGACCCATGACCCATGACCCATGACCCATATGACCCATATGACCCATGACCCATGACCAATGACCCATAACCCATATGACCCATATGACCCATGACCCATGACCCATGACCCATATGACCCATATGACCCATGACCCATGACCCATGACCCATATGACCCATGACCCATGACCCATGACCCATATGACCCATATGACCCATGACCCATGACCCATGACACATGACCCATATGACCCATATGACCCATATGACCCATATGACCCATGACCCATGACCCATGACCCATATGACCCATGACCCATGACCCATATGACCCATATGACCCATATGACCCATGACCCATGACCCATGACCCATATGACCCATATGACCCATGACCCATGACCCATGACCCATGACCCATATGACCCATATGACCCATGACCCATGACCCATGACCCATGACCCATGACCCATGACCCATGACCCATGACCCATGACCCATGACCCATGACCCATGACCCATGACCCATGACCCATGACCCATGACCCATGACCCATGACCCATGACCCATGACACATGACCCATATGACCCATATGACCCATATGACCCATATGACCCATGACCCATGACCCATGACCCATATGACCCATGACCCATGACCCATATGACCCATATGACCCATATGACCCATGACCCATGACCCATGACCCATATGACCCATATGACCCATGACCCATGACCCATGACCCATGACCCATGACCCATGACCCATGACCCATGACCCATGACCCATGACCCATGACCCATGACCCATGACCCATGACCCATGACCCATGACCCATGACCCATATGACCCATGACCCATGACCCATGACCCATGACCCATATGACCCATTTGACCCGTGACCCATGACCCATGACCCATATGACCCATATGACGCATGACCCATGACCCATGACCCATGACCCATGACCCATGACCCATGACCCATGACCCATGACCCATGAACCATGACCCATGACCCATGACCCATGACCCATGACCCATGACCCATGACCCATGACCCATGACCCATGACCCATGACCCATGACCCATGACCCATGACCCATGACCCATGACCCATGACCCATATGACCCATGACCCATGACCCATATGACCCATTTGACCCGTGACCCATGACCCATGACCCATATGACCCATATGACGCATGACCCATGACCCATGACCCATGACCCATGACCCATGACCCATGACCCATGACCCATGACCCATGACCCATGACCCATGACCCATGACCCATGACCCATGACCCATGACCCATGACCCATGAGCCATGACCCATGACCCATGACCCATATGACCCATATGACCCATATGACCCATGACCCATGACCCATGACCCATATGACCCATATGACCCATGACCCATGACCCGGGACCCATGACCCATGACCCATGACCCATGACCCATGACCCATATGAGCCATATGACCCATATGACCCATGACCCATGACCCATGACCCATGACCCATGACCCGTATGACCCATGACCCATGACCCATATGGCCCATGACCCATGACCCATGACCCATGACCCATATGACCCATGACCCATGACCCATGACCCATATGACCCATATGACCCATGACCCATGACCCATGACACATGACCCATATGACCCATATGACCCATATGACCCATATGACCCATGACCCATGACCCATGACCCATATGACCCATGACCCATGACCCATATGACCCATATGACCCATATGACCCATGACCCATGACCCATGACCCATATGACCCATATGACCCATGACCCATGACCCATGACCCATGACCCATGACCCATGACCCATGACCCATATGACCCATATGACCCATATGACCCATGACCCATGACCCATGACCCATGACCCATGACCCATGACCCATATGACCCATGACCCATGACCCATGACCCATATGACCCATGACCCATGACCCATATGACCCATATGACCCATATGACCCATGACCCATGACCCATGACCCATATGACCCATATGACCCATGACCCATGACCCATGACCCATGACCCATGACCCATGACCCATGACCCATGACCCATGACCCATGACCCATGACCCATGACCCATGACCCATGACCCATATGAGCCATATGACCCATATGACCCATGACCCATGACCCATGACCCATGACCCATGACCCGTATGACCCATGACCCATGACCCATATGGCCCATGACCCATGACCCATGACCCATGACCCATATGACCCATGACCCATGACCCATGACCCATATGACCCATATGACCCATGACCCATGACCCATGACCCATGACCCATGACCCATGACACATGACCCATATGACCCATATGACCCATATGACCCATATGACCCATGACCCATGACCCATGACCCATATGACCCATATGACCCATATGACCCATGACCCATGACCCATGAACCATATGACCCATATGACCCATGACCCATGACCCATGACCCATGACCCATGACCCATGACCCATGACCCATGACCCATGACCCATGACCCATGACCCATGACCCATGACCCATGACCCATGACCCATGACCCATGACCCATATGACCCATGACCCATGACCCATGACCCATATGACCCATATGACCCATGACCCATGACCAATGACCCATAACCCATATGACCCATATGACCCATGACCCATGACCCATGACCCATATGACCCATATGACCCATGACCCATGACCCATGACCCATATGACCCATGACCCATGACCCATGACCCATATGACCCATATGACCCATGACCCATGACCCATGACCCATGACCCATGACCCATATGACCCATATGACCCATGACCCATGACCCATGACCCATGACCCATGACCCATGACCCATGACCCATGACCCATGACCCATGACCCATGACCCATGACCCATGACCCATGACCCATGACCCATGACACATGACCCATATGACCCATATGACCCATATGACCCATGACCCATGACCCATGACCCATATGACCCATATGACCCATATGACCCATATGACCCATGACCCATGACCCATGACCCATATGACCCATATGACCCATGACCCATGACCCATGACCCATGACCCATGACCCATATGACCCATATGACCCATGACCCATGACCCATGACCCATGACCCATGACCCATGACCCATGACCCATGACCCATGACCCATGACCCATGACCCATGACCCATGACCCATGACCCATGACCCATGACCCATGACCCATGACCCATGACACATGACCCATATGACCCATATGACCCATATGACCCATATGACCCATATGACCCATGACCCATGACCCATGACCCATATGACCCATGACCCATGACCCATATGACCCATATGACCCATATGACCCATGACCCATGACCCATGACCCATATGACCCATATGACCCATGACCCATGACCCGGGACCCATGACCCATGACCCATGACCCATGACCCATGACCCATATGAGCCATATGACCCATATGACCCATGACCCATGACCCATGACCCATGACCCGTATGACCCATGACCCATGACCCATATGGCCCATGACCCATGACCCATGACCCATGACCCATGACCCATATGACCCATGACCCATGACCCATGACCCATATGACCCATATGACCCATGACCCATGACCCATGACACATGACCCATATGACCCATATGACCCATATGACCCATATGACCCATGACCCATGACCCATGACCCATGACCCATGACCCATGACCCATGACCCATGACCAATGACCCATGACCCATATGACCCATATGACCCATGACCCATGACCCATGACCCATATGACCCATGACCCATGACCCATGACCCATATGACCCATGACCCATGACCCATATGACCCATATGACCCATATGACCCATGACCCATGACCCATGACCCATGACCCATATGACCCATATGACCCATGACCCATGACCCATGACCCATGACCCATGACCCATGACCCATGACCCATGACCCATATGACCCATATGACCCATGACCCATGACCCATATGACCCATATGACCCATGACCAATGACCCATAACCCATATGACCCATATGACCCATGACCCATGACCCATGACCCATATGACCCATATGACCCATGACCCATGACCCATGACCCATATGACCCATGACCCATTACCCATGACCCATATGACCCATATGACCCATGACCCATGACCCATGACCCATATGACCCATATGACCCATGACCCATGACCCATGACACATGACCCATATGACCCATATGACCCATATGACCCATATGACCCATAACCCATGACCCATGACCCATATGACCCATGACCCATGACCCATATGACCCATATGACCCATATGACCCATATGACCCATATGACCCATGACCCATGACCCATGACCCATATGACCCATGACCCATGACCCATATGACCCATATGACCCATGACCCATGACCCATGACCCATATGACCCATATGACCCATGACCAATGACCCATAACCCATATGACCCATATGACCCATGACCCATGACCCATGACCCATATGACCCATATGACCCATGACCCATGACCCATGACCCATATGACCCATGACCCATGACCCATGACCCATATGACCCATATGACCCATGACCCATGACCCATGACCCATATGACCCATATGACCCATGACCCATTACCCATGACACATGACCCATATGACCCATATGACCCATATGACCCATATGACCCATATGACCCATGACCCATGACCCATGACCCATATGACCCATGACCCATGACCCATATGACCCATATGACCCATATGACCCATGACCCATGACCCATGACCCATATGACCCATATGACCCATGACCCATGACCCATGACCCATATGACCCATATGACCCATGACCCATGACCCATGACCCATGACCCATGACCCATGACCCATGACCCATGACTCATGACCCATGACCCATGACCCATGACCCATGACCCATGACCCATGACCCATGACCCATGACCCATGACCCATGACCCATGACCCATATGACCCATATGACCCATATGACCCATATGACCCATGACCCATGACCCATGACCCATATGACCCATGACCCATGACCCATATGACCCATATGACCCATATGACCCATGACCCATGACCCATGACCCATATGACCCATATGACCCATGACCCATGACCCATGACCCATGACCCATGACCCATGACCCATGACCCATATGACCCATATGACCCATATGACCCATGACCCATGACCCATGACCCATGACCCATGACCCATGACCCGTATGACCCATGACCCATGACCCATGACCCATATGACCCATGACCCATGACCCATGACCCATATGACCCATATGACCCATGACCCATGACCCATGACACATGACCCATATGACCCATATGACCCATATGACCCATATGACCCATGACCCATGACCCATGACCCATGACCCATGACCCATGACCCATGACCCATGACCCATGACCCATGACCCATGACCCATGACCCATGACCCATGACCCATGACCCATGACCCATGACCCATGACCCATGACCCATGACCCATGACCCATGACCCATGACCCATGAGCCATGACCCATGACCCATGACCCATATGACCCATATGACCCATGACCCATGACCCATGACCCATATGACCCATATGACCCATGACCCATGACCCATGACCCACGACCCATGACCCATGACCCATGACCCATGACCCATGACCCATGACCCATGACCCATGACCCATGACCCATGACCCATGACCCATATGACCCATATGACCCATGACCCATGACCCATATGACCCATATGACCCATGACCCATGACCCATGACCCATGACCCATGACCCATGACCCATGACCCATGACCCATGACCCATGACCCATGACCCATGACCCATGACCCATATGACCCATATGACCCATGACCCATGACCCATGACCCATATGACCCATATGACCCATGACCAATGACCCATAACCCATATGACCCATAACCCATATGACCCATATGACCCATGACCCATATGACCCATATGACCCATGACCCATGACCCATGACCCATGACACATGACCCATATGACCCATATGACCCATATGACCCATATGACCCATGACCCATGACCCATGACCCATATGACCCATGACCCATGACCCATATGACCCATATGACCCATATGACCCATATGACGCATGACCCATGACCCATATGACCCATGACCCATGACCCATATGACCCATATGACCCATATGACCCATGACCCATGACCCATATGACCCATATGACCCATGACCCATGACCCATGACCCATGACCCATATGACCCATATGACCCATGACCCATGACCCATGACCCATGACCCATGACCCATGACCCATGACCCATGACCCATGACCCATGACCCATGACCCATGACCCATGACCCATGACCCATGACCCATGACCCATGACCCATGACCCATGACCCATGACACATGACCCATATGACCCATGACCCATATGACCCATATGACCCATATGACCCATATGACCCATGACCCATGACCCATGACCCATATGACCCATGACCCATGACCCATATGACCCATATGACCCATATGACCCATGACCCATGACCCATGACCCATATGACCCATATGACCCATGACCCATGACCCATGACCCATGACCCATGACCCATGACCCATGACCCATGACCCATGACCCATGACCCATGACCCATGACCCATATGACCCATGACCCATGACCCATGACCCATGACCCATATGACCCATTTGACCCGTGACCCATGACCCATGACCCATATGACCCATATGACGCATGACCCATGACCCATGACCCATGACCCATGACCCATGACCCATGACCCATGACCCATGACCCATGACCCATGACCCATGACCCATGACCCATGACCCATGACCCATGACCCATGACCCATGACCCATGACCCATGACCCATGACCCATATGACCCATATGACCCATGACCCATGACCCATGACCCATATGACCCATATGACCCATGACCCATGACCCATGACCCATGACCCATGACCCATGACCCATGACCCATGACCCATGACCCATGACCCATGACCCATGACCCATGACCCATGACCCATGACCCATATGACCCATATGACCCATGACCCATGACCCATGACCCATATGACCCATATGACCCATGACCAATGACCCATAACCCATATGACCCATAACCCATATGACCCATATGACCCATGACCCATATGACCCATATGACCCATGACCCATGACCCATGACCCATGACACATGACCCATATGACCCATATGACCCATATGACCCATATGACCCATGACCCATGACCCATGACCCATATGACCCATGACCCATGACCCATATGACCCATATGACCCATATGACCCATATGACCCATGACCCATGACCCATGACCCATGACCCATGACCCATGTCCCATGACCCATGACCCATGACCCATGACCCATGACCCATGACCCATGACCCATGACCCATGACCCATGACCCATGACACATGACCCATATGACCCATATGACCCATATGACCCATATGACCCATGACCCATGACCCATGACCCATGACCCATATGACCCATGACCCATGACCCATATGACCCATATGACCCAAATGACCCATGACCCATGACCCATGACCCATATGACCCATATGACCCATGACCCATGACCCATGACCCATGACCCATGACCCATGACCCATGACCCATGACCCATGACCCATGACCCATGACCCATATGACCCATGACCCATGACCCATGACCCATGACCCATATGACCCATTTGACCCGTGACCCATGACCCATGACCCATATGACCCATATGACCCATGACCCATGACCCATGACCCATGACCCATATGACCCATATGACCCATGACCCATGACCCATGACCCATATGACCCATATGACCCATGACCAATGACCCATAACCCATATGACCCATATGACCCATGACCCATGACCCATGACCCATATGACCCATATGACCCATGACCCATGACCCATGACCCATGACCCATATGACCCATGACCCATGACCCATGACCCATATGACCCATATGACCCATGACCCATGACCCATGACCCATATGACCCATATGACCCATATGACCCATATGACCCATGACCCATGACCCATGACCCATATGACCCATATGACCCATGACCCATGACCCATGACCCATGACCCATGACCCATATGACCCATATGACCCATGACCCATGACCCATGACCCATGACCCATGACCCATGACCCATGACCCATGACCCATGACCCATGACCCATGACCCATGACCCATGACCCATGACACATGACCCATATGACCCATATGACCCATATGACCCATATGACCCATGACCCATGACCCATGACCCATATGACCCATGACCCATGACCCATATGACCCATATGACCCATATGACCCATGACCCATGACCCATGACCCATATGACCCATATGACCCATGACCCATGACCCGGGACCCATGACCCATGACCCATGACCCATGACCCATGACCCATATGAGCCATATGACCCATATGACCCATGACCCATGACCCATGACCCATGACCCGTATGACCCATGACCCATGACCCATATGGCCCATGACCCATGACCCATGACCCATGACCCATATGACCCATGACCCATGACCCATGACCCATATGACCCATATGACCCATGACCCATGACACATGACCCATATGACCCATATGACCCATATGACCCATATGACCCATGACCCATGACCCATGACCCATGACCCATGACCCATGACCCATGACCCATGACCAATGACCCATGACCCATATGACCCATATGACCCATGACCCATATGACCCATGACCCATGACCCATGACCCATATGACCCATGACCCATGACCCATGACCCATGACCCATGACCCATGACCCATGACCCATGACCCATGACCCATGACCCACGACCCATGACCCATATGACCCATATGACCCATGACCCATGACCCATGACCCATATGACCCATATGACCCATGACCCATGACCCATGACCCATGACCCATGACCCATGACCCATGACCCATGACCCATGACCCATATGACCCATATGACCCATGACCCATGACCCATGACCCATATGACCCATATGACCCATGACCAATGACCCATAACCCATATGACCCATATGACCCATGACCCATGACCCATGACCCATATGACCCATATGACCCATGACCCATGACCCATGACCCATATGACCCATGACCCATGACCCATGACCCATATGACCCATATGACCCATGACCCATGACCCATGACCCATATGACCCATATGACCCATGACCCATGACCCATGACACATGACCCATATGACCCATATGACCCATATGACCCATATGACCCATGACCCATGACCCATGACCCATATGACCCATGACCCATGACCCATATGACCCATATGACCCATATGACCCATATGACCCATGACCCATGACCCATGACCCATATGACCCATGACCCATGACCCATATGACCCATATGACCCATATGACCCATGACCCATGACCCATGACCCATATGACCCATATGACCCATGACCCATGACCCATGACCCATGACCCATATGACCCATATGACCCATGACCCATGACCCATGACCCATGACCCATGACCCATGACCCATGACCCATGACCCATGACCCATGACCCATGACCCATGACCCATGACCCATGACCCATGACCCATGACCCATGACCCATGACCCATGACACATGACCCATATGACCCATATGACCCATATGACCCATATGACCCATGACCCATGACCCATGACCCATATGACCCATGACCCATGACCCATATGACCCATATGACCCATATGACCCATGACCCATGACCCAGGACCCATATGACCCATATGACCCATGACCCATGACCCATGACCCATGACCCATGACCCATGACCCATGACCCATGACCCATGACCCATGACCCATGACCCATGACCCATATGACCCATGACCCATGACCCATGACCCATGACCCATGACCCATATGACCCATTTGACCCGTGACCCATGACCCATGACCCATATGACCCATATGACGCATGACCCATGACCCATGACCCATGACCCATGACCCATGACCCATGACCCATGACCCATGACCCATGACCCATGACCCATGACCCATGACCCATGACCCATGACCCATGACCCATGACCCATGACCCATGACCCATGACCCATGACCCATGACCCATGACCCATGACCCATGACCCATGACCCATGACCCATGACCCATATGACCCATATGACCCATGACCCATGACCCATGACCCATGACCCATGACCCATGACCCATGACCCATGACCCATGACCCATGACCCATGACCCATGACCCATGACCCATGACCCATATGACCCATATGACCCATGACCCATGACCCATGACCCATATGACCCATATGACCCATGACCAATGACCCATAACCCATATGACCCATATGACCCATGACCCATGACCCATGACCCATATGACCCGTATGACCCATGACCCATGACCCATGACCCATATGACCCATGACCCATGACCCATGACCCATATGACCCATATGACCCATGACCCATGACCCATGACCCATATGACCCATATGACCCATATGACCCATATGACCCATGACCCATGACCCATGACCCATATGACCCATATGACCCATGACCCATGACCCATGACCCATGACCCATGACCCATATGACCCATATGACCCATGACCCATGACCCATGACCCATGACCCATGACCCATGACCCATGACCCATGTCCCATGACCCATGACCCATGACCCATGACCCATGACCCATGACCCATGACCCATGACCCATGACACATGACCCATATGACCCATATGACCCATATGACCCATATGACCCATATGACCCATGACCCATGACCCATGACCCATATGACCCATGACCCATGACCCATATGACCCATATGACCCATATGACCCATGACCCATGACCCATGACCCATATGACCCATATGACCCATGACCCATGACCCGGGACCCATGACCCATGACCCATGACCCATGACCCATGACCCATGACCCATATGAGCCATATGACCCATATGACCCATGACCCATGACCCATGACCCATTACCCATGACCCGTATGACCCATGACCCATGACCCATATGGCCCATGACCCATGACCCATGACCCATGACCCATGACCCATGACCCATATGACCCATATGACCCATGACCAATGACCCATAACCCATATGACCCATATGACCCATGACCCATGACCCATGACCCATATGACCCGTATGACCCATGACCCATGACCCATGACCCATATGACCCATATGACCCATGACCCATGACCCATGACCCATATGACCCATATGACCCATGACCCATGACCCATGACCCATGACCCATGACCCATGACCCATGACCCATGACCCATGACCCATGACCCATGACCCATGACCCATGACCCATATGACCCATGACCCATGACCCATGACCCATGACCCATATGACCCATTTGACCCGTGACCCATGACCCATGACCCATATGACCCATATGACGCATGACCCATGACCCATGACCCATGACCCATGACCCATGACCCATGACCCATGACCCATGACCCATGACCCATGACCCATGACCCATGACCCATGACCCATGACCCATGACCCATGACCCATGACCCATGACCCATGACCCATGACCCATGACCCATGACCCATGACCCATGACCCATGAGCCATGACCCATGACCCATGACCCATATGACCCATATGACCCATGACCCATGACCCATGACCCATATGACCCATATGACCCATGACCCATGACCCATGACCCATGACCCATGACCCATGACCCATGACCCATGACCCATGACCCATGACCCATGACCCATGACCCATGACCCATGACCCATGACCCATGACCCATATGACCCATATGACCCATGACCCATGACCCATATGACCCATATGACCCATGACCCATGACCCATGACCCATGACCCATGACCCATGACCCATGACCCATGACCCATGACCCATGACCCATGACCCATGACCCATGACCCATGACCCATGACCCATGACCCATGACCCATGACCCATGACCCATGACCCATGACCCATGACCCATGACCCATGACCCATGACCCATGACCCATGAGCCATGACCCATGACCCATGACCCATATGACCCATGACCCATGACCCATGACCCATATGACCCATATGACCCATGACCCATGACCCATGACCCATGACCCATGACCCATGACCCATGACCCATGACCCATGACCCATGACCCATGACCCATGACCCATGACCCATGACCCATGACCCATGACCCATGACCCATGACCCATGACCCATGACCCATGACCCATATGACCCATATGACCCATGACCCATGACCCATGACCCATGACCCATGACCCATGACCCATGACCCATGACCCATGAACCATGACACATGACCCATATGACCCATATGACCCATGACCCATGACCCATGACCCATGACCCATGACCCATGACCCATGACCCATGACCCATGACCCATGACCCATGACCCATGACCCATGACCCATGACCCATATGACCCATGACCCATGACCCATGACCCATGACCCATATGACCCATTTGACCCGTGACCCATGACCCATGACCCATATGACCCATATGACGCATGACCCATGACCCATGACCCATGACCCATGACCCATGACCCATGACCCATGACCCATGACCCATGACCCATGACCCATGACCCATGACCCATGACCCATGACCCATGACCCATGACCCATGACCCATGACCCATGACCCATGACCCATGACCCATGACCCATGACCCATGACCCATGACCCATGACCCATGACCCATGACCCATGAGCCATGACCCATGACCCATGACCCATATGACCCATATGACCCATGACCCATGACCCATGACCCATATGACCCATATGACCCATGACCCATGACCCATATGACCCATATGACCCATATGACCCATGACCCATGACCCATGACCCATATGACCCATATGACCCATGACCCATGACCCATGACCCATGACCCATATGACCCATATGACCCATGACCCATGACCCATGACCCATGACCCATGACCCATGACCCATGACCCATATGACCCATATGACCCATGACCCATGACCCATGACCCATATGACCCATATGACCCATGACCCATGACCCATGACCCATGACCCATGACCCATGACCCATGACCCATGACCCATGACCCATGACCCATGACCCATGACCCATGACCCATGACCCATGACCCATGACCCATGACCCATGACCCATGAGCCATGACCCATGACCCATGACCCATATGACCCATATGACCCATGACCCATGACCCATGACCCATGACCCATGACCCATGACCCATGACCCATGACCCATGACCCATATGACCCATGACCCATGACCCATGACCCATGACCCATGACCCATATGACCCATTTGACCCGTGACCCATGACCCATGACCCATATGACCCATATGACGCATGACCCATGACCCATGACCCATGACCCATGACCCATGACCCATGACCCATGACCCATGACCCATGACCCATGACCCATGACCCATGACCCATGACCCATGACCCATGACCCATGACCCATGACCCATGACCCATGACCCATGACCCATGACCCATGACCCATGACCCATGACCCATGACCCATGACCCATGACCCATGACCCATGAGCCATGACCCATGACCCATGACCCATATGACCCATATGACCCATGACCCATGACCCATGACCCATATGACCCATATGACCCATGACCCATGACCCATGACCCATGACCCATGACCCATGACCCATGACCCATGACCCATGACCCATGACCCATGACCCATGACCCATGACCCATATGACCCATATGACCCATGACCCATGACCCATATGACCCATATGACCCATGACCCATGACCCATGACCCATGACCCATGACCCATGACCCATGACCCATGACCCATGACCCATGACCCATGACCCATGACCCATGACCCATGACCCATGACCCATGACCCATGACCCATGACCCATGACCCATGACCCATGACCCATGACCCATGAGCCATGACCCATGACCCATGACCCATATGACCCATATGACCCATGACCCATGACCCATGACCCATATGACCCATATGACCCATGACCCATGACCCATGACCCATGACCCATGACCCATGACCCATGACCCATGACCCATGACCCATGACCCATGACCCATGACCCATGACCCATGACCCATGACCCATGACCCATGACCCATGACCCATGACCCATGACCCATATGACCCATATGACCCATGACCCATGACCCATGACCCATGACCCATGACCCATGACCCATGACCCATGACCCATGAACCATGACACATGACCCATATGACCCATATGACCCATGACCCATGACCCATGACCCATGACCCATGACCCATGACCCATGACCCATGACCCATGACCCATGACCCATGACCCATGACCCATGACCCATGACCCATGACCCATGACCCATGACCCATATGACCCATGACCCATGACCCATGACCCATGACCCATATGACCCATTTGACCCGTGACCCATGACCCATGACCCATATGACCCATATGACGCATGACCCATGACCCATATGACCCATATGACGCATGACCCATGACCCATGACCCATGACCCATGACCCATGACCCATGACCCATGACCCATGACCCATGACCCATGACCCATGACCCATGACCCATGACCCATGACCCATGACCCATGACCCATGACCCATGACCCATGACCCATGACCCATGACCCATGACCCATGACCCATGACCCATGAGCCATGACCCATGACCCATGACCCATATGACCCATATGACCCATGACCCATGACCCATGACCCATATGACCCATATGACCCATGACCCATGACCCATATGACCCATATGACCCATATGACCCATGACCCATGACCCATGACCCATATGACCCATATGA
Source organism: Andrena marginata (assembly GCA_963932335.1). Classification (NCBI taxonomy): domain Eukaryota; kingdom Metazoa; phylum Arthropoda; class Insecta; order Hymenoptera; family Andrenidae; genus Andrena; species Andrena marginata. The sequence continues at coordinate 18,336,581 of OZ010660.1, forward strand.
CCCATGACCCATGACCCATGACCCATGACCCATATGACCCATATGACCCATGACCCATGACCCATGACCCATGACCCATGACCCATGACCCATGACCCATGACCCATGACCCATATGACCCATATGACCCATGACCCATGACCCATGACCCATATGACCCATATGACCCATGACCCATGACCCATGACCCATGACCCATGACCCATGACCCATGACCCATGACCCATGACCCATGACCCATGACCCATGACCCATATGACCCATGACCCATGACCCATATGACCCATTTGACCCGTGACCCATGACCCATGACCCATATGACCCATATGACGCATGACCCATGACCCATGACCCATGACCCATGACCCATGACCCATGACCCATGACCCATGACCCATGACCCATGACCCATGACCCATGACCCATGACCCATGACCCATGACCCATGACCCATGAGCCATGACCCATGACCCATGACCCATATGACCCATATGACCCATAAGACCCATGACCCATGACCCATGACCCATATGACCCATATGACCCATGACCCATGACCCGGGACCCATGACCCATGACCCATGACCCATGACCCATGACCCATATGAGCCATATGACCCATATGACCCATGACCCATGACCCATGACCCATGACCCATGACCCGTATGACCCATGACCCATGACCCATATGGCCCATGACCCATGACCCATGACCCATGACCCATATGACCCATGACCCATGACCCATGACCCATATGACCCATATGACCCATGACCCATGACCAATGACCCATAACCCATATGACCCATATGACCCATGACCCATGACCCATGACCCATATGACCCATATGACCCATGACCCATGACCCATGACCCATATGACCCATGACCCATGACCCATGACCCATATGACCCATATGACCCATGACCCATGACCCATGACACATGACCCATATGACCCATATGACCCATATGACCCATATGACCCATGACCCATGACCCATGACCCATATGACCCATGACCCATGACCCATATGACCCATATGACCCATATGACCCATGACCCATATGACCCATATGACCCATGACCCATGACCCATGACCCATGACCCATATGACCCATATGACCCATGACCCATGACCCATGACCCATGACCCATGACCCATGACCCATGACCCATGACCCATGACCCATGACCCATGACCCATGACCCATGACCCATGACCCATGACCCATGACCCATGACCCATGACCCATGACCCATGACACATGACCCATATGACCCATATGACCCATATGACCCATATGACCCATGACCCATGACCCATGACCCATATGACCCATGACCCATGACCCATATGACCCATATGACCCATATGACCCATGACCCATGACCCATGACCCATATGACCCATATGACCCATGACCCATGACCCATGACCCATGACCCATGACCCATGACCCATGACCCATGACCCATGACCCATGACCCATGACCCATGACCCATGACCCATGACCCATGACCCATATGACCCATGACCCATGACCCATGACCCATGACCCATATGACCCATTTGACCCGTGACCCATGACCCATGACCCATATGACCCATATGACGCATGACCCATGACCCATGACCCATGACCCATGACCCATGACCCATGACCCATGACCCATGACCCATGAACCATGACCCATGACCCATGACCCATGACCCATGACCCATGACCCATGACCCATGACCCATGACCCATGACCCATGACCCATGACCCATGACCCATGACCCATGACCCATGACCCATGACCCATATGACCCATGACCCATGACCCATATGACCCATTTGACCCGTGACCCATGACCCATGACCCATATGACCCATATGACGCATGACCCATGACCCATGACCCATGACCCATGACCCATGACCCATGACCCATGACCCATGACCCATGACCCATGACCCATGACCCATGACCCATGACCCATGACCCATGACCCATGACCCATGAGCCATGACCCATGACCCATGACCCATATGACCCATATGACCCATATGACCCATGACCCATGACCCATGACCCATATGACCCATATGACCCATGACCCATGACCCGGGACCCATGACCCATGACCCATGACCCATGACCCATGACCCATATGAGCCATATGACCCATATGACCCATGACCCATGACCCATGACCCATGACCCATGACCCGTATGACCCATGACCCATGACCCATATGGCCCATGACCCATGACCCATGACCCATGACCCATATGACCCATGACCCATGACCCATGACCCATATGACCCATATGACCCATGACCCATGACCAATGACCCATAACCCATATGACCCATATGACCCATGACCCATGACCCATGACCCATATGACCCATATGACCCATGACCCATGACCCATGACCCATATGACCCATGACCCATGACCCATGACCCATATGACCCATATGACCCATGACCCATGACCCATGACCCATGACACATGACCCATATGACCCATATGACCCATGACCCATGACCCATGACCCATGACCCATGACCCATGACCCATGACCCATGACCCATGACCCATGACCCATGACCCATGACCCATGACCCATGACCCATGACCCATGACCCATGACCCATATGACCCATATGACCCATGACCCATGACCCATGACCCATGACCCATGACCCATGACCCATGACCCATGACCCATGAACCATGACACATGACCCATATGACCCATATGACCCATGACCCATGACCCATGACCCATATGACCCATATGACCCATGACCCATGACCCATATGACCCATATGACCCATATGACCCATGACCCATGACCCATGACCCATATGACCCATATGACCCATGACCCATGACCCATGACCCATGACCCATATGACCCATATGACCCATGACCCATGACCCATGACCCATGACCCATGACCCATGACCCATGACCCATGACCCATGACCCATGACCCATATGACCCATATGACCCATGACCCATGACCCATGACCCATATGACCCATATGACCCATGACCCATGACCCATGACCCATGACCCATGACCCATGACCCATGACCCATGACCCATGACCCATGACCCATGACCCATGACCCATGACCCATGACCCATGACCCATGACCCATGACCCATGACCCATGAGCCATGACCCATGACCCATGACCCATATGACCCATATGACCCATGACCCATGACCCATGACCCATATGACCCATATGACCCATGACCCATGACCCATGACCCATGACCCATGACCCATGACCCATGACCCATGACCCATGACCCATGACCCATGACCCATGACCCATGACCCATGACCCATGACCCATGACCCATATGACCCATATGACCCATGACCCATGACCCATGACCCATGACCCATGACCCATGACCCATGACCCATGACCCATGAACCATGACACATGACCCATATGACCCATATGACCCATGACCCATGACCCATGACCCATGACCCATGACCCATGACCCATGACCCATGACCCATGACCCATGACCCATGACCCATGACCCATGACCCATGACCCATGACCCATGACCCATGACCCATGACCCATGACCCATGACCCATGACCCATGACCCATGACCCATGACCCATGACCCATGACCCATATGACCCATGACCCATGACCCATATGACCCATTTGACCCGTGACCCATGACCCATGACCCATATGACCCATATGACGCATGACCCATGACCCATGACCCATGACCCATGACCCATGACCCATGACCCATGACCCATGACCCATGACCCATGACCCATGACCCATGACCCATGACCCATGACCCATGACCCATGACCCATGACCCATGAGCCATGACCCATGACCCATGACCCATATGACCCATATGACCCATATGACCCATGACCCATGACCCATGACCCATATGACCCATATGACCCATGACCCATGACCCGGGACCCATGACCCATGACCCATGACCCATGACCCATGACCCATATGAGCCATATGACCCATATGACCCATGACCCATGACCCATGACCCATGACCCATGACCCGTATGACCCATGACCCATGACCCATATGGCCCATGACCCATGACCCATGACCCATGACCCATATGACCCATGACCCATGACCCATGACCCATATGACCCATATGACCCATGACCCATGACCAATGACCCATAACCCATATGACCCATATGACCCATGACCCATGACCCATGACCCATATGACCCATATGACCCATGACCCATGACCCATGACCCATATGACCCATGACCCATGACCCATGACCCATGACCCATATGACCCATATGACCCATGACCCATGACCCATGACCCATGACACATGACCCATATGACCCATATGACCCATATGACCCATATGACCCATGACCCATGACCCATGACCCATATGACCCATGACCCATGACCCATATGACCCATATGACCCATATGACCCATGACCCATGACCCATGACCCATATGACCCATATGACCCATGACCCATGACCCATGACCCATGACCCATATGACCCATATGACCCATGACCCATGACCCATGACCCATGACCCATGACCCATGACCCATGACCCATGACCCATGACCCATGACCCATGACCCATGACCCATGACCCATGACCCATGACCCATGACCCATGACCCATGACCCATGACCCATGACCCATGACACATGACCCATATGACCCATATGACCCATATGACCCATATGACCCATGACCCATGACCCATGACCCATATGACCCATGACCCATGACCCATATGACCCATATGACCCATATGACCCATGACCCATGACCCATGACCCATATGACCCATATGACCCATGACCCATGACCCATGACCCATGACCCATGACCCATGACCCATGACCCATGACCCATGACCCATGACCCATGACCCATGACCCATGACCCATGACCCATGACCCATGACCCATATGACCCATGACCCATGACCCATGACCCATGACCCATATGACCCATTTGACCCGTGACCCATGACCCATGACCCATATGACCCATATGACGCATGACCCATGACCCATGACCCATGACCCATGACCCATGACCCATGACCCATGACCCATGACCCATGAACCATGACCCATGACCCATGACCCATGACCCATGACCCATGACCCATGACCCATGACCCATGACCCATGACCCATGACCCATGACCCATGACCCATGACCCATGACCCATGACCCATGACCCATATGACCCATGACCCATGACCCATGACCCATGACCCATGACCCATGACCCATGACCCATATGACCCATATGACCCATGACCCATGACCCATGACCCATATGACCCATATGACCCATGACCAATGACCCATAACCCATATGACCCATATGACCCATGACCCATATGACCCATATGACCCATGACCCATGACCCATGACACATGACCCATATGACCCATATGACCCATATGACCCATATGACCCATGACCCATGACCCATATGACCCATGACCCATGACCCATATGACCCATGACCCATGACCCATGACCCATATGACCCATATGACCCATGACCCATGACCCATGACCCATGACCCATATGACCCATATGACCCATGACCCATGACCCATGACCCATGACCCATGACCCATGACCCATGACCCATGACCCATGACCCATGACCCATGACCCATGACCCATGACCCATGACACATGACCCATATGACCCATATGACCCATATGACCCATATGACCCATGACCCATGACCCATGACCCATATGACCCATGACCCATGACCCATATGACCCATATGACCCATATGACCCATGACCCATGACCCATGACCCATATGACCCATATGACCCATGACCCATGACCCATGACCCATGACCCATGACCCATGACCCATGACCCATGACCCATGACCCATGACCCATGACCCATGACCCATGACCCATGACCCATGACCCATATGACCCATGACCCATGACCCATGACCCATATGACCCATATGACCCATGACCCATGACCAATGACCCATAACCCATATGACCCATATGACCCATGACCCATGACCCATGACCCATATGACCCATATGACCCATGACCCATGACCCATGACCCATATGACCCATGACCCATGACCCATGACCCATATGACCCATATGACCCATGACCCATGACCCATGACACATGACCCATATGACCCATATGACCCATATGACCCATATGACCCATGACCCATGACCCATGACCCATATGACCCATGACCCATGACCCATATGACCCATATGACCCATATGACCCATGACCCATGACCCATGACCCATATGACCCATATGACCCATGACCCATGACCCATGACCCATGACCCATGACCCATGACCCATGACCCATGACACATGACCCATATGACCCATATGACCCATATGACCCATATGACCCATGACCCATGACCCATGACCCATATGACCCATGACCCATGACCCATATGACCCATATGACCCATATGACCCATGACCCATGACCCATGACCCATGACCCATGACCCATGACCCATGACCCATGACCCATGACCCATATGACCCATATGACCCATGACCCATGACCCATGACCCATATGACCCATATGACCCATGACCCATGACCCATGACCCATGACCCATGACCCATGACCCATGACCCATGACCCATGACCCATGACCCATGACCCATGACCCATGACCCATGACCCATGACCCATGACCCATGACCCATGAGCCATGACCCATGACCCATGACCCATATGACCCATATGACCCATGACCCATGACCCATGACCCATGACCCATGACCCATGACCCATGACCCATGACCCATGACCCATATGACCCATGACCCATGACCCATGACCCATGACCCATATGACCCATTTGACCCGTGACCCATGACCCATGACCCATGACCCATATGACCCATATGACGCATGACCCATGACCCATGACCCATGACCCATGACCCATGACCCATGACCCATGACCCATGACCCATGACCCATGACCCATGACCCATGACCCATGACCCATGACCCATGACCCATGACCCATGACCCATGACCCATGACCCATGACCCATGACCCATGACCCATGACCCATGACCCATGACCCATGACCCATGACCCATGACCCATGACCCATGACCCATGAGCCATGACCCATGACCCATGACCCATATGACCCATATGACCCATGACCCATGACCCATGACCCATATGACCCATATGACCCATGACCCATGACCCATGACCCATGACCCATGACCCATGACCCATGACCCATGACCCATGACCCATGACCCATGACCCATGACCCATGACCCATGACCCATGACCCATATGACCCATATGACCCATGACCCATGACCCATATGACCCATATGACCCATGACCCATGACCCATGACCCATGACCCATGACCCATGACCCATGACCCATGACCCATGACCCATGACCCATGACCCATGACCCATGACCCATGACCCATGACCCATGACCCATGACCCATGACCCATGACCCATGACCCATGACCCATGAGCCATGACCCATGACCCATGACCCATATGACCCATATGACCCATGACCCATGACCCATGACCCATATGACCCATATGACCCATGACCCATGACCCATGACCCATGACCCATGACCCATGACCCATGACCCATGACCCATGACCCATGACCCATGACCCATGACCCATGACCCATGACCCATGACCCATGACCCATGACCCATGACCCATGACCCATATGACCCATATGACCCATGACCCATGACCCATGACCCATGACCCATGACCCATGACCCATGACCCATGACCCATGACCCATGACCCATGAACCATGACACATGACCCATATGACCCATATGACCCATGACCCATGACCCATGACCCATGACCCATGACCCATGACCCATGACCCATGACCCATGACCCATGACCCATGACCCATGACCCATGACCCATGACCCATGACCCATGACCCATATGACCCATGACCCATGACCCATGACCCATGACCCATATGACCCATTTGACCCGTGACCCATGACCCATGACCCATATGACCCATATGACGCATGACCCATGACCCATGACCCATGACCCATGACCCATGACCCATGACCCATGACCCATGACCCATGACCCATGACCCATGACCCATGACCCATGACCCATGACCCATGACCCATGACCCATGACCCATGACCCATGACCCATGACCCATGACCCATGACCCATGACCCATGACCCATGACCCATGACCCATGAGCCATGACCCATGACCCATGACCCATATGACCCATATGACCCATGACCCATGACCCATGACCCATATGACCCATATGACCCATGACCCATGACCCATATGACCCATATGACCCATATGACCCATGACCCATGACCCATGACCCATATGACCCATATGACCCATGACCCATGACCCATGACCCATGACCCATATGACCCATATGACCCATGACCCATGACCCATGACCCATGACCCATGACCCATGACCCATGACCCATGACCCATGACCCATATGACCCATATGACCCATGACCCATGACCCATGACCCATATGACCCATATGACCCATGACCCATGACCCATGACCCATGACCCATGACCCATGACCCATGACCCATGACCCATGACCCATGACCCATGACCCATGACCCATGACCCATGACCCATGACCCATGAGCCATGACCCATGACCCATGACCCATATGACCCATATGACCCATGACCCATGACCCATGACCCATATGACCCATATGACCCATGACCCATGACCCATGACCCATGACCCATGACCCATGACCCATGACCCATGACCCATGACCCATGACCCATGACCCATGACCCATGACCCATGACCCATGACCCATGACCCATATGACCCATATGACCCATGACCCATGACCCATGACCCATGACCCATGACCCATGACCCATGACCCATGACCCATGACCCATGAACCATGACACATGACCCATATGACCCATATGACCCATGACCCATGACCCATGACCCATGACCCATGACCCATGACCCATGACCCATGACCCATGACCCATGACCCATGACCCATGACCCATGACCCATGACCCATGACCCATGACCCATGACCCATGACCCATGACCCATGACCCATGACCCATGACCCATGACCCATGACCCATGACCCATGACCCATGACCCATGAGCCATGACCCATGACCCATGACCCATATGACCCATATGACCCATATGACCCATGACCCATGACCCATGACCCATATGACCCATATGACCCATGACCCATGACCCGGGACCCATGACCCATGACCCATGACCCATGACCCATGACCCATATGAGCCATATGACCCATATGACCCATGACCCATGACCCATGACCCATGACCCATGACCCGTATGACCCATGACCCATGACCCATATGGCCCATGACCCATGACCCATGACCCATGACCCATATGACCCATGACCCATGACCCATGACCCATATGACCCATATGACCCATGACCCATGACCAATGACCCATAACCCATATGACCCATATGACCCATGACCCATGACCCATGACCCATATGACCCATATGACCCATGACCCATGACCCATGACCCATATGACCCATGACCCATGAACCATGACCCATATGACCCATATGACCCATGACCCATGACCCATGACACATGACCCATGACCCATATGACCCATTTGACCCGTGACCCATGACCCATGACCCATATGACCCATATGACGCATGACCCATGACCCATGACCCATGACCCATGACCCATGACCCATGACCCATGACCCATGACCCATGACCCATGACCCATGAACCATGACCCATGACCCATGACCCATGACCCATGACCCATGACCCATGACCCATGACCCATGACCCATGACCCATGACCCATGACCCATGACCCATGACCCATGACCCATGACCCATGACCCATGACCCATGACCCATGACCCATGACACATGACCCATATGACCCATATGACCCATATGACCCATATGACCCATGACCCATGACCCATGACCCATATGACCCATGACCCATGACCCATGACCCATATGACCCATGACCCATGACCCATGACCCATATGACCCATATGACCCATGACCCATGACCCATGACCCATGACCCATATGACCCATATGACCCATGACCCATGACCCATGACCCATGACCCATGACCCATGACCCATGACCCATGACCCATGACCCATGACCCATGACCCATGACCCATGACCCATGACCCATGACCCATGACCCATGACCCATGACCCATGACACATGACCCATATGACCCATATGACCCATATGACCCATATGACCCATGACCCATGACCCATGACCCATATGACCCATGACCCATGACCCATATGACCCATATGACCCATATGACCCATGACCCATGACCCATGACCCATATGACCCATATGACCCATGACCCATGACCCATGACCCATGACCCATGACCCATGACCCATGACCCATGACCCATGACCCATGACCCATGACCCATGACCCATGACCCATGACCCATGACCCATATGACCCATGACCCATGACCCATGACCCATGACCCATATGACCCATTTGACCCGTGACCCATGACCCATGACCCATATGACCCATATGACGCATGACCCATGACCCATGACCCATGACCCATGACCCATGACCCATGACCCATGACCCATGACCCATGAACCATGACCCATGACCCATGACCCATGACCCATGACCCATGACCCATGACCCATGACCCATGACCCATGACCCATGACCCATGACCCATGACCCATGACCCATGACCCATGACCCATGACCCATATGACCCATGACCCATGACCCATATGACCCATTTGACCCGTGACCCATGACCCATGACCCATATGACCCATATGACGCATGACCCATGACCCATGACCCATGACCCATGACCCATGACCCATGACCCATGACCCATGACCCATGACCCATGACCCATGACCCATGACCCATGACCCATGACCCATGACCCATGACCCATGACCCATGAGCCATGACCCATGACCCATGACCCATATGACCCATATGACCCATATGACCCATGACCCATGACCCATGACCCATATGACCCATATGACCCATGACCCATGACCCGGGACCCATGACCCATGACCCATGACCCATGACCCATGACCCATATGAGCCATATGACCCATATGACCCATGACCCATGACCCATGACCCATGACCCATGACCCGTATGACCCATGACCCATGACCCATATGGCCCATGACCCATGACCCATGACCCATGACCCATATGACCCATGACCCATGACCCATGACCCATATGACCCATATGACCCATGACCCATGACCAATGACCCATAACCCATATGACCCATATGACCCATGACCCATGACCCATGACCCATATGACCCATATGACCCATGACCCATGACCCATGACCCATATGACCCATGACCCATGACCCATGACCCATATGACCCATATGACCCATGACCCATGACCCATGACACATGACCCATATGACCCATATGACCCATATGACCCATATGACCCATGACCCATGACCCATGACCCATATGACCCATGACCCATGACCCATATGACCCATATGACCCATATGACCCATGACCCATGACCCATGACCCATATGACCCATATGACCCATGACCCATGACCCATGACCCATGACCCATATGACCCATATGACCCATGACCCATGACCCATGACCCATGACCCATGACCCATGACCCATGACCCATGACCCATGACCCATGACCCATGACCCATGACCCATGACCCATGACCCATATGACCCATATGACCCATATGACCCATATGACCCATGACCCATGACCCATGACCCATATGACCCATGACCCATGACCCATATGACCCATATGACCCATATGACCCATGACCCATGACCCATGACCCATATGACCCATATGACCCATGACCCATGACCCATGACCCATGACACATGACCCATGACCCATGACCCATGACCCATGACCCATGACCCATGACCCATGACCCATGACCCATGACCCATGACCCATATGACCCATGACCCATGACCCATGACCCATGACCCATATGACCCATTTGACCCGTGGCCCATGACCCATGACCCATATGACCCATATGACGCATGACCCATGACCCATGACCCATGACCCATGACCCATGACCCATGACCCATGACCCATGACCCATGACCCATGACCCATGAACCATGACCCATGACCCATGACCCATGACCCATGACCCATGACCCATGACCCATGACCCATGACCCATGACCCATGACCCATGACCCATGACCCATGACCCATGACCCATGACCCATGACCCATGACCCATGACCCATGACCCATATGACCCATATGACCCATGACCCATGACCCATATGACCCATATGACCCATGACCCATGACCCATGACCCATGACCCATGACCCATGACCCATGACCCATGACCCATGACCCATGACCCATGACCCATGACCCATGACCCATGACCCATATGACCCATATGACCCATGACCCATGACCCATGACCCATATGACCCATATGACCCATGACCAATGACCCATAACCCATATGACCCATATGACCCATGACCCATATGACCCATATGACCCATGACCCATGACCCATGACACATGACCCATATGACCCATATGACCCATATGACCCATATGACCCATGACCCATGACCCATATGACCCATGACCCATGACCCATATGACCCATATGACCCATATGACCCATGACCCATGACCCATGACCCATATGACCCATATGACCCATGACCCATGACCCATGACCCATGACCCATATGACCCATATGACCCATGACCCATGACCCATGACCCATGACCCATGACCCATGACCCATGACCCATGACCCATGACCCATGACCCATGACCCATGACCCATGACCCATGACCCATGACCCATGACCCATGACACATGACCCATATGACCCATATGACCCATATGACCCATATGACCCATGACCCATGACCCATGACCCATATGACCCATGACCCATGACCCATATGACCCATATGACCCATATGACCCATGACCCATGACCCATGACCCATATGACCCATATGACCCATGACCCATGACCCATGACCCATGACCCATGACCCATGACCCATGACCCATGACCCATGACCCATGACCCATGACCCATGACCCATGACCCATGACCCATGACCCATGACCCATATGACCCATGACCCATGACCCATGACCCATATGACCCATATGACCCATGACCCATGACCAATGACCCATAACCCATATGACCCATATGACCCATGACCCATGACCCATGACCCATATGACCCATATGACCCATGACCCATGACCCATGACCCATATGACCCATGACCCATGACCCATGACCCATATGACCCATATGACCCATGACCCATGACCCATGACACATGACCCATATGACCCATATGACCCATATGACCCATATGACCCATGACCCATGACCCATGACCCATATGACCCATGACCCATGACCCATATGACCCATATGACCCATATGACCCATGACCCATGACCCATGACCCATATGACCCATATGACCCATGACCCATGACCCATGACCCATGACCCATATGACCCATATGACCCATGACCCATGACCCATGACCCATGACCCATGACCCATGACCCATGACCCATGACCCATGACCCATGACCCATGACCCATGACCCATGACCCATGGCCCATGACCCATGACCCATGACCCATGACACATGACCCATATGACCCATATGACCCATATGACCCATGACCCATGACCCATGACCCATATGACCCATATGACCCATATGACCCATATGACCCATGACCCATGACCCATGACCCATATGACCCATATGACCCATGACCCATGACCCATGACCCATGACCCATGACCCATATGACCCATATGACCCATGACCCATGACCCATGACCCATGACCCATGACCCATGACCCATGACCCATGACCCATGACCCATGACCCATGACCCATGACCCATGACCCATGACCCATGACCCATGACCCATGACCCATGACACATGACCCATATGACCCATATGACCCATATGACCCATATGACCCATATGACCCATATGACCCATGACCCATGACCCATGACCCATATGACCCATGACCCATGACCCATATGACCCATATGACCCATATGACCCATGACCCATGACCCATGACCCATATGACCCATATGACCCATGACCCATGACCCGGGACCCATGACCCATGACCCATGACCCATGACCCATGACCCATATGAGCCATATGACCCATATGACCCATGACCCATGACCCATGACCCATGACCCATGACCCGTATGACCCATGACCCATGACCCATATGGCCCATGACCCATGACCCATGACCCATGACCCATATGACCCATATGACCCATGACCCATGACCCATGACACATGACCCATATGACCCATATGACCCATATGACCCATATGACCCATGACCCATGACCCATGACCCATGACCCATGACCCATGACCCATGACCCATGACCAATGACCCATGACCCATATGACCCATATGACCCATGACCCATGACCCATGACCCATATGACCCATGACCCATGACCCATGACCCATATGACCCATGACCCATGACCCATATGACCCATATGACCCATATGACCCATGACCCATGACCCATGACCCATATGACCCATATGACCCATGACCCATGACCCATGACCCATGACCCATGACCCATGACCCATGACCCATGACCCATGACCCATGACCCATGACCCATATGACCCATATGACCCATGACCCATGACCCATATGACCCATATGACCCATGACCAATGACCCATAACCCATATGACCCATATGACCCATGACCCATGACCCATGACCCATATGACCCATATGACCCATGACCCATGACCCATGACCCATATGACCCATGACCCATTACCCATGACCCATATGACCCATATGACCCATGACCCATGACCCATGACCCATATGACCCATATGACCCATGACCCATGACCCATGACACATGACCCATATGACCCATATGACCCATATGACCCATATGACCCATAACCCATGACCCATGACCCATATGACCCATGACCCATGACCCATATGACCCATATGACCCATATGACCCATATGACCCATATGACCCATGACCCATGACCCATGACCCATATGACCCATGACCCATGACCCATATGACCCATATGACCCATGACCCATGACCCATGACCCATATGACCCATATGACCCATGACCAATGACCCATAACCCATATGACCCATATGACCCATGACCCATGACCCATGACCCATATGACCCATATGACCCATGACCCATGACCCATGACCCATATGACCCATGACCCATGACCCATGACCCATATGACCCATATGACCCATGACCCATGACCCATGACCCATATGACCCATATGACCCATGACCCATTACCCATGACACATGACCCATATGACCCATATGACCCATGACCCATGACCCATGACCCATATGACCCATGACCCATGACCCATATGACCCATATGACCCATATGACCCATGACCCATGACCCATGACCCATATGACCCATATGACCCATGACCCATGACCCATGACCCATATGACCCATATGACCCATGACCCATGACCCATGACCCATGACCCATGACCCATGACCCATGACCCATGACTCATGACCCATGACCCATGACCCATGACCCATGACCCATGACCCATGACCCATGACCCATGACCCATGACCCATGACCCATGACCCATGACACATGACCCATATGACCCAAATGACCCATATGACCCATATGACCCATGACCCATGACCCATGACCCATATGACCCATGACCCATGACCCATATGACCCATATGACCCATATGACCCATGACCCATGACCCATGACCCATATGACCCATATGACCCATGACCCATGACCCATGACCCATATGACCCATATGACCCATGACCAATGACCCATAACCCATATGACCCATATGACCCATGACCCATGACCCATGACCCATATGACCCATATGACCCATGACCCATGACCCATGACCCATATGACCCATGACCCATGACCCATGACCCATATGACCCATATGACCCATGACCCATGACCCATGACCCATATGACCCATATGACCCATGACCCATTACCCATGACACATGACCCATATGACCCATATGACCCATATGACCCATATGACCCATGACCCATGACCCATGACCCATATGACCCATGACCCATGACCCATATGACCCATATGACCCATATGACCCATGACCCATGACCCATGACCCATATGACCCATATGACCCATGACCCATGACCCATGACCCATATGACCCATATGACCCATGACCCATGACCCATGACCCATGACCCATGACCCATGACCCATGACCCATGACTCATGACCCATGACCCATGACCCATGACCCATGACCCATGACCCATGACCCATGACCCATGACCCATGACCCATGACACATGACCCATATGACCCAAATGACCCATATGACCCATATGACCCATGACCCATGACCCATGACCCATATGACCCATGACCCATGACCCATATGACCCATATGACCCATATGACCCATGACCCATGACCCATGACCCATATGACCCATATGACCCATGACCCATGACCCATGACCCATGACCCATGACCCATGACCCATGACCCATATGAGCCATATGACCCATATGACCCATGACCCATGACCCATGACCCATGACCCATGACCCATGACCCGTATGACCCATGACCCATGACCCATGACCCATATGACCCATGACCCATGACCCATGACCCATATGACCCATATGACCCATGACCCATGACCCATGACACATGACCCATATGACCCATATGACCCATGACCCATGACCCATGACACATGACCCATATGACCCATATGACCCATATGACCCATATGACCCATGACCCATGACCCATGACCCATATGACCCATGACCCATGACCCATATGACCCATATGACCCATATGACCCATGACCCATGACCCATGACCCATATGACCCATATGACCCATGACCCATGACCCATGACCCATGACCCATATGACCCATATGACCCATGACCCATGACCCATATGACCCATATGACCCATATGACCCATGACCCATGACCCATGACCCATATGACCCATATGACCCATGACCCATGACCCATGACCCATGACCCATGACCCATGACCCATGACCCATGACCCATGACCCATGACCCATGACCCATGACCCATGACCCATGACCCATGACCCATGACCCATGACCCATGACCCATGACCCATATGACCCATGACCCATGACCCATGACCCATGACCCATATGACCCATTTGACCCGTGACCCATGACCCATGACCCATGACCCATGACCCATATGACCCATGACCCATGACCCATGACCCATATGGCCCATGACCCATGACCCATGACCCATGACCCATATGACCCATGACCCATGACCCATGACCCATGACCCATGACCCATGACCCATGACCCATGACCCATGACCCATGACCCATATGACCCATATGACCCATGACCCATGACCAATGACCCATAACCCATATGACCCATATGACCCATGACCCATGACCCATGACCCATATGACCCATATGACCCATGACCCATGACCCATGACCCATATGACCCATGACCCATGACCCATGACCCATATGACCCATATGACCCATGACCCATGACCCATGACACATGACCCATATGACCCATATGACCCATATGACCCATATGACCCATGACCCATGACCCATGACCCATATGACCCATGACCCATGACCCATATGACCCATATGACCCATATGACCCATGACCCATGACCCATGACCCATATGACCCATATGACCCATGACCCATGACCCATGACCCATGACCCATATGACCCATATGACCCATGACCCATGACCCATGACCCATGACCCATGACCCATGACCCATGACCCATGACCCATGACCCATGACCCATGACCCATGACCCATGACCCATGACCCATGACCCATGACCCATGACACATGACCCATATGACCCATATGACCCATATGACCCATATGACCCATGACCCATGACCCATGACCCATATGACCCATGACCCATGACCCATATGACCCATATGACCCATATGACCCATGACCCATGACCCATGACCCATATGACCCATATGACCCATGACCCATGACCCATGACCCATGACCCATGACCCATGACCCATGACCCATGACCCATGACCCATGACCCATGACCCATGACCCATGACCCATGACCCATGACCCATGACCCATGACCCATATGACCCATGACCCATGACCCATGACCCATGACCCATATGACCCATTTGACCCGTGACCCATGACCCATGACCCATATGACCCATATGACGCATGACCCATGACCCATGACCCATGACCCATGACCCATGACCCATGACCCATGACCCATGACCCATGACCCATGACCCATGACCCATGACCCATGACCCATGACCCATGACCCATGACCCATGACCCATGACCCATGACCCATGACCCATGACCCATGACCCATGACCCATATGACCCATATGACCCATGACCCATGACCCATGACCCATATGACCCATATGACCCATGACCCATGACCCATGACCCATGACCCATGACCCATGACCCATGACCCATGACCCATGACCCATGACCCATGACCCATGACCCATGACCCATGACCCATATGACCCATATGACCCATGACCCATGACCCATGACCCATATGACCCATATGACCCATGACCAATGACCCATAACCCATATGACCCATATGACCCATGACCCATATGACCCATATGACCCATGACCCATGACCCATGACACATGACCCATATGACCCATATGACCCATATGACCCATATGACCCATGACCCATGACCCATGACCCATATGACCCATGACCCATGACCCATATGACCCATATGACCCATGACCCATGACCCATGACCCATGACCCATATGACCCATATGACCCATGACCCATGACCCATGACCCATATGACCCATATGACCCATATGACCCATGACCCATGACCCATGACCCATGACCCATGACCCATGACCCATGACCCATATGACCCATGACCCATGACCCATGACCCATGACCCATGACCCATGACCCATGACCCATGACACATGACCCATATGACCCATATGACCCATATGACCCATATGACCCATGACCCATGACCCATGACCCATATGACCCATATGACCCATATGACCCATGACCCATGACCCATGACCCATATGACCCATATGACCCATGACCCATGACCCATGACCCATGACCCATGACCCATGACCCATGACCCATGACCCATGACCCATGACCCATGACCCATGACCCATGACCCATGACCCATGACCCATGACCCATGACCCATGACCCATGACCCATGACCCATGACCCATATGACCCATATGACCCATGACCCATGACCCATATGACCCATGACCCATGACCCATGACCCATGACCCATATGACCCATTTGACCCGTGACCCATGACCCATGACCCATGACCCATGACCCATATGACCCATGACCCATATGACCCATGACCCATATGACCCATATGACCCATGACCCATGACCCATGACCCATGACCCATATGACCCATATGACCCATGACCCATGACCCATGACCCATATGACCCATATGACCCATATGACCCATGACCCATGACCCATGACCCATGACCCATGACCCATGACCCATGACCCATATGACCCATGACCCATGACCCATGACCCATGACCCATGACCCATGACCCATGACCCATGACACATGACCCATATGACCCATATGACCCATATGACCCATATGACCCATGACCCATGACCCATGACCCATATGACCCATATGACCCATATGACCCATGACCCATGACCCATGACCCATATGACCCATATGACCCATGACCCATGACCCATGACCCATGACCCATGACCCATGACCCATGACCCATGACCCATGACCCATGACCCATGACCCATGACCCATGACCCATGACCCATGACCCATGACCCATGACCCATATGACCCATGACCCATGACCCATGACCCATATGACCCATATGACCCATGACCCATGACCAATGACCCATAACCCATATGACCCATAAGACCCATGACCCATGACCCATGACCCATATGACCCATATGACCCATGACCCATGACCCATGACCCATATGACCCATGACCCATGACCCATGACCCATATGACCCATATGACCCATGACCCATGACCCATGACCCATGACACATGACCCATATGACCCATATGACCCATATGACCCATATGACCCATGACCCATGACCCATGACCCATGACCCATATGACCCATGACCCATGACCCATATGACCCATATGACCCATATGACCCATGACCCATGACCCATGACCCATATGACCCATATGACCCATGACCCATGACCCATGACCCATGACCCATATGACCCATATGACCCATGACCCATGACCCATGACCCATGACCCATGACCCATGACCCATGACCCATGACCCATGACCCATGACCCATGACCCATGACCCATGACCCATGACCCATGACCCATGACCCATGACACATGACCCATATGACCCATATGACCCATATGACCCATGACCCATGACCCATGACCCATATGACCCATATGACCCATATGACCCATATGACCCATGACCCATGACCCATGACCCATATGACCCATATGACCCATGACCCATGACCCATGACCCATGACCCATGACCCATATGACCCATATGACCCATGACCCATGACCCATGACCCATGACCCATGACCCATGACCCATGACCCATGACCCATGACCCATGACCCATGACCCATGACCCATGACCCATGACCCATGACCCATGACCCATGACCCATGACCCATGACACATGACCCATATGACCCATATGACCCATATGACCCATATGACCCATATGACCCATGACCCATGACCCATGACCCATATGACCCATGACCCATGACCCATATGACCCATATGACCCATATGACCCATGACCCATGACCCATGACCCATATGACCCATATGACCCATGACCCATGACCCATGACCCGGGACCCATGACCCATGACCCATGACCCATGACCCATGACCCATATGAGCCATATGACCCATATGACCCATGACCCATGACCCATGACCCATGACCCGTATGACCCATGACCCATGACCCATATGGCCCATGACCCATGACCCATGACCCATGACCCATGACCCATATGACCCATGACCCATGACCCATGACCCATATGACCCATATGACCCATGACCCATGACCCATGACACATGACCCATATGACCCATATGACCCATATGACCCATATGACCCATGACCCATGACCCATGACCCATGACCCATGACCCATGACCCATGACCCATGACCAATGACCCATGACCCATATGACCCATATGACCCATGACCCATGACCCATGACCCATATGACCCATGACCCATGACCCATGACCCATATGACCCATGACCCATGACCCATATGACCCATATGACCCATATGACCCATGACCCATGACCCATGACCCATATGACCCATATGACCCATGACCCATGACCCATGACCCATGACCCATGACCCATGACCCATGACCCATGACCCATATGACCCATATGACCCATGACCCATGACCCATATGACCCATATGACCCATGACCAATGACCCATAACCCATATGACCCATATGACCCATGACCCATGACCCATGACCCATATGACCCATATGACCCATGACCCATGACCCATGACCCATATGACCCATGACCCATTACCCATGACCCATATGACCCATATGACCCATGACCCATGACCCATGACCCATATGACCCATATGACCCATGACCCATGACCCATGACACATGACCCATATGACCCATATGACCCATAACCCATGACCCATGACCCATATGACCCATGACCCATGACCCATATGACCCATATGACCCATATGACCCATATGACCCATATGACCCATGACCCATGACCCATGACCCATATGACCCATGACCCATGACCCATATGACCCATATGACCCATGACCCATGACCCATGACCCATATGACCCATATGACCCATGACCAATGACCCATAACCCATATGACCCATATGACCCATGACCCATGACCCATGACCCATATGACCCATATGACCCATGACCCATGACCCATGACCCATATGACCCATGACCCATGACCCATGACCCATATGACCCATATGACCCATGACCCATGACCCATGACCCATATGACCCATATGACCCATGACCCATTACCCATGACACATGACCCATATGACCCATATGACCCATATGACCCATATGACCCATATGACCCATGACCCATGACCCATGACCCATATGACCCATGACCCATGACCCATATGACCCATATGACCCATATGACCCATGACCCATGACCCATGACCCATATGACCCATATGACCCATGACCCATGACCCATGACCCATATGACCCATATGACCCATGACCCATGACCCATGACCCATGACCCATGACCCATGACCCATGACCCATGACTCATGACCCATGACCCATGACCCATGACCCATGACCCATGACCCATGACCCATGACCCATGACCCATGACCCATGACCCATGACCCATATGACCCATATGACCCATATGACCCATATGACCCATGACCCATGACCCATGACCCATATGACCCATGACCCATGACCCATATGACCCATATGACCCATATGACCCATGACCCATGACCCATGACCCATATGACCCATATGACCCATGACCCATGACCCATGACCCATGACCCATGACCCATGACCCATGACCCATGACCCATATGACCCATATGACCCATATGACCCATGACCCATGACCCATGACCCATGACCCATGACCCATGACCCGTATGACCCATGACCCATGACCCATGACCCATATGACCCATGACCCATGACCCATGACCCATATGACCCATATGACCCATGACCCATGACCCATGACACATGACCCATATGACCCATATGACCCATATGACCCATATGACCCATGACCCATGACCCATGACCCATGACCCATGACCCATGACCCATGACCCATGACCAATGACCCATGACCCATATGACCCATATGACCCATGACCCATGACCCATGACCCATGACCCATATGACCCATGACCCATGACCCATGACCCATATGACCCATGACCCATGACCCATATGACCCATATGACCCATATGACCCATGACCCATGACCCATGACCCATATGACCCATATGACCCATGACCCATGACCCATGACCCATGACCCATGACCCATGACCCATGACCCATGACCCATGACCCATATGACCCATATGACCCATGACCCATGACCCATATGACCCATATGACCCATGACCAATGACCCATAACCCATATGACCCATATGACCCATGACCCATGACCCATGACCCATATGACCCATATGACCCATGACCCATGACCCATGACCCATATGACCCATGACCCATTACCCATGACCCATATGACCCATATGACCCATGACCCATGACCCATGACCCATATGACCCATATGACCCATGACCCATGACCCATGACACATGACCCATATGACCCATATGACCCATATGACCCATATGACCCATGACCCATGACCCATGACCCATATGACCCATATGACCCATGACCCATGACCCATATGACCCATATGACCCATATGACCCATATGACCCATATGACCCATGACCCATGACCCATGACCCATATGACCCATGACCCATGACCCATATGACCCATGACCCATGACCCATGACCCATATGACCCATATGACCCATATGACCCATGACCAATGACCCATAACCCATATGACCCATATGACCCATATGACCCATGACCCATGACCCATGACCCATATGACCCATATGACCCATGACCCATGACCCATGACCCATATGACCCATGACCCATGACCCATGACCCATATGACCCATATGACCCATGACCCATGACCCATGACCCATATGACCCATATGACCCATGACCCATTACCCATGACACATGACCCATATGACCCATATGACCCATATGACCCATATGACCCATGACCCATGACCCATGACCCATATGACCCATGACCCATGACCCATATGACCCATATGACCCATATGACCCATGACCCATGACCCATGAC
Organism: Andrena marginata; assembly: GCA_963932335.1. Lineage (NCBI taxonomy): Eukaryota > Metazoa > Arthropoda > Insecta > Hymenoptera > Andrenidae > Andrena > Andrena marginata. The sequence goes on from OZ010660.1 coordinate 18,361,127, forward strand.
CCATATGACCCATATGACCCATGACCCATGACCCATGACCCATATGACCCATATGACCCATGACCCATGACCCATGACCCATGACCTATGACCCATGACCCATGACCCATGACTCATGACCCATGACCCATGACCCATGACCCATGACCCATGACCCATGACCCATGACCCATGACCCATGACCCATGACCCATGACACATGACCCATATGACCCATATGACCCATATGACCCATATGACCCATGACCCATGACCCATGACCCATATGACCCATGACCCATGACCCATATGACCCATATGACCCATATGACCCATGACCCATGACCCATGTCCCATATGACCCATATGACCCATGACCCATGACCCATGACCCATGACCCATGACCCATGACCCATGACCCATATGAGCCATATGACCCATATGACCCATGACCCATGACCCATGACCCATGACCCATGACCCATGACCCGTATGACCCATGACCCATGACCCATATGGCCCATGACCCATGACCCATGACCCATGACCCATATGACCCATGACCCATGACCCATGACCCATGACCCATGACCCATGACCCATGACCCATGACCCATGACCCATGACCCATGACCCATGACCCATGACCCATGACCCATGACCCATGACCCATGACCCATGACCCATGACCCATATGACCCATATGACCCATGACCCATGACCCATGACCCATGACCCATGACCCATGACCCGTATGACCCATGACCCATGACCCATATGGCCCATGACCCATGACCCATGACCCATGACCCATATGACCCATTTGACCCGTGACCCATGACCCATGACCCATATGACCCACATGACCCATGACCCATATGACCCATATGACGCATGACCCATGACCCATGACCCATGACCCATGACCCATGACCCATGACCCATGACACATGACCCATATGACCCATACGACCCATATGACCCATATGACCCATGACCCATGACCCATGACCCATGACCCATATGACCCATGACCCATGACCCATGACCCATATGACACATATGACCCATATGACCCATGACCCATGACCCATGACCCATGACCCATGACCCATGACCCATGACCCATGACCCATGACCCATGACCCATGTGACCCATATGACCCATGACCCATGACCCATGACCCATGACCCATATGACCCATTTGACCCGTGACCCATGACCCATGACCCATATGACCCATATGACCCATGACCCATATGACCCATATGACGCATGACCCATGACCCATGACCCATGACCCATGACCCATGACACATGACCCATATGACCCATACGACCCATATGACCCATATGACCCATGACCCATGACCCATGACCCATGACCCATATGACCCATGACCCATGACCCATGACCCATATGACCCATATGACCCATATGACCCATGACCCATATGACCCATATGACCCATATGAGCCATGACCCATGACCCATGACCCATGACCCATGACCCATGACCCATGACCCATGACCCATGACCCATGACCCATGACCCATGACCCATGACCCATGACCCATGACCCATGACCCATGACCCATGACCCATGACCCATGACACATGACCCATATGACCCATATGACCCATATGACCCATATGACCCATGACCCATGACCCATGACCCATATGACCCATGACCCATGACCCATATGACCCATATGACCCATATGACCCATGACCCATGACCCATGACCCATATGACCCATATGACCCATGACCAATGACCCATAACCCATATGACCCATATGACCCATGACCCATGACCCATGACCCATGACCCATGACCCATATGACCCATGACCCATGACCCATGACCCATGACCCATATGACCCATTTGACCCGTGACCCATGACCCATGACCCATGTGACCCATATGACGCATGACCCATGACCCATGACCCATGACCCATGACCCTTGACCCATGACCCATGACCCATGACCCATGACCCATGACCCATGACCCATGACCCATGACCCATGACCCATGACCCATGACCCATGACCCATGACCCATGACCCATGACCCATGACCCATATGACCCATATGACCCATGACCCATGACCCATGACCCATATGACCCATATGACCCATGACCCATGACCCATGACCCATGACCCATGACCCATGACCCATGACCCATGACCCATGACCCATGACCCATGACCCATGACCCATGACCCATGACCCATATGACCCATATGACCCATGACCCATGACCCATGACCCATATGACCCATATGACCCATGACCAATGACCCATAACCCATATGACCCATATGACCCATGACCCATGACCCATGACCCATATGACCCATATGACCCATGACCCATGACCCATGACCCATGACCCATATGACCCATGACCCATGACCCATGACCCATATGACCCATATGACCCATGACCCATGACCCATGACCCATATGACCCATATGACCCATGACCCATGACCCATGACACATGACCCATATGACCCATATGACCCATATGACCCATATGACCCATGACCCATGACCCATGACCCATATGACCCATGACCCATATGACCCATATGACCCATATGACCCATATGACCCATGACCCATGACCCATGACCCATATGACCCATATGACCCATGTCCCATGACCCATGACCCATGACCCATGACCCATATGACCCATATGACCCATGACCCATGACCCATGACCCATGACCCATGACCCATGACCCATGACCCATGACCCATGACCCATGACCCATGACCCATGACCCATGACCCATGACCCATGACCCATGACCCATGACACATGACCCATATGACCCATATGACCCATATGACCCATATGACCCATGACCCATGACCCATGACCCATATGACCCATGACCCATGACCCATATGACCCATATGACCCATATGACCCATATGACCCATGACCCATGACCCATGACCCATATGACCCATATGACCCATGACCCATGACCCATGACCCATGACCCATGACCCATGACCCATGACCCATGACCCATATGAGCCATATGACCCATATGACCCATGACCCATGACCCATGACCCATGACCCATGACCCGTATGACCCATGACCCATGACCCATATGGCCCATGACCCATGACCCATGACCCATGACCCATGACCCATATGACCCATGACCCATGACCCATGACCCATATGACCCATGACCCATGACCCATATGACGCATATGACCCATATGACCCATGACCCATGACCCATGACCCATATGACCCATATGACCCATGACCCATGACCCATGACCCATGACCCATGACCCATGACCCATATGACCCATATGACCCATGACCCATGACCCATGACCCATGACCCATGACCCATGACCCATGACCATGACCCATGACCCATGACCCATGACCCATGACCCATGACCCATGACCCATTACCCATGACCCATGACACATGACCCATATGACCCATATGACCCATATGACCCATATGACCCATGACCCATGACCCATGACCCATATGACCCATGACCCATGACCCATATGACCCATATGACCCATATGACCCATGACCCATGACCCATGACCCATATGACCCATATGACCCATGACCCATGACCCATGACCCATGACCCATGACCCATGACCCATGACCCATGACCCATGACCCATGACCCATATGAGCCATATGACCCATATGACCCATGACCCATGACCCATGACCCACGACCCATGACCCATGACCCGTATGACCCATGACCCATGACCCATATGGCCCATGACCCATGACCCATATGACCCATGACCCATGACCCATGACCCATGACCCATGACCCATGACCCATATGACCCATATGACCCATGACCCATGACCCATGACCCATGACCCATGACCCATGACCCATGACCCATGACCCATGACCCATGACCCATGACCCATGACCCATGACCCATGACCCGTGACCCATGACCCATGACCCATGACCCATGACCCATGACCCATGACCCATATGACCCATATGACCCATGACCCATGACCCATATGACCCATATGACCCATGACCAATGACCCATAACCCATATGACCCATATGACCCATGACCCATGACCCATGACCCATATGACCCATATGACCCATGACCCATGACCCATGACCCATATGACCCATGACCCATGACCCATGACCCATATGACCCATATGACCCATGACCCATGACCCATGACCCATATGACCCATATGACCCATGACCCATGACCCATGACACATGACCCATATGACCCATATGACCCATATGACCCATATGACCCATGACCCATGACCCATGACCCATATGACCCATGACCCATGACCCATATGACCCATATGACCCATATGACCCATATGACCCATATGACCCATGACCCATGACCCATGACCCATATGACCCATGACCCATGACCCATATGACCCATATGACCCATGACCCATGACCCATGACCCATATGACCCATATGACCCATGACCAATGACCCATAACCCATATGACCCATATGACCCATGACCCATGACCCATGACCCATGACCCATATGACCCATATGACCCATGACCCATGACCCATGACCCATATGACCCATGACCCATGACCCATGACCCATATGACCCATATGACCCATGACCCATGACCCATGACCCATGACCCATATGACCCATATGACCCATGACCCATGACCCATGACACATGACCCATATGACCCATATGACCCATATGACCCATATGACCCATGACCCATGACCCATGACCCATGACCCATATGACCCATGACCCATGACCCAAATGACCCATATGACCCATATGACCCATGACCCATGACCCATGACCCATATGACCCATATGACCCATGACCCATAACCCATGACCCATATGACCCATATGACCCATGACCCATGACCCATGACCCATGACCCATGACCCATGACCCATGACCCATGACTCATGACCCATGACCCATGACCCATGACCCATGACCCATGACCCATGACCCATGACCCATGACCCATGACACATGACCCATATGACGCATGACCCATGACCCATGACCCATGACCCATTACCCATGACACATGACCCATATGACCCATATGACCCATATGACCCATATGACCCATGACCCATGACCCATGACCCATATGACCCATGACCCATGACCCATGACCCATATGACCCATATGACCCATGACCCATGACCCATGACCCATGACCCATGACCCATGACCCATATGACCCATATGACCCATGACCCATGACCCATGACCCATATGACCCATATGACCCATGACCCATGACCCATGACCCATGACCCATGACCCATGACCCATGACCCATGACCCATGACCCATGACCCATGACCCATGACCCATGACCCATGACCCATGACCCATGACCCATGAGCCATGACCCATGACCCATGACCCATGACCCATATGACCCATGACCCATGACCCATATGACCCATATGACCCATATGACCCATGACCCATGACCCATGACCCATGACCCATGACCCATGACCCATGACCCATGACCCATGACCCATGACCCATGACCCATGACCCATGACCCATGACCCATGACCCATATGACCCATATGACCCATGACCAATGACCCATAACCCATATGACCCATATGACCCATGACCCATGACCCATGACCCATGACCCATATGACCCATATGACCCATGACCCATGACCCATGACCCATATGACCCATGACCCATGACCCATGACCCATATGACCCATATGACCCATGACCCATGACCCATGACCCATGACCCATATGACCCATATGACCCATGACCCATGACCCATGACACATGACCCATATGACCCATATGACCCATATGACCCATATGACCCATGACCCATGACCCATGACCCATGACCCATGACCCATATGACCCATGACCCATGACCCAAATGACCCATATGACCCATATGACCCATGACCCATGACCCATGACCCATATGACCCATATGACCCATGACCCATAACCCATGACCCATATGACCCATATGACCCATGACCCATGACCCATGACCCATGACCCATGACCCATGACCCATGACCCATGACCCATGACCCATGACTCATGACCCATGACCCATGACCCATGACCCATGACCCATGACCCATGACCCATGACCCATGACCCATGACCCATGACACATGACCCATATGACGCATGACCCATGACCCATGACCCATTACCCATGACACATGACCCATATGACCCATATGACCCATATGACCCATATGACCCATGACCCATGACCCATGACCCATATGACCCATGACCCATGACCCATATGACCCATATGACCCATGACCCATGACCCATGACCCATGACCCATGACCCATGACCCATGACCCATGACCCATGACCCATATGACCCATATGACCCATGACCCATGACCCATGACCCATATGACCCATATGACCCATGACCCATGACCCATGACCCATGACCCATGACCCATGACCCATGACCCATGACCCATGACCCATGACCCATGACCCATGACCCATGACCCATGACCCATGACCCATGACCCATGAGCCATGACCCATGACCCATGACCCATATGACCCATATGACCCATGACCCATGACCCATGACCCATATGACCCATATGACCCATGACCCATGACCCATGACCCATGACCCATGACCCATGACCCATGACCCATGACCCATGACCCATGACCCATGACCCATGACCCATGACCCATGACCCATGACCCATGACCCATATGACCCATATGACCCATGACCCATGACCCATGACCCATGACCCATGACCCATGACCCATGACCCATGACCCATGAACCATGACACATGACCCATATGACCCATATGACCCATGACCCATGACCCATGACCCATGACCCATGACCCATGACCCATGACCCATGACCCATGACCCATGACCCATGACCCATGACCCATGACCCATGACCCATGACCCATGACCCATGACCCATGACCCATGACCCATGACCCATGACCCATGACCCATGACCCATGACCCATGACCCATGACCCATATGACCCATGACCCATGACCCATATGACCCATTTGACCCGTGACCCATGACCCATGACCCATATGACCCATATGACGCATGACCCATGACCCATGACCCATGACCCATGACCCATGACCCATGACCCATGACCCATGACCCATGACCCATGACCCATGACCCATGACCCATGACCCATGACCCATGACCCATGACCCATGAGCCATGACCCATGACCCATGACCCATATGACCCATATGACCCATATGACCCATGACCCATGACCCATGACCCATATGACCCATATGACCCATGACCCATGACCCGGGACCCATGACCCATGACCCATGACCCATGACCCATGACCCATATGAGCCATATGACCCATATGACCCATGACCCATGACCCATGACCCATGACCCATGACCCGTATGACCCATGACCCATGACCCATATGGCCCATGACCCATGACCCATGACCCATGACCCATATGACCCATGACCCATGACCCATGACCCATATGACCCATATGACCCATGACCCATGACCAATGACCCATAACCCATATGACCCATATGACCCATGACCCATGACCCATGACCCATATGACCCATATGACCCATGACCCATGACCCATGACCCATATGACCCATGACCCATGACCCATGACCCATATGACCCATATGACCCATGACCCATGACCCATGACACATGACCCATATGACCCATATGACCCATATGACCCATATGACCCATGACCCATGACCCATGACCCATATGACCCATGACCCATGACCCATATGACCCATATGACCCATATGACCCATGACCCATGACCCATGACCCATATGACCCATATGACCCATGACCCATGACCCATGACCCATGACCCATATGACCCATATGACCCATGACCCATGACCCATGACCCATGACCCATGACCCATGACCCATGACCCATGACCCATGACCCATGACCCATGACCCATGACCCATGACCCATGACCCATGACCCATGACCCATGACCCATGACCCATGACCCATGACCCATGACCCATGACACATGACCCATATGACCCATATGACCCATATGACCCATATGACCCATGACCCATGACCCATGACCCATATGACCCATGACCCATGACCCATATGACCCATATGACCCATATGACCCATGACCCATGACCCATGACCCATATGACCCATATGACCCATGACCCATGACCCATGACCCATGACCCATGACCCATGACCCATGACCCATGACCCATGACCCATGACCCATGACCCATGACCCATGACCCATGACCCATGACCCATATGACCCATGACCCATGACCCATGACCCATGACCCATATGACCCATTTGACCCGTGACCCATGACCCATGACCCATATGACCCATATGACGCATGACCCATGACCCATGACCCATGACCCATGACCCATGACCCATGACCCATGACCCATGACCCATGACCCATGACCCATGAACCATGACCCATGACCCATGACCCATGACCCATGACCCATGACCCATGACCCATGACCCATGACCCATGACCCATGACCCATGACCCATGACCCATGACCCATGACCCATGACCCATGACCCATGACCCATATGACCCATATGACCCATGACCCATGACCCATATGACCCATATGACCCATGACCCATGACCCATGACCCATGACCCATGACCCATGACCCATGACCCATGACCCATGACCCATGACCCATGACCCATGACCCATGACCCATGACCCATGACCCATGACCCATGACCCATATGACCCATATGACCCATGACCCATGACCCATGACCCATATGACCCATATGACCCATGACCAATGACCCATAACCCATATGACCCATATGACCCATGACCCATATGACCCATATGACCCATGACCCATGACCCATGACACATGACCCATATGACCCATATGACCCATATGACCCATATGACCCATGACCCATGACCCATGACCCATATGACCCATGACCCATGACCCATATGACCCATATGACCCATATGACCCATGACCCATGACCCATGACCCATATGACCCATATGACCCATGACCCATGACCCATGACCCATATGACCCATATGACCCATGACCCATGACCCATGACCCATGACCCATGACCCATGACCCATGACCCATGACCCATGACCCATGACCCATGACCCATGACCCATGACCCATGACCCATGACCCATGACCCATGACCCATGACCCATGACCCATGACACATGACCCATATGACCCATATGACCCATATGACCCATATGACCCATGACCCATGACCCATGACCCATATGACCCATGACCCATGACCCATATGACCCATATGACCCATATGACCCATGACCCATGACCCATGACCCATATGACCCATATGACCCATGACCCATGACCCATGACCCATGACCCATGACCCATGACCCATGACCCATGACCCATGACCCATGACCCATGACCCATGACCCATGACCCATGACCCATGACCCATGACCCATATGACCCATGACCCATGACCCATGACCCATATGACCCATATGACCCATGACCCATGACCAATGACCCATAACCCATATGACCCATATGACCCATGACCCATGACCCATGACCCATATGACCCATATGACCCATGACCCATGACCCATGACCCATATGACCCATGACCCATGACCCATGACCCATATGACCCATATGACCCATGACCCATGACCCATGACACATGACCCATATGACCCATATGACCCATGACCCATGACCCATGACCCATATGACCCATGACCCATGACCCATGACCCATGACCCATGGCCCATGACCCATGACCCATGACCCATGACCCATGACCCATGACCCATGACCCATGACCCATGACCCATGACCCATGACCCATGACCCATGACCCATGGCCCATGACCCATGACCCATGACCCATGACACATGACCCATATGACCCATATGACCCATATGACCCATGACCCATGACCCATGACCCATATGACCCATATGACCCATATGACCCATATGACCCATGACCCATGACCCATGACCCATATGACCCATATGACCCATGACCCATGACCCATGACCCATGACCCATGACCCATATGACCCATATGACCCATGACCCATGACCCATGACCCATGACCCATGACCCATGACCCATGACCCATGACCCATGACCCATGACCCATGACCCATGACCCATGACCCATGACCCATGACCCATGACCCATGACCCATGACCCATGACCCATGACACATGACCCATATGACCCATATGACCCATATGACCCATATGACCCATATGACCCATGACCCATGACCCATGACCCATATGACCCATGACCCATGACCCATATGACCCATATGACCCATATGACCCATGACCCATGACCCATGACCCATATGACCCATATGACCCATGACCCATGACCCGGGACCCATGACCCATGACCCATGACCCATGACCCATGACCCATGACCCATATGAGCCATATGACCCATATGACCCATGACCCATGACCCATGACCCATGACCCATGACCCGTATGACCCATGACCCATGACCCATATGGCCCATGACCCATGACCCATGACCCATGACCCATATGACCCATATGACCCATGACCCATGACCCATGACACATGACCCATATGACCCATATGACCCATATGACCCATATGACCCATGACCCATGACCCATGACCCATGACCCATGACCCATGACCCATGACCCATGACCAATGACCCATGACCCATATGACCCATATGACCCATGACCCATGACCCATGACCCATATGACCCATGACCCATGACCCATGACCCATATGACCCATGACCCATGACCCATATGACCCATATGACCCATATGACCCATGACCCATGACCCATGACCCATATGACCCATATGACCCATGACCCATGACCCATGACCCATGACCCATGACCCATGACCCATGACCCATGACCCATGACCCATGACCCATGACCCATATGACCCATATGACCCATGACCCATGACCCATATGACCCATATGACCCATGACCAATGACCCATAACCCATATGACCCATATGACCCATGACCCATGACCCATGACCCATATGACCCATATGACCCATGACCCATGACCCATGACCCATGACCCATATGACCCATGACCCATTACCCATGACCCATATGACCCATATGACCCATGACCCATGACCCATGACCCATGACCCATATGACCCATATGACCCATGACCCATGACCCATGACACATGACCCATATGACCCATATGACCCATATGACCCATATGACCCATAACCCATGACCCATGACCCATATGACCCATGACCCATGACCCATATGACCCATATGACCCATATGACCCATATGACCCATATGACCCATGACCCATGACCCATGACCCATATGACCCATGACCCATGACCCATATGACCCATATGACCCATGACCCATGACCCATGACCCATATGACCCATATGACCCATGACCAATGACCCATAACCCATATGACCCATATGACCCATGACCCATGACCCATGACCCATATGACCCATATGACCCATGACCCATGACCCATGACCCATATGACCCATGACCCATGACCCATGACCCATATGACCCATATGACCCATGACCCATGACCCATGACCCATATGACCCATATGACCCATGACCCATTACCCATGACACATGACCCATATGACCCATATGACCCATATGACCCATATGACCCATGACCCATGACCCATGACCCATATGACCCATGACCCATGACCCATATGACCCATATGACCCATATGACCCATGACCCATGACCCATGACCCATATGACCCATATGACCCATGACCCATGACCCATGACCCATATGACCCATATGACCCATGACCCATGACCCATGACCCATGACCCATGACCCATGACCCATGACCCATGACTCATGACCCATGACCCATGACCCATGACCCATGACCCATGACCCATGACCCATGACCCATGACCCATGACCCATGACCCATGACCCATATGACCCATATGACCCATATGACCCATATGACCCATGACCCATGACCCATGACCCATATGACCCATGACCCATGACCCATATGACCCATATGACCCATATGACCCATGACCCATGACCCATGACCCATATGACCCATATGACCCATGACCCATGACCCATGACCCATGACCCATGACCCATGACCCATGACCCATATGACCCATATGACCCATATGACCCATGACCCATGACCCATGACCCATGACCCATGACCCATGACCCGTATGACCCATGACCCATGACCCATGACCCATATGACCCATGACCCATGACCCATGACCCATATGACCCATATGACCCATGACCCATGACCCATGACACATGACCCATATGACCCATATGACCCATATGACCCATATGACCCATGACCCATGACCCATGACCCATGACCCATGACCCATGACCCATGACCCATGACCAATGACCCATGACCCATATGACCCATATGACCCATGACCCATGACCCATGACCCATATGACCCATGACCCATGACCCATGACCCATATGACCCATGACCCATGACCCATATGACCCATATGACCCATATGACCCATGACCCATGACCCATGACCCATATGACCCATATGACCCATGACCCATGACCCATGACCCATGACCCATGACCCATGACCCATGACCCATGACCCATGACCCATATGACCCATATGACCCATGACCCATGACCCATATGACCCATAACCCATATGACCCATATGACCCATGACCCATGACCCATGACCCATATGACCCATATGACCCATGACCCATGACCCATGACCCATATGACCCATGACCCATGACCCATGACCCATATGACCCATATGACCCATGACCCATGACCCATGACACATGACCCATATGACCCATATGACCCATATGACCCATATGACCCATGACCCATGACCCATGACCCATATGACCCATGACCCATGACCCATATGACCCATATGACCCATATGACCCATGACCCATGACCCATGACCCATATGACCCATATGACCCATGACCCATGACCCATGACCCATGACCCATATGACCCATATGACCCATGACCCATGACCCATGACCCATGACCCATGACCCATGACCCATGACCCATGACCCATGACCCATGACCCATGACCCATGACCCATGACCCATGACCCATGACCCATGACCCATGACCCATGACCCATGACACATGACCCATATGACCCATATGACCCATATGACCCATATGACCCATGACCCATGACCCATGACCCATATGACCCATGACCCATGACCCATATGACCCATATGACCCATATGACCCATGACCCATGACCCATGACCCATATGACCCATATGACCCATGACCCATGACCCATGACCCATGACCCATGACCCATGACCCATGACCCATGACCCATGACCCATGACCCATGACCCATGACCCATGACCCATGACCCATGACCCATGACCCATATGACCCATGACCCATGACCCATGACCCATGACCCATATGACCCATTTGACCCGTGACCCATGACCCATGACCCATATGACCCATATGGCGCATGACCCATGACCCATGACCCATGACCCATGACCCATGACCCATGACCCATGACCCATGACCCATGACCCATGACCCATGACCCATGACCCATGACCCATGACCCATGACCCATGACCCATGACCCATGACCCATGACCCATATGACCCATATGACCCATGACCCATGACCCATGACCCATATGACCCATATGACCCATGACCCATGACCCATGACCCATGACCCATGACCCATGACCCATGACCCATGACCCATGACCCATGACCCATGACCCATGACCCATGACCCATATGACCCATATGACCCATGACCCATGACCCATGACCCATATGACCCATATGACCCATGACCAATGACCCATAACCCATATGACCCATATGACCCATGACCCATATGACCCATATGACCCATGACCCATGACCCATGACACATGACCCATATGACCCATATGACCCATATGACCCATATGACCCATGACCCATGACCCATGACCCATATGACCCATGACCCATGACCCATATGACCCATATGACCCATGACCCATGACCCATGACCCATGACCCATGACCCATGACCCATATGACCCATATGACCCATGACCCATGACCCATGACCCATATGACCCATATGACCCATGACCCATGACCCATGACCCATGACCCATGACCCATGACCCATGACCCATGACCCATATGACCCATGACCCATGACCCATGACCCATGACCCATGACCCATGACCCATGACACATGACCCATATGACCCATATGACCCATATGACCCATATGACCCATGACCCATGACCCATGACCCATGACCCATATGACCCATATGACCCATATGACCCATGACCCATGACCCATGACCCATATGACCCATATGACCCATGACCCATGACCCATGACCCATGACCCATGACCCATGACCCATGACCCATGACCCATGACCCATGACCCATGACCCATGACCCATGACCCATGACCCATGACCCATGACCCATGACCCATATGACCCATGACCCATGACCCATGACCCATATGACCCATATGACCCATGACCCATGACCAATGACCCATAACCCATATGACCCATATGACCCATGACCCATGACCCATGACCCATATGACCCATATGACCCATGACCCATGACCCATGACCCATATGACCCATGACCCATGACCCATGACCCATATGACCCATATGACCCATGACCCATGACCCATGACCCATGACCCATGACCCATATGACCCATATGACCCATGACCCATGACCCATGACCCATGACCCATGACCCATGACCCATGACCCATGACCCATGACCCATGACCCATGACCCATGACCCATGACCCATGACCCATGACACATGACCCATATGACCCATATGACCCATATGACCCATGACCCATGACCCATGACCCATATGACCCATATGACCCATATGACCCATATGACCCATGACCCATGACCCATGACCCATATGACCCATATGACCCATGACCCATGACCCATGACCCATGACCCATGACCCATATGACCCATATGACCCATGACCCATGACCCATGACCCATGACCCATGACCCATGACCCATGACCCATGACCCATGACCCATGACCCATGACCCATGACCCATGACCCATGACCCATGACCCATGACCCATGACCCATGACACATGACCCATATGACCCATATGACCCATATGACCCATATGACCCATATGACCCATGACCCATGACCCATGACCCATATGACCCATGACCCATGACCCATATGACCCATATGACCCATATGACCCATGACCCATGACCCATGACCCATATGACCCATATGACCCATGACCCATGACCCGGGACCCATGACCCATGACCCATGACCCATGACCCATGACCCATATGAGCCATATGACCCATATGACCCATGACCCATGACCCATGACCCATGACCCGTATGACCCATGACCCATGACCCATATGGCCCATGACCCATGACCCATGACCCATGACCCATGACCCATATGACCCATGACCCATGACCCATGACCCATATGACCCATATGACCCATGACCCATGACCCATGACACATGACCCATATGACCCATATGACCCATATGACCCATATGACCCATGACCCATGACCCATGACCCATGACCCATGACCCATGACCCATGACCCATGACCAATGACCCATGACCCATATGACCCATATGACCCATGACCCATGACCCATGACCCATATGACCCATGACCCATGACCCATGACCCATATGACCCATGACCCATGACCCATATGACCCATATGACCCATATGACCCATGACCCATGACCCATGACCCATATGACCCATATGACCCATGACCCATGACCCATGACCCATGACCCATGACCCATGACCCATGACCCATGACCCATGACCCATATGACCCATATGACCCATGACCCATGACCCATATGACCCATATGACCCATGACCAATGACCCATAACCCATATGACCCATATGACCCATGACCCATGACCCATGACCCATATGACCCATATGACCCATGACCCATGACCCATGACCCATATGACCCATGACCCATTACCCATGACCCATATGACCCATATGACCCATGACCCATGACCCATGACCCATATGACCCATATGACCCATGACCCATGACCCATGACACATGACCCATATGACCCATATGACCCATATGACCCATATGACCCATAACCCATGACCCATGACCCATATGACCCATGACCCATGACCCATATGACCCATATGACCCATATGACCCATATGACCCATATGACCCATGACCCATGACCCATGACCCATATGACCCATGACCCATGACCCATATGACCCATATGACCCATGACCCATGACCCATGACCCATATGACCCATATGACCCATGACCAATGACCCATAACCCATATGACCCATATGACCCATGACCCATGACCCATGACCCATGACCCATATGACCCATATGACCCATGACCCATGACCCATGACCCATGACCCATATGACCCATGACCCATGACCCATGACCCATATGACCCATATGACCCATGACCCATGACCCATGACCCATATGACCCATATGACCCATGACCCATTACCCATGACACATGACCCATATGACCCATATGACCCATATGACCCATATGACCCATATGACCCATGACCCATGACCCATGACCCATATGACCCATGACCCATGACCCATATGACCCATATGACCCATATGACCCATGACCCATGACCCATGACCCATATGACCCATATGACCCATGACCCATGACCCATGACCCATATGACCCATATGACCCATGACCCATGACCCATGACCCATGACCCATGACCCATGACCCATGACCCATGACTCATGACCCATGACCCATGACCCATGACCCATGACCCATGACCCATGACCCATGACCCATGACCCATGACCCATGACCCATGACCCATATGACCCATATGACCCATATGACCCATATGACCCATGACCCATGACCCATGACCCATATGACCCATGACCCATGACCCATATGACCCATATGACCCATATGACCCATGACCCATGACCCATGACCCATATGACCCATATGACCCATGACCCATGACCCATGACCCATGACCCATGACCCATGACCCATGACCCATATGACCCATATGACCCATATGACCCATGACCCATGACCCATGACCCATGACCCATGACCCATGACCCGTATGACCCATGACCCATGACCCATGACCCATATGACCCATGACCCATGACCCATGACCCATATGACCCATATGACCCATGACCCATGACCCATGACACATGACCCATATGACCCATATGACCCATATGACCCATATGACCCATGACCCATGACCCATGACCCATGACCCATGACCCATGACCCATGACCCATGACCAATGACCCATGACCCATATGACCCATATGACCCATGACCCATGACCCATGACCCATATGACCCATGACCCATGACCCATGACCCATATGACCCATATGACCCATGACCCATGACCCATATGACCCATATGACCCATATGACCCATGACCCATGACCCATGACCCATATGACCCATATGACCCATGACCCATGACCCATGACCCATGACCCATGACCCATGACCCATGACCCATGACCCATGACCCATGACCCATATGACCCATATGACCCATGACCCATGACCCATATGACCCATATGACCCATGACCAATGACCCATAACCCATATGACCCATATGACCCATGACCCATGACCCATGACCCATATGACCCATATGACCCATGACCCATGACCAATGACCCATAACCCATATGACCCATATGACCCATGACCCATGACCCATGACCCATATGACCCATATGACCCATGACCCATGACCCATATGACCCATGACCCATTACCCATGACCCATATGACCCATATGACCCATGACCCATGACCCATGACCCATATGACCCATATGACCCATGACCCATGACCCATATGACCCATATGACCCATATGACCCATATGACCCATATGACCCATGACCCATGACCCATGACCCATATGACCCATGACCCATGACCCATATGACCCATGACCCATGACCCATGACCCATATGACCCATATGACCCATATGACCCATGACCAATGACACATAACCCATATGACCCATATGACCCATGACCCATGACCCATGACCCATATGACCCATATGACCCATGACCCATGACCCATGACCCATATGACCCATGACCCATGACCCATGACCCATATGACCCATATGACCCATGACCCATGACCCATGACCCATATGACCCATATGACCCATGACCCATTACCCATGACACATGACCCATATGACCCATATGACCCATATGACCCATGACCCATGACCCATGACCCATATGACCCATGACCCATGACCCATATGACCCATATGACCCATATGACCCATGACCCATGACCCATGACCCATATGACCCATATGACCCATGACCCATGACCCATGACCCATATGACCCATATGACCCATGACCCATGACCCATGACCCATGACCCATGACCTATGACCCATGACCCATGACCCATGACTCATGACCCATGACCCATGACCGATGACCCATGACCCATGACCCATGACCCATGACCCATGACCCATGACCCATGACCCATGACACATGACCCATATGACCCATATGACCCATATGACCCATATGACCCATGACCCATGACCCATGACCCATATGACCCATGACCCATGACCCATATGACCCATATGACCCATATGACCCATGACCCATGACCCATGTCCCATATGACCCATATGACCCATGACCCATGACCCATGACCCATGACCCATGACCCATGACCCATGACCCATATGAGCCATATGACCCATATGACCCATGACCCATGACCCATGACCCATGACCCATGACCCATGACCCGTATGACCCATGACCCATGACCCATATGGCCCATGACCCATGACCCATGACCCATGACCCATATGACCCATGACCCATGACCCATGACCCATGACCCATGACCCATGACCCATGACCCATGACCCATGACCCATGACCCATGACCCATGACCCATGACCCATGACCCATGACCCATGACCCATATGACCCATATGACCCATGACCCATGACCCATGACCCATGACCCATGACCCATGACCCGTATGACCCATGACCCATGACCCATATGGCCCATGACCCATGACCCATGACCCATGACCCATATGACCCATTTGACCCGTGACCCATGACCCATGACCCATATGACCCACATGACCCATGACCCATATGACCCATATGACGCATGACCCATGACCCATGACCCATGACCCATGACCCATGACCCATGACCCATGACCCATGACACATGACCCATATGACCCATACGACCCATATGACCCATATGACCCATGACCCATGACCCATGACCCATGACCCATATGACCCATGACCCATGACCCATGACCCATATGACACATATGACCCATATGACCCATGACCCATGACCCATGACCCATGACCCATGACCCATGACCCATGACCCATGACCCATGACCCATGACCCATGACCCATGACCCATGACCCATGACCCATGACCCATGTGACCCATATGACCCATGACCCATGACCCATGACCCATGACCCATGACCCATATGACCCATTTGACCCGTGACCCATGACCCATGACCCATATGACCCATATGACCCATGACCCATATGACCCATATGACGCATGACCCATGACCCATGACCCATGACCCATGAACCATGACACATGACCCATATGACCCATACGACCCATATGACCCATATGACCCATGACCCATGACCCATGACCCATGACCCATATGACCCATGACCCATGACCCATGACCCATATGACCCATATGACCCATATGACCCATGACCCATGACCCATGACCCATGACCCATGACCCATGACCCATGACCCATGACCCATGACCCATGACCCATGACCCATGACCCATGACCCATGACCCATGACACATGACCCATATGACCCATATGACCCATATGACCCATATGACCCATGACCCATGACCCATGACCCATATGACCCATGACCCATGACCCATATGACCCATATGACCCATATGACCCATGACCCATGACCCATGACCCATATGACCCATATGACCCATGACCCATGACCCATGACCCATGACCCATGACCCATGACCCATGACCCATGACCCATGACCCATGACCCATGACCCATGACCCATGACCCATGACCCATGACCCATGACCCATGACCCATGACCCATGACCCATGACCCATGACCCATGACCCATATGACCCATGACCCATGACCCATGACCCATGACCCATATGACCCATTTGACCCGTGACCCATGACCCATGACCCATGTGACCCATATGACGCATGACCCATGACCCATGACCCATGACCCATGACCCTTGACCCATGACCCATGACCCATGACCCATGACCCATGACCCATGACCCATGACCCATGACCCATGACCCATGACCCATGACCCATGACCCATGACCCATGACCCATGACCCATGACCCATGACCCATATGACCCATATGACCCATGACCCATGACCCATGACCCATATGACCCATATGACCCATGACCCATGACCCATGACCCATGACCCATGACCCATGACCCATGACCCATGACCCATGACCCATGACCCATGACCCATGACCCATGACCCATATGACCCATGACCCATGACCCATGACCCATATGACCCATATGACCCATGACCCATGACCCATATGACCCATATGACCCATATGACCCATGACCCATGACCCATGACCCATATGACCCATATGACCCATGACCCATGACCCATATGACCCATGACCCATTACCCATGACCCATATGACCCATATGACCCATGACCCATGACCCATGACCCATATGACCCATATGACCCATGACCCATGACCCATATGACCCATATGACCCATATGACCCATATGACCCATGACCCATGACCCATGACCCATGACCCATGACCCATGACCCGTATGACCCATGACCCATGACCCATGACCCATATGACCCATGACCCATGACCCATGACCCATATGACCCATATGACCCATGACCCATGACCCATGACACATGACCCATATGACCCATATGACCCATATGACCCATATGACCCATGACCCATGACCCATGACCCATGACCCATGACCCATGACCCATGACCCATGACCAATGACCCATGACCCATATGACCCATATGACCCATGACCCATGACCCATGACCCATATGACCCATGACCCATGACCCATGACCCATATGACCCATATGACCCATGACCCATGACCCATATGACCCATATGACCCATATGACCCATGACCCATGACCCATGACCCATATGACCCATATGACCCATGACCCATGACCCATGACCCATGACCCATGACCCATGACCCATGACCCATGACCCATGACCCATGACCCATATGACCCATATGACCCATGACCCATGACCCATATGACCCATATGACCCATGACCAATGACCCATAACCCATATGACCCATATGACCCATGACCCATGACCCATGACCCATATGACCCATATGACCCATGACCCATGACCAATGACCCATAACCCATATGACCCATATGACCCATGACCCATGACCCATGACCCATATGACCCATATGACCCATGACCCATGACCCATATGACCCATGACCCATTACCCATGACCCATATGACCCATATGACCCATGACCCATGACCCATGACCCATATGACCCATATGACCCATGACCCATGACCCATATGACCCATATGACCCATATGACCCATATGACCCATATGACCCATGACCCATGACCCATGACCCATATGACCCATGACCCATGACCCATATGACCCATGACCCATGACCCATGACCCATATGACCCATATGACCCATATGACCCATGACCAATGACACATAACCCATATGACCCATATGACCCATGACCCATGACCCATGACCCATATGACCCATATGACCCATGACCCATGACCCATGACCCATATGACCCATGACCCATGACCCATGACCCATATGACCCATATGACCCATGACCCATGACCCATGACCCATATGACCCATATGACCCATGACCCATTACCCATGACACATGACCCATATGACCCATATGACCCATATGACCCATGACCCATGACCCATGACCCATATGACCCATGACCCATGACCCATATGACCCATATGACCCATATGACCCATGACCCATGACCCATGACCCATATGACCCATATGACCCATGACCCATGACCCATGACCCATATGACCCATATGACCCATGACCCATGACCCATGACCCATGACCCATGACCTATGACCCATGACCCATGACCCATGACTCATGACCCATGACCCATGACCGATGACCCATGACCCATGACCCATGACCCATGACCCATGACCCATGACCCATGACCCATGACACATGACCCATATGACCCATATGACCCATATGACCCATATGACCCATGACCCATGACCCATGACCCATATGACCCATGACCCATGACCCATATGACCCATATGACCCATATGACCCATGACCCATGACCCATGTCCCATATGACCCATATGACCCATGACCCATGACCCATGACCCATGACCCATGACCCATGACCCATGACCCATATGAGCCATATGACCCATATGACCCATGACCCATGACCCATGACCCATGACCCATGACCCATGACCCGTATGACCCATGACCCATGACCCATATGGCCCATGACCCATGACCCATGACCCATGACCCATATGACCCATGACCCATGACCCATGACCCATGACCCATGACCCATGACCCATGACCCATGACCCATGACCCATGACCCATGACCCATGACCCATGACCCATGACCCATGACCCATGACCCATATGACCCATATGACCCATGACCCATGACCCATGACCCATGACCCATGACCCATGACCCGTATGACCCATGACCCATGACCCATATGGCCCATGACCCATGACCCATGACCCATGACCCATATGACCCATTTGACCCGTGACCCATGACCCATGACCCATATGACCCACATGACCCATGACCCATATGACCCATATGACGCATGACCCATGACCCATGACCCATGACCCATGACCCATGACCCATGACCCATGACCCATGACACATGACCCATATGACCCATACGACCCATATGACCCATATGACCCATGACCCATGACCCATGACCCATGACCCATATGACCCATGACCCATGACCCATGACCCATATGACACATATGACCCATATGACCCATGACCCATGACCCATGACCCATGACCCATGACCCATGACCCATGACCCATGACCCATGACCCATGACCCATGACCCATGACCCATGACCCATGACCCATGACCCATGTGACCCATATGACCCATGACCCATGACCCATGACCCATGACCCATGACCCATATGACCCATTTGACCCGTGACCCATGACCCATGACCCATATGACCCATATGACCCATGACCCATATGACCCATATGACGCATGACCCATGACCCATGACCCATGACCCATGAACCATGACACATGACCCATATGACCCATACGACCCATATGACCCATATGACCCATGACCCATGACCCATGACCCATGACCCATATGACCCATGACCCATGACCCATGACCCATATGACCCATATGACCCATATGACCCATGACCCATGACCCATGACCCATGACCCATGACCCATGACCCATGACCCATGACCCATGACCCATGACCCATGACCCATGACCCATGACCCATGACCCATGACACATGACCCATATGACCCATATGACCCATATGACCCATATGACCCATGACCCATGACCCATGACCCATATGACCCATGACCCATGACCCATATGACCCATATGACCCATATGACCCATGACCCATGACCCATGACCCATATGACCCATATGACCCATGACCCATGACCCATGACCCATGACCCATGACCCATGACCCATGACCCATGACCCATGACCCATGACCCATGACCCATGACCCATGACCCATGACCCATGACCCATGACCCATGACCCATGACCCATGACCCATGACCCATGACCCATGACCCATATGACCCATGACCCATGACCCATGACCCATGACCCATATGACCCATTTGACCCGTGACCCATGACCCATGACCCATGTGACCCATATGACGCATGACCCATGACCCATGACCCATGACCCATGACCCTTGACCCATGACCCATGACCCATGACCCATGACCCATGACCCATGACCCATGACCCATGACCCATGACCCATGACCCATGACCCATGACCCATGACCCATGACCCATGACCCATGACCCATGACCCATATGACCCATATGACCCATGACCCATGACCCATGACCCATATGACCCATATGACCCATGACCCATGACCCATGACCCATGACCCATGACCCATGACCCATGACCCATGACCCATGACCCATGACCCATGACCCATGACCCATGACCCATATGACCCATATGACCCATGACCCATGACCCATGACCCATATGACCCATATGACCCATGACCAATGACCCATAACCCATATGACCCATATGACCCATGACCCATGACCCATGACCCATATGACCCATATGACCCATGACCCATGACCCATGACCCATGACCCATATGACCCATGACCCATGACCCATGACCCATATGACCCATATGACCCATGACCCATGACCCATGACCCATATGACCCATATGACCCATGACCCATGACCCATGACACATGACCCATATGACCCATATGACCCATATGACCCATATGACCCATGACCCATGACCCATGACCCATATGACCCATGACCCATATGACCCATATGACCCATATGACCCATATGACCCATGACCCATGACCCATGACCCATATGACCCATATGACCCATGTCCCATGACCCATGACCCATGACCCATGACCCATATGACCCATATGACCCATGACCCATGACCCATGACCCATGACCCATGACCCATGACCCATGACCCATGACCCATGACCCATGACCCATGACCCATGACCCATGACACATGACCCATATGACCCATATGACCCATATGACCCATATGACCCATGACCCATGACCCATGACCCATATGACCCATGACCCATGACCCATATGATCCATATGACCCATATGACCCATGACCCATGACCCATGACCCATATGACCCATATGACCCATGACCCATGACCCATGACCCATGACCCATGACCCATGACCCATGACCCATGACCCATATGAGCCATATGACCCATATGACCCATGACCCATGACCCATGACCCATGACCCATGACCCGTATGACCCATGACCCATGACCCATATGGCCCATGACCCATGACCCATGACCCATGACCCATGACCCATATGACCCATGACCCATGACCCATGACCCATATGACCCATGACCCATGACCCATATGACCCATATGACCCATATGACCCATGACCCATGACCCATGACCCATATGACCCATATGACCCATGACCCATGACCCATGACCCATGACCCATGACCCATGACCCATATGACCCATATGACCCATGACCCATGACCCATGACCCATGACCCATGACCCATGACCCATGACCATGACCCATGACCCATGACCCATGACCCATGACCCATGACCCATGACCCATGACCCATGACCCATTACCCATGACCCATGACACATGACCCATATGACCCATATGACCCATATGACCCATATGACCCATGACCCATGACCCATGACCCATATGACCCATGACCCATGACCCATATGACCCATATGACCCATATGACCCATGACCCATGACCCATGACCCATATGACCCATATGACCCATGACCCATGACCCATGACCCATGACCCATGACCCATGACCCATGACCCATGACCCATGACCCATGACCCATATGAGCCATATGACCCATATGACCCATGACCCATGACCCATGACCCACGACCCATGACCCATGACCCGTATGACCCATGACCCATGACCCATATGGCCCACGACCCATGACCCATGACCCATGACCCATATGACCCATGACCCATGACCCATGACCCATGACCCATGACCCATGACCCATATGACCCATATGACCCATGACCCATGACCCATGACCCATGACCCATGACCCATGACCCATGACCCATGACCCATGACCCATGACCCATGACCCATGACCCATGACCCGTGACCCATGACCCATGACCCATGACCCATGACCCATGACCCATGACCCATATGACCCATATGACCCATGACCCATGACCCATATGACCCATATGACCCATGACCAATGACCCATAACCCATATGACCCATATGACCCATGACCCATGACCCATGACCCATATGACCCATATGACCCATGACCCATGACCCATGACCCATATGACCCATGACCCATGACCCATGACCCATATGACCCATATGACCCATGACCCATGACCCATGACCCATATGACCCATATGACCCATGACCCATGACCCATGACACATGACCCATATGACCCATATGACCCATATGACCCATATGACCCATGACCCATGACCCATGACCCATATGACCCATGACCCATGACCCATATGACCCATATGACCCATATGACCCATATGACCCATATGACCCATGACCCATGACCCATGACCCATATGACCCATGACCCATGACCCATATGACCCATATGACCCATGACCCATGACCCATGACCCATATGACCCATATGACCCATGACCAATGACCCATAACCCATATGACCCATATGACCCATGACCCATGACCCATGACCCATGACCCATATGACCCATATGACCCATGACCCATGACCCATGACCCATATGACCCATGACCCATGACCCATGACCCATATGACCCATATGACCCATGACCCATGACCCATGACCCATGACCCATATGACCCATATGACCCATGACCCATGACCCATGACACATGACCCATATGACCCATATGACCCATATGACCCATATGACCCATGACCCATGACCCATGACCCATGACCCATATGACCCATGACCCATGACCCAAATGACCCATATGACCCATATGACCCATGACCCATGACCCATGACCCATATGACCCATATGACCCATGACCCATAACCCATGACCCATATGACCCATATGACCCATGACCCATGACCCATGACCCATGACCCATGACCCATGACCCATGACCCATGACTCATGACCCATGACCCATGACCCATGACCCATGACCCATGACCCATGACCCATGACCCATGACCCATGACCCATGACACATGACCCATATGACCCATATGACCCATATGACCCATATGACCCATGACCCATGACCCATGACCCATATGACCCATGACCCATGACCCATATGACCCATATGACCCATATGACCCATGACCCATGACCCATGACCCATGACCCATATGACCCATATGACCCATGACCCATGACCCATGACCCATGACCCATGACCCATGACCCATGACCCATGACCCATATGAGCCATATGACCCATATGACCCATGACCCATGACCCATGACCCATGACCCATGACCCATGACCCATGACCCATGACCCATGACCCATGACCCATGACCCATGACCCATGACCCATGACCCATGACCCATGACCCATATGACCCATATGACCCATGACCCATGACCCATGACCCATGACCCATATGACCCATATGACCCATGACCAATGACCCATAACCCATATGACCCATATGACCCATGACCCATGACCCATGACCCATATGACCCATATGACCCATGACCCATGACCCATGTGACCCATATGACCCATGACCCATGACCCATGACCCATGACCCATATGACCCATATGACCCGTGACCCATGACCCATGACCCATATGACCCATGACCCATATGACCCATATGACCCATGACCCATGACCCATGACCCATGACCCATGACCCATGACCCATGACCCATGACCCATGACCCATGACCCATGACCCATGACCCATGACCCATGACCCATGACCCATGACCCATGACCCATGACCCATATGACCCATGACCCATATGACCCATGACCCATGACCCATGACCCATATGACCCATTTGACCCGTGACCCATGACCCATGACCCATGTGACCCATATGACGCATGACCCATGACCCATGACCCATGACCCATGACCCATGACCCATGACCCATGACCCATGACCCATGACCCATGACCCATGACCCATGACCCATGACCCATGACCCATGACCCATGACCCATGACCCATGACCCATGACCCATGACCCATGACCCATGACCCATGACCCATGACCCATGACCCATGACACATGACCCATGACCCATATGACCCATATGACCCATGACCCATGACCCATGACCCATATGACCCATATGACCCATGACCCATGACCCATGACCCATGACCCATGACCCATGACCCATGACCCATGACCCATGACCCATGACCCATGACCCATGACCCATGACCCATGACCCATGACCCATGACCCATGACCCATATGACCCATATGACCCATGACCCATGACCCATGACACATATGACCCATATGACCCATGACCAATGACCCATAACCCATATGACCCATATGACCCATGACCCATGACCCATGACCCATATGACCCATATGACCCATGACCCATGACCCATGACCCATGACCCATATGACCCATGACCCATGACCCATGACCCATATGACCCATATGACCCATGACCCATGACCCATGACCCATATGACCCATATGACCCATGACCCATGACCCATGACACATGACCCATATGACCCATATGACCCATATGACCCATATGACCCATGACCCATGACCCATGACCCATGACCCATGACCCATGACCCATGACCAATGACCCATGACCCATATGACCCATATGACCCATGACCCATGACCCATGACCCATATGACCCATGACCCATGACCCATGACCCATGACCCATATGACCCATGACCCATGACCCATATGACCCATATGACCCATATGACCCATGACCCATGACCCATGACCCATATGACCCATATGACCCATGACCCATGACCCATGACCCATGACCCATGACCCATGACCCATGACCCATATGACCCATATGACCCATGACCCATGACCCATGACCCATGACCCATGACCCATGACCCATGACCCATGACCCATGACCCATGACCCATGACCCATGACCCATGACCCATGACCCATGACCCATGACCCATGACCCATGACCCATGACCCATGACACATGACCCATATGACCCATATGACCCATATGACCCATATGACCCATGACCCATGACCCATGACCCATATGACCCATGACCCATGACCCATGACCCATGACCCATGACCCATGACCCATGACCCATGACCCATGACCCATGACCCATGACCCATGACCCATGACCCATGACCCATGACCCATGACCCATGACCCATATGACCCATGACCCATGACCCATGACCCATATGACCCATGACCCATGACCCATATGACCCATATGACCCATATGACCCATGACCCATGACCCATGACCCATATGACCCATATGACCCATGACCCATGACCCATGACCCATGACCCATGACCCATGACCCATGACCCATGACCCATGACCCATATGACCCATATGACCCATGACCCATGACCCATATGACCCATATGACCCATGACCAATGACCCATAACCCATATGACCCATATGACCCATGACCCATGACCCATGACCCATATGACCCATATGACCCATGACCCATGACCCATGACCCATATGACCCATGACCCATTACCCATGACCCATATGACCCATATGACCCATGACCCATGACCCATGACCCATATGACCCATATGACCCATGACCCATGACCCATGACACATGACCCATATGACCCATATGACCCATATGACCCATATGACCCATAACCCATGACCCATGACCCATATGACCCATGACCCATGACCCATATGACCCATATGACCCATATGACCCATATGACCCATATGACCCATGACCCATGACCCATGACCCATATGACCCATGACCCATGACCCATATGACCCATATGACCCATGACCCATGACCCATGACCCATATGACCCATATGACCCATGACCAATGACCCATAACCCATATGACCCATATGACCCATGACCCATGACCCATGACCCATATGACCCATATGACCCATGACCCATGACCCATGACCCATGACCCATATGACCCATATGACCCATGACCCATGACCCATGACCCATATGACCCATATGACCCATGACCCATTACCCATGACACATGACCCATATGACCCATATGACCCATATGACCCATATGACCCATATGACCCATGACCCATGACCCATGACCCATATGACCCATGACCCATGACCCATATGACCCATATGACCCATATGACCCATGACCCATGACCCATGACCCATATGACCCATATGACCCATGACCCATGACCCATGACCCATATGACCCATATGACCCATGACCCATGACCCATGACCCATGACCCATGACCCATGACCCATGACCCATGACCCATGACTCATGACCCATGACCCATGACCCATGACCCATGACCCATGACCCATGACCCATGACCCATGACCCATGACCCATGACACATGACCCATATGACCCATATGACCCATATGACCCATATGACCCATGACCCATGACCCATGACCCATATGACCCATGACCCATGACCCATATGACCCATATGACCCATATGACCCATGACCCATGACCCATGACCCATGACCCATATGACCCATATGACCCATGACCCATGACCCATGACCCATGACCCATGACCCATGACCCATGACCCATGACCCATGACCCATGACCCATATGACCCATATGACCCATGACCCATGACCCATGACCCATATGACCCATATGACCCATGACCAATGACCCATAACCCATATGACCCATAACCCATATGACCCATAACCCATATGACCCATATGACCCATGACCCATATGACCCATATGACCCATGACCCATGACCCATGACCCATGACACATGACCCATATGACCCATATGACCCATATGACCCATATGACCCATGACCCATGACCCATGACCCATATGACCCATGACCCATGACCCATATGACCCATATGACCCATATGACGCATGACCCATGACCCATATGACCCATGACCCATGACCCATATGACCCATATGACCCATATGACCCATGACCCATGACCCATATGACCCATATGACCCATGACCCATGAACCATGACCCATGACCCATATGACCCATATGACCCATGACCCATGACCCATGACCCATGACCCATGACCCATGACCCATGACCCATGACCCATGACCCATGACCCATGACCCATGACCCATGACCCATGACCCATGACCCATGACCCATGACCCATGACCCATGACCCATGACCCATGACACATGACCCATATGACCCATGACCCATATGACCCATATGACCCATATGACCCATATGACCCATGACCCATGACCCATGACCCATGACCCATATGACCCATGACCCATGACCCATATGACCCATATGACCCATATGACCCATGACCCATGACCCATGACCCATATGACCCATATGACCCATGACCCATGACCCATGACCCATGACCCATGACCCATGACCCATGACCCATGACCCATATGACCCATGACCCATGACCCATGACCCATGACCCATATGACCCATTTGACCCGTGACCCATGACCCATGACCCATATGACCCATATGACGCATGACCCATGACCCATGACCCATGACCCATGACCCATGACCCATGACCCATGACCCATGACCCATGACCCATGACCCATGACCCATGACCCATGACCCATGACCCATGACCCATGACCCATGACCCATGACCCATGACCCATGACCCATGACCCATGACCCATGACCCATGACCCATGACCCATGACCCATGACCCATGACCCATGACCCATGACCCATGACCCATATGACCCATATGACCCATGACCCATGACCCATGACCCATATGACCCATATGACCCATGACCCATGACCCATGACCCATGACCCATGACCCATGACCCATGACCCATGACCCATGACCCATGACCCATGACCCATGACCCATGACCCATGACCCATATGACCCATATGACCCATGACCCATGACCCATATGACCCATATGACCCATGACCAATGACCCATAACCCATATGACCCATAACCCATATGACCCATATGACCCATGACCCATATGACCCATATGACCCATGACCCATGACCCATGACCCATGACACATGACCCATATGACCCATATGACCCATATGACCCATATGACCCATGACCCATGACCCATGACCCATATGACCCATGACCCATGACCCATATGACCCATATGACCCATATGACCCATATGACCCATGACCCATGACCCATGACCCATGACCCATGACCCATGTCCCATGACCCATGACCCATGACCCATGACCCATGACCCATGACCCATGACCCATGACCCATGACCCATGACCCATGACACATGACCCATATGACCCATATGACCCATATGACCCATATGACCCATGACCCATGACCCATGACCCATATGACCCATGACCCATGACCCATATGACCCATATGACCCAAATGACCCATGACCCATGACCCATGACCCATATGACCCATATGACCCATGACCCATGACCCATGACCCATGACCCATGACCCATGACCCATGACCCATGACCCATGACCCATGACCCATGACCCATGACCCATGACCCATGACCCATATGACCCATGACCCATGACCCATGACCCATGACCCATATGACCCATTTGACCCGTGACCCATGACCCATGACCCATATGACCCATATGACCCATGACCCATGACCCATGACCCATGACCCATATGACCCATATGACCCATGACCCATGACCCATGACCCATATGACCCATATGACCCATGACCAATGACCCATAACCCATATGACCCATATGACCCATGACCCATGACCCATGACCCATGACCCATGACCCATGACCCATGACCCATGACCCATGACCCATGACCCATGACCCATGACCCATGACCCATGACACATGACCCATATGACCCATATGACCCATGACCCATGACCCATGACCCATATGACCCATATGACCCATATGACCCATATGACCCATGACCCATGACCCATGACCCATATGACCCATATGACCCATGACCCATGACCCATGACCCATGACCCATGACCCATATGACCCATATGACCCATGACCCATGACCCATGACCCATGA
The DNA here is from genome assembly GCA_963932335.1 of Andrena marginata. Lineage (NCBI taxonomy): Eukaryota > Metazoa > Arthropoda > Insecta > Hymenoptera > Andrenidae > Andrena > Andrena marginata. The sequence continues at coordinate 18,394,868 of OZ010660.1, forward strand.
CCCATGACCCATGACCCATGACCCATGACCCATGACCCATGACCCATGACCCATGACCCATGACACATGACCCATATGACCCATATGACCCATATGACCCATATGACCCATGACCCATGACCCATGACCCATATGACCCATGACCCATGACCCATATGACCCATATGACCCATATGACCCATGACCCATGACCCATGACCCATATGACCCATATGACCCATGACCCATGACCCGGGACCCATGACCCATGACCCATGACCCATGACCCATGACCCATGACCCATATGAGCCATATGACCCATATGACCCATGACCCATGACCCATGACCCATGACCCATGACCCGTATGACCCATGACCCATGACCCATATGGCCCATGACCCATGACCCATGACCCATGACCCATATGACCCATGACCCATGACCCATGACCCATATGACCCATATGACCCATGACCCATGACACATGACCCATATGACCCATATGACCCATATGACCCATATGACCCATGACCCATGACCCATGACCCATGACCCATGACCCATGACCCATGACCCATGACCCATGACCAATGACCCATGACCCATATGACCCATATGACCCATGACCCATATGACCCATGACCCATGACCCATGACCCATATGACCCATGACCCATGACCCATGACCCATGACCCATGACCCATGACCCATGACCCATGACCCATGACCCATGACCCACGACCCATGACCCATATGACCCATATGACCCATGACCCATGACCCATGACCCATATGACCCATATGACCCATGACCCATGACCCATGACCCATGACCCATGACCCATGACCCATGACCCATGACCCATATGACCCATATGACCCATGACCCATGACCCATGACCCATATGACCCATATGACCCATGACCAATGACCCATAACCCATATGACCCATATGACCCATGACCCATGACCCATGACCCATATGACCCATATGACCCATGACCCATGACCCATGACCCATATGACCCATGACCCATGACCCATGACCCATATGACCCATATGACCCATGACCCATGACCCATGACCCATATGACCCATATGACCCATGACCCATGACCCATGACACATGACCCATATGACCCATATGACCCATATGACCCATATGACCCATGACCCATGACCCATGACCCATATGACCCATGACCCATGACCCATATGACCCATATGACCCATATGACCCATGACCCATGACCCATGACCCATATGACCCATATGACCCATGACCCATGACCCATGACCCATGACCCATATGACCCATATGACCCATGACCCATGACCCATGACCCATGACCCATGACCCATGACCCATGACCCATGACCCATGACCCATGACCCATGACCCATGACCCATGACCCATGACCCATGACCCATGACCCATGACCCATGACCCATGACCCATGACCCATGACCCATGACCCATGACCCATGACCCATGACCCATGACCCATGACCCATGACCCATGACACATGACCCATATGACCCATATGACCCATATGACCCATGACCCATGACCCATGACCCATATGACCCATGACCCATGACCCATATGACCCATATGACCCATATGACCCATGACCCATGACCCATGACCCATATGACCCATATGACCCATGACCCATGACCCATGACCCATGACCCATGACCCATGACCCATGACCCATGACCCATGACCCATGACCCATGACCCATGACCCATGACCCATGACCCATGACCCATATGACCCATGACCCATGACCCATGACCCATGACCCATATGACCCATTTGACCCGTGACCCATGACCCATGACCCATATGACCCATATGACGCATGACCCATGACCCATGACCCATGACCCATGACCCATGACCCATGACCAATGACCCATGACCCATGACCCATGACCCATGACCCATGACCAATGACCCATGACCCATGACCCATGACCCATGACCCATGACCCATGACCCATGACCCATGACCCATATGACCCATGACCCATGACCCATGACCCATGACCCATATGACCCATTTGACCCGTGACCCATGACCCATGACCCATATGACCCATATGACGCATGACCCATGACCCATGACCCATGACCCATGACCCATGACCCATGACCAATGACCCATGACCCATGACCCATGACCCATGACCCATGACCCATGACCCATGACCCATATGACCCATATGACCCATGACCCATGACCCATGACCCATGACCCATGACCCATGTGACCCATATGACCCATGACCCATGACCCATGACCCATGACCCATGACCCATATGACCCATTTGACCCGTGACCCATGACCCATGACCCATATGACCCATATGACCCATGACCCATATGACCCATATGACGCATGACCCATGACCCATGACCCATGACCCATGAACCATGACACATGACCCATATGACCCATACGACCCATATGACCCATATGACCCATGACCCATGACCCATGACCCATGACCCATATGACCCATGACCCATGACCCATGACCCATATGACCCATATGACCCATATGACCCATGACCCATGACCCATGACCCATGACCCATGACCCATGACCCATGACCCATGACCCATGACCCATGACCCATGACCCATGACCCATGACCCATGACCCATGACACATGACCCATATGACCCATATGACCCATATGACCCATATGACCCATGACCCATGACCCATGACCCATATGACCCATGACCCATGACCCATATGACCCATATGACCCATATGACCCATGACCCATGACCCATGACCCATATGACCCATATGACCCATGACCCATGACCCATGACCCATGACCCATGACCCATGACCCATGACCCATGACCCATGACCCATGACCCATGACCCATGACCCATGACCCATGACCCATGACCCATGACCCATGACCCATGACCCATGACCCATGACCCATGACCCATATGACCCATGACCCATGACCCATGACCCATGACCCATATGACCCATTTGACCCGTGACCCATGACCCATGACCCATGTGACCCATATGACGCATGACCCATGACCCATGACCCATGACCCATGACCCATGACCCTTGACCCATGACCCATGACCCATGACCCATGACCCATGACCCATGACCCATGACCCATGACCCATGACCCATGACCCATGACCCATGACCCATGACCCATGACCCATGACCCATGACCCATATGACCCATATGACCCATGACCCATGACCCATGACCCATATGACCCATATGACCCATGACCCATGACCCATGACCCATGACCCATGACCCATGACCCATGACCCATGACCCATGACCCATGACCCATGACCCATGACCCATGACCCATGACCCATATGACCCATATGACCCATGACCCATGACCCATGACCCATATGACCCATATGACCCATGACCAATGACCCATAACCCATATGACCCATATGACCCATGACCCATGACCCATGACCCATATGACCCATATGACCCATGACCCATGACCCATGACCCATGACCCATATGACCCATGACCCATGACCCATGACCCATATGACCCATATGACCCATGACCCATGACCCATGACCCATATGACCCATATGACCCATGACCCATGACCCATGACACATGACCCATATGACCCATATGACCCATATGACCCATATGACCCATGACCCATGACCCATGACCCATATGACCCATGACCCATATGACCCATATGACCCATATGACCCATATGACCCATGACCCATGACCCATGACCCATATGACCCATATGACCCATGTCCCATGACCCATGACCCATGACCCATGACCCATATGACCCATATGACCCATGACCCATGACCCATGACCCATGACCCATGACCCATGACCCATGACCCATGACCCATGACCCATGACCCATGACCCATGACCCATGACACATGACCCATATGACCCATATGACCCATATGACCCATATGACCCATGACCCATGACCCATGACCCATATGACCCATGACCCATGACCCATATGATCCATATGACCCATATGACCCATGACCCATGACCCATGACCCATATGACCCATATGACCCATGACCCATGACCCATGACCCATGACCCATGACCCATGACCCATGACCCATGACCCATATGAGCCATATGACCCATATGACCCATGACCCATGACCCATGACCCATGACCCATGACCCGTATGACCCATGACCCATGACCCATATGGCCCATGACCCATGACCCATGACCCATGACCCATGACCCATATGACCCATGACCCATGACCCATGACCCATATGACCCATGACCCATGACCCATATGACCCATATGACCCATATGACCCATGACCCATGACCCATGACCCATATGACCCATATGACCCATGACCCATGACCCATGACCCATGACCCATGACCCATGACCCATATGACCCATATGACCCATGACCCATGACCCATGACCCATGACCCATGACCCATGACCCATGACCATGACCCATGACCCATGACCCATGACCCATGACCCATGACCCATGACCCATGACCCATGACCCATTACCCATGACCCATGACACATGACCCATATGACCCATATGACCCATATGACCCATATGACCCATGACCCATGACCCATGACCCATATGACCCATGACCCATGACCCATATGACCCATATGACCCATATGACCCATGACCCATGACCCATGACCCATATGACCCATATGACCCATGACCCATGACCCATGACCCATGACCCATGACCCATGACCCATGACCCATGACCCATGACCCATGACCCATATGAGCCATATGACCCATATGACCCATGACCCATGACCCATGACCCACGACCCATGACCCATGACCCGTATGACCCATGACCCATGACCCATATGGCCCACGACCCATGACCCATGACCCATGACCCATATGACCCATGACCCATGACCCATGACCCATGACCCATGACCCATGACCCATATGACCCATATGACCCATGACCCATGACCCATGACCCATGACCCATGACCCATGACCCATGACCCATGACCCATGACCCATGACCCATGACCCATGACCCATGACCCGTGACCCATGACCCATGACCCATGACCCATGACCCATGACCCATGACCCATATGACCCATATGACCCATGACCCATGACCCATATGACCCATATGACCCATGACCAATGACCCATAACCCATATGACCCATATGACCCATGACCCATGACCCATGACCCATATGACCCATATGACCCATGACCCATGACCCATGACCCATATGACCCATGACCCATGACCCATGACCCATATGACCCATATGACCCATGACCCATGACCCATGACCCATATGACCCATATGACCCATGACCCATGACCCATGACCCATGACACATGACCCATATGACCCATATGACCCATATGACCCATATGACCCATGACCCATGACCCATGACCCATATGACCCATGACCCATGACCCATATGACCCATATGACCCATATGACCCATATGACCCATATGACCCATGACCCATGACCCATGACCCATATGACCCATGACCCATGACCCATATGACCCATATGACCCATGACCCATGACCCATGACCCATATGACCCATATGACCCATGACCAATGACCCATAACCCATATGACCCATATGACCCATGACCCATGACCCATGACCCATGACCCATATGACCCATATGACCCATGACCCATGACCCATGACCCATATGACCCATGACCCATGACCCATGACCCATATGACCCATATGACCCATGACCCATGACCCATGACCCATGACCCATATGACCCATATGACCCATGACCCATGACCCATGACACATGACCCATATGACCCATATGACCCATATGACCCATATGACCCATGACCCATGACCCATATGACCCATGACCCATGACCCATGACCCATGACCCAAATGACCCATATGACCCATATGACCCATGACCCATGACCCATGACCCATATGACCCATATGACCCATGACCCATAACCCATGACCCATATGACCCATATGACCCATGACCCATGACCCATGACCCATGACCCATGACCCATGACCCATGACCCATGACTCATGACCCATGACCCATGACCCATGACCCATGACCCATGACCCATGACCCATGACCCATGACCCATGACCCATGACACATGACCCATATGACCCATATGACCCATATGACCCATATGACCCATGACCCATGACCCATGACCCATATGACCCATGACCCATGACCCATATGACCCATATGACCCATATGACCCATGACCCATGACCCATGACCCATGACCCATATGACCCATATGACCCATGACCCATGACCCATGACCCATGACCCATGACCCATGACCCATGACCCATGACCCATATGAGCCATATGACCCATATGACCCATGACCCATGACCCATGACCCATGACCCATGACCCATGACCCATGACCCATGACCCATGACCCATGACCCATGACCCATGACCCATGACCCATGACCCATGACCCATGACCCATATGACCCATATGACCCATGACCCATGACCCATGACCCATGACCCATATGACCCATATGACCCATGACCAATGACCCATAACCCATATGACCCATATGACCCATGACCCATGACCCATGACCCATATGACCCATATGACCCATGACCCATGACCCATGTGACCCATATGACCCATGACCCATGACCCATATGACCCATATGACCCGTGACCCATGACCCATGACCCATATGACCCATGACCCATATGACCCATATGACCCATGACCCATGACCCATGACCCATGACCCATGACCCATGACCCATGACCCATGACCCATGACCCATGACCCATGACCCATGACCCATGACCCATGACCCATGACCCATGACCCATGACCCATGACCCATATGACCCATGACCCATATGACCCATGACCCATGACCCATGACCCATATGACCCATTTGACCCGTGACCCATGACCCATGACCCATGTGACCCATATGACGCATGACCCATGACCCATGACCCATGACCCATGACCCATGACCCATGACCCATGACCCATGACCCATGACCCATGACCCATGACCCATGACCCATGACCCATGACCCATGACCCATGACCCATGACCCATGACCCATGACCCATGACCCATGACCCATGACCCATGACACATGACCCATGACCCATATGACCCATATGACCCATGACCCATGACCCATGACCCATATGACCCATATGACCCATGACCCATGACCCATGACCCATGACCCATGACCCATGACCCATGACCCATGACCCATGACCCATGACCCATGACCCATGACCCATGACCCATGACCCATGACCCATGACCCATGACCCATGACCCATATGACCCATATGACCCATGACCCATGACCCATGACACATATGACCCATATGACCCATGACCAATGACCCATAACCCATATGACCCATATGACCCATGACCCATGACCCATGACCCATATGACCCATATGACCCATGACCCATGACCCATGACCCATGACCCATATGACCCATGACCCATGACCCATGACCCATATGACCCATATGACCCATGACCCATGACCCATGACCCATATGACCCATATGACCCATGACCCATGACCCATGACACATGACCCATATGACCCATATGACCCATATGACCCATATGACCCATGACCCATGACCCATGACCCATGACCCATGACCCATGACCCATGACCAATGACCCATGACCCATATGACCCATATGACCCATGACCCATGACCCATGACCCATATGACCCATGACCCATGACCCATGACCCATGACCCATATGACCCATGACCCATGACCCATATGACCCATATGACCCATATGACCCATGACCCATGACCCATGACCCATGACCCATATGACCCATATGACCCATGACCCATGACCCATGACCCATGACCCATGACCCATGACCCATGACCCATATGACCCATATGACCCATGACCCATGACCCATGACCCATGACCCATGACCCATGACCCATGACCCATGACCCATGACCCATGACCCATGACCCATGACCCATGACCCATGACCCATGACCCATGACCCATGACCCATGACCCATGACCCATGACACATGACCCATATGACCCATATGACCCATATGACCCATATGACCCATGACCCATGACCCATGACCCATATGACCCATGACCCATGACCCATGACCCATGACCCATGACCCATGACCCATGACCCATGACCCATGACCCATGACCCATGACCCATGACCCATGACCCATGACCCATGACCCATGACCCATATGACCCATGACCCATGACCCATGACCCATATGACCCATGACCCATGACCCATATGACCCATATGACCCATATGACCCATGACCCATGACCCATGACCCATATGACCCATATGACCCATGACCCATGACCCATGACCCATGACCCATGACCCATGACCCATGACCCATGACCCATGACCCATATGACCCATATGACCCATGACCCATGACCCATATGACCCATATGACCCATGACCAATGACCCATAACCCATATGACCCATATGACCCATGACCCATGACCCATGACCCATATGACCCATATGACCCATGACCCATGACCCATGACCCATATGACCCATGACCCATTACCCATGACCCATATGACCCATATGACCCATGACCCATGACCCATGACCCATATGACCCATATGACCCATGACCCATGACCCATGACACATGACCCATATGACCCATATGACCCATATGACCCATATGACCCATAACCCATGACCCATGACCCATATGACCCATGACCCATGACCCATATGACCCATATGACCCATATGACCCATATGACCCATATGACCCATGACCCATGACCCATGACCCATATGACCCATGACCCATGACCCATATGACCCATATGACCCATGACCCATGACCCATGACCCATATGACCCATATGACCCATGACCAATGACCCATAACCCATATGACCCATATGACCCATGACCCATGACCCATGACCCATATGACCCATATGACCCATGACCCATGACCCATGACCCATGACCCATATGACCCATATGACCCATGACCCATGACCCATGACCCATATGACCCATATGACCCATGACCCATTACCCATGACACATGACCCATATGACCCATATGACCCATATGACCCATATGACCCATATGACCCATGACCCATGACCCATGACCCATATGACCCATGACCCATGACCCATATGACCCATATGACCCATATGACCCATGACCCATGACCCATGACCCATATGACCCATATGACCCATGACCCATGACCCATGACCCATATGACCCATATGACCCATGACCCATGACCCATGACCCATGACCCATGACCCATGACCCATGACCCATGACCCATGACTCATGACCCATGACCCATGACCCATGACCCATGACCCATGACCCATGACCCATGACCCATGACCCATGACCCATGACACATGACCCATATGACCCATATGACCCATATGACCCATATGACCCATGACCCATGACCCATGACCCATATGACCCATGACCCATGACCCATATGACCCATATGACCCATATGACCCATGACCCATGACCCATGACCCATATGACCCATATGACCCATGACCCATGACCCATGACCCATGACCCATGACCCATGACCCATGACCCATGACCCATGACCCATGACCCATGACCCATATGACCCATATGACCCATGACCCATGACCCATATGACCCATATGACCCATGACCAATGACCCATAACCCATATGACCCATAACCCATATGACCCATAACCCATATGACCCATATGACCCATGACCCATATGACCCATATGACCCATGACCCATGACCCATGACCCATGACACATGACCCATATGACCCATATGACCCATATGACCCATATGACCCATGACCCATGACCCATGACCCATATGACCCATGACCCATGACCCATATGACCCATATGACCCATATGACGCATGACCCATGACCCATATGACCCATGACCCATGACCCATATGACCCATATGACCCATATGACCCATGACCCATGACCCATATGACCCATATGACCCATGACCCATGACCCATGACCCATGACCCATATGACCCATATGACCCATGACCCATGACCCATGACCCATGACCCATGACCCATGACCCATGACCCATGACCCATGACCCATGACCCATGACCCATGACCCATGACCCATGACCCATGACCCATGACCCATGACCCATGACCCATGACCCATGACCCATGACACATGACCCATATGACCCATGACCCATATGACCCATATGACCCATATGACCCATATGACCCATGACCCATGACCCATGACCCATGACCCATATGACCCATGACCCATGACCCATATGACCCATATGACCCATATGACCCATGACCCATGACCCATGACCCATGACCCATATGACCCATATGACCCATGACCCATGACCCATGACCCATGACCCATGACCCATGACCCATGACCCATGACCCATATGACCCATGACCCATGACCCATGACCCATGACCCATATGACCCATTTGACCCGTGACCCATGACCCATGACCCATATGACCCATATGACGCATGACCCATGACCCATGACCCATGACCCATGACCCATGACCCATGACCCATGACCCATGACCCATGACCCATGACCCATGACCCATGACCCATGACCCATGACCCATGACCCATGACCCATGACCCATGACCCATGACCCATGACCCATGACCCATGACCCATGACCCATGACCCATGACCCATGACCCATGACCCATGACCCATGACCCATGACCCATGACCCATATGACCCATATGACCCATGACCCATGACCCATGACCCATATGACCCATATGACCCATGACCCATGACCCATGACCCATGACCCATGACCCATGACCCATGACCCATGACCCATGACCCATGACCCATGACCCATGACCCATGACCCATGACCCATATGACCCATATGACCCATGACCCATGACCCATATGACCCATATGACCCATGACCAATGACCCATAACCCATATGACCCATAACCCATATGACCCATATGACCCATGACCCATATGACCCATATGACCCATGACCCATGACCCATGACCCATGACACATGACCCATATGACCCATATGACCCATATGACCCATATGACCCATGACCCATGACCCATGACCCATATGACCCATGACCCATGACCCATATGACCCATATGACCCATATGACCCATATGACCCATGACCCATGACCCATGACCCATGACCCATGACCCATGTCCCATGACCCATGACCCATGACCCATGACCCATGACCCATGACCCATGACCCATGACCCATGACCCATGACCCATGACACATGACCCATATGACCCATATGACCCATATGACCCATATGACCCATGACCCATGACCCATGACCCATATGACCCATGACCCATGACCCATATGACCCATATGACCCAAATGACCCATGACCCATGACCCATGACCCATATGACCCATATGACCCATGACCCATGACCCATGACCCATGACCCATGACCCATGACCCATGACCCATGACCCATGACCCATGACCCATGACCCATGACCCATGACCCATGACCCATATGACCCATGACCCATGACCCATGACCCATGACCCATATGACCCATTTGACCCGTGACCCATGACCCATGACCCATATGACCCATATGACCCATGACCCATGACCCATGACCCATGACCCATATGACCCATATGACCCATGACCCATGACCCATGACCCATATGACCCATATGACCCATGACCAATGACCCATAACCCATATGACCCATATGACCCATGACCCATGACCCATGACCCATGACCCATGACCCATGACCCATGACCCATGACCCATGACCCATGACCCATGACCCATGACACATGACCCATATGACCCATATGACCCATGACCCATGACCCATGACCCATATGACCCATATGACCCATATGACCCATATGACCCATGACCCATGACCCATGACCCATATGACCCATATGACCCATGACCCATGACCCATGACCCATGACCCATGACCCATATGACCCATATGACCCATGACCCATGACCCATGACCCATGACCCATGACCCATGACCCATGACCCATGACCCATGACCCATGACCCATGACACATGACCCATATGACCCATATGACCCATATGACCCATATGACCCATGACCCATGACCCATGACCCATATGACCCATGACCCATGACCCATATGACCCATATGACCCATATGACCCATGACCCATGACCCATGACCCATATGACCCATATGACCCATGACCCATGACCCGGGACCCATGACCCATGACCCATGACCCATGACCCATGACCCATATGAGCCATATGACCCATATGACCCATGACCCATGACCCATGACCCATGACCCATGACCCGTATGACCCATGACCCATGACCCATATGGCCCATGACCCATGACCCATGACCCATGACCCATATGACCCATGACCCATGACCCATGACCCATATGACCCATATGACCCATGACCCATGACACATGACCCATATGACCCATATGACCCATATGACCCATATGACCCATGACCCATGACCCATGACCCATGACCCATGACCCATGACCCATGACCCATGACCCATGACCAATGACCCATGACCCATATGACCCATATGACCCATGACCCATATGACCCATGACCCATGACCCATGACCCATATGACCCATGACCCATGACCCATGACCCATGACCCATGACCCATGACCCATGACCCATGACCCATGACCCATGACCCACGACCCATGACCCATATGACCCATATGACCCATGACCCATGACCCATGACCCATATGACCCATATGACCCATGACCCATGACCCATGACCCATGACCCATGACCCATGACCCATGACCCATGACCCATATGACCCATATGACCCATGACCCATGACCCATGACCCATATGACCCATATGACCCATGACCAATGACCCATAACCCATATGACCCATATGACCCATGACCCATGACCCATGACCCATATGACCCATATGACCCATGACCCATGACCCATGACCCATATGACCCATGACCCATGACCCATGACCCATATGACCCATATGACCCATGACCCATGACCCATGACCCATATGACCCATATGACCCATGACCCATGACCCATGACACATGACCCATATGACCCATATGACCCATATGACCCATATGACCCATGACCCATGACCCATGACCCATATGACCCATGACCCATGACCCATATGACCCATATGACCCATATGACCCATGACCCATGACCCATGACCCATATGACCCATATGACCCATGACCCATGACCCATGACCCATGACCCATATGACCCATATGACCCATGACCCATGACCCATGACCCATGACCCATGACCCATGACCCATGACCCATGACCCATGACCCATGACCCATGACCCATGACCCATGACCCATGACCCATGACCCATGACCCATGACCCATGACCCATGACCCATGACCCATGACCCATGACCCATGACCCATGACCCATGACCCATGACCCATGACCCATGACCCATGACCCATGACCCATGACACATGACCCATATGACCCATATGACCCATATGACCCATGACCCATGACCCATGACCCATATGACCCATGACCCATGACCCATATGACCCATATGACCCATATGACCCATGACCCATGACCCATGACCCATATGACCCATATGACCCATGACCCATGACCCATGACCCATGACCCATGACCCATGACCCATGACCCATGACCCATGACCCATGACCCATGACCCATGACCCATGACCCATGACCCATGACCCATATGACCCATGACCCATGACCCATGACCCATGACCCATATGACCCATTTGACCCGTGACCCATGACCCATGACCCATATGACCCATATGACGCATGACCCATGACCCATGACCCATGACCCATGACCCATGACCCATGACCAATGACCCATGACCCATGACCCATGACCCATGACCCATGACCCATGACCCATGACCCATATGACCCATATGACCCATGACCCATGACCCATGACCCATATGACCCATATGACCCATGACCCATGACCCATGACCCATGACCCATGACCCATGACCCATGACCCATGACCCATGACCCATGACCCATGACCCATGACCCATATGACCCATATGACCCATGACCCATGACCCATGACCCATATGACCCATATGACCCATGACCAATGACCCATAACCCATATGACCCATATGACCCATGACCCATATGACCCATATGACCCATGACCCATGACCCATGACACATGACCCATATGACCCATATGACCCATATGACCCATATGACCCATGACCCATGACCCATGACCCATATGACCCATGACCCATGACCCATATGACCCATATGACCCATATGACCCATGACCCATGACCCATGACCCATATGACCCATATGACCCATGACCCATGACCCATGACCCATGACCCATATGACCCATATGACCCATGACCCATGACCCATGACCCATGACCCATGACCCATGACCCATGACCCATGACCCATGACCCATGACCCATGACCCATGACCCATGACCCATGACCCATGACCCATGACCCATGACCCATGACACATGACCCATATGACCCATATGACCCATATGACCCATATGACCCATGACCCATGACCCATGACCCATATGACCCATGACCCATGACCCATATGACCCATATGACCCATATGACCCATGACCCATGACCCAGGACCCATATGACCCATATGACCCATGACCCATGACCCATGACCCATGACCCATGACCCATGACCCATGACCCATGACCCATGACCCATGACCCATGACCCATGACCCATGACCCATGACCCATGACCCATGACCCATATGACCCATATGACCCATGACCCATGACCCATGACCCATGACCCATGACCCATGACCCATGACCCATGACCCATGACCCATGACCCATGACCCATGACCCATATGACCCATATGACCCATGACCCATGACCCATGACCCATATGACCCATATGACCCATGACCAATGACCCATAACCCATATGACCCATATGACCCATGACCCATGACCCATGACCCATATGACCCGTATGACCCATGACCCATGACCCATATGACCCATGACCCATGACCCATGACCCATATGACCCATATGACCCATGACCCATGACCCATGACCCATATGACCCATATGACCCATATGACCCATATGACCCATGACCCATGACCCATGACCCATATGACCCATATGACCCATGACCCATGACCCATGACCCATGACCCATGACCCATATGACCCATATGACCCATGACCCATGACCCATTACCCATGACCCATGACCCATGACCCATGACCCATGTCCCATGACCCATGACCCATGACCCATGACCCATGACCCATGACCCATGACCCATGACCCATGACCCATGACACATGACCCATATGACCCATATGACCCATATGACCCATATGACCCATATGACCCATGACCCATGACCCATGACCCATATGACCCATGACCCATGACCCATATGACCCATATGACCCATATGACCCATGACCCATGACCCATGACCCATATGACCCATATGACCCATGACCCATGACCCGGGACCCATGACCCATGACCCATGACCCATGACCCATGACCCATGACCCATGACCCATATGAGCCATATGACCCATATGACCCATGACCCATGACCCATGACCCATTACCCATGACCCGTATGACCCATGACCCATGACCCATATGGCCCATGACCCATGACCCATGACCCATGGCCCATGACCCATGACCCATATGACCCATATGACCCATGACCAATGACCCATAACCCATATGACCCATATGACCCATGACCCATGACCCATGACCCATATGACCCGTATGACCCATGACCCATGACCCATGACCCATATGACCCATATGACCCATGACCCATGACCCATGACCCATATGACCCATATGACCCATGACCCATGACCCATGACCCATGACCCATGACCCATGACCCATGACCCATGACCCATGACCCATGACCCATGACCCATATGACCCATGACCCATGACCCATGACCCATGACCCATATGACCCATTTGACCCGTGACCCATCACCCATGACCCATATGACCCATATGACGCATGACCCATGACCCATGACCCATGACCCATGACCCATGACCCATGACCCATGACCCATGACCCATGACCCATGACCCATGACCCATGACCCATGACCCATGACCCATGACCCATGACCCATGACCCATGACCCATGACCCATGACCCATGACCCATGACCCATGACCCATGACCCATGACCCATGACCCATGACCCATGAGCCATGACCCATGACCCATGACCCATATGACCCATATGACCCATGACCCATGACCCATGACCCATATGACCCATATGACCCATGACCCATGACCCATGACCCATGACCCATGACCCATGACCCATGACCCATGACCCATGACCCATGACCCATGACCCATGACCCATGACCCATGACCCATGACCCATGACCCATATGACCCATATGACCCATGACCCATGACCCATATGACCCATATGACCCATGACCCATGACCCATGACCCATGACCCATGACCCATGACCCATGACCCATGACCCATGACCCATGACCCATGACCCATGACCCATGACCCATGACCCATGACCCATGACCCATGACCCATGACCCATGACCCATGACCCATGACCCATGACCCATGACCCATGACCCATGAGCCATGACCCATGACCCATATGACCCATATGACCCATGACCCATGACCCATGACCCATATGACCCATATGACCCATGACCCATGACCCATGACCCATGACCCATGACCCATGACCCATGACCCATGACCCATGACCCATGACCCATGACCCATGACCCATGACCCATGACCCATGACCCATGACCCATGACCCATGACCCATGACCCATATGACCCATATGACCCATGACCCATGACCCATGACCCATGACCCATGACCCATGACCCATGACCCATGACCCATGAACCATGACACATGACCCATATGACCCATATGACCCATGACCCATGACCCATGACCCATGACCCATGACCCATGACCCATGACCCATGACCCATGACCCATGACCCATGACCCATGACCCATGACCCATGACCCATGACCCATATGACCCATGACCCATGACCCATGACCCATGACCCATATGACCCATTTGACCCGTGACCCATGACCCATGACCCATATGACCCATATGACGCATGACCCATGACCCATGACCCATGACCCATGACCCATGACCCATGACCCATGACCCATGACCCATGACCCATGACCCATGACCCATGACCCATGACCCATGACCCATGACCCATGACCCATGACCCATGACCCATGACCCATGACCCATGACCCATGACCCATGACCCATGACCCATGACCCATGAGCCATGACCCATGACCCATGACCCATATGACCCATATGACCCATGACCCATGACCCATGACCCATATGACCCATATGACCCATGACCCATGACCCATATGACCCATATGACCCATATGACCCATGACCCATGACCCATGACCCATATGACCCATATGACCCATGACCCATGACCCATGACCCATGACCCATATGACCCATATGACCCATGACCCATGACCCATGACCCATGACCCATGACCCATGACCCATATGACCCATGACCCATGACCCATGACCCATATGACCCATATGACCCATGACCCATGACCCATGACCCATGACCCATGACCCATGACCCATGACCCATGACCCATGACCCATGACCCATGACCCATGACCCATGACCCATGACCCATGACCCATGACCCATGACCCATGAGCCATGACCCATGACCCATGACCCATATGACCCATATGACCCATGACCCATGACCCATGACCCATGACCCATGACCCATGACCCATGACCCATGACCCATGACCCATGACCCATATGACCCATGACCCATGACCCATGACCCATGACCCATATGACCCATTTGACCCGTGACCCATGACCCATGACCCATATGACCCATATGACGCATGACCCATGACCCATGACCCATGACCCATGACCCATGACCCATGACCCATGACCCATGACCCATGACCCATGACCCATGACCCATGACCCATGACCCATGACCCATGACCCATGACCCATGACCCATGACCCATGACCCATGACCCATGACCCATGACCCATGACCCATGACCCATGACCCATGACCCATGAGCCATGACCCATGACCCATGACCCATATGACCCATATGACCCATGACCCATGACCCATGACCCATATGACCCATATGACCCATGACCCATGACCCATGACCCATGACCCATGACCCATGACCCATGACCCATGACCCATGACCCATGACCCATGACCCATGACCCATGACCCATATGACCCATATGACCCATGACCCATGACCCATATGACCCATATGACCCATGACCCATGACCCATGACCCATGACCCATGACCCATGACCCATGACCCATGACCCATGACCCATGACCCATGACCCATGATCCATGACCCATGACCCATGACCCATGACCCATGACCCATGACCCATGACCCATGACCCATGACCCATGACCCATGAGCCATGACCCATGACCCATGACCCATATGACCCATATGACCCATGACCCATGACCCATGACCCATATGACCCATATGACCCATGACCCATGACCCATGACCCATGACCCATGACCCATGACCCATGACCCATGACCCATGACCCATGACCCATGACCCATGACCCATGACCCATGACCCATGACCCATGACCCATGACCCATGACCCATGACCCATGACCCATGACCCATATGACCCATATGACCCATGACCCATGACCCATGACCCATGACCCATGACCCATGACCCATGACCCATGACCCATGAACCATGACACATGACCCATATGACCCATATGACCCATGACCCATGACCCATGACCCATGACCCATGACCCATGACCCATGACCCATGACCCATGACCCATGACCCATGACCCATGACCCATGACCCATGACCCATGACCCATATGACCCATGACCCATGACCCATGACCCATGACCCATATGACCCATTTGACCCGTGACCCATGACCCATGACCCATATGACCCATATGACGCATGACCCATGACCCATGACCCATGACCCATGACCCATGACCCATGACCCATGACCCATGACCCATGACCCATGACCCATGACCCATGACCCATGACCCATGACCCATGACCCATGACCCATGACCCATGACCCATGACCCATGACCCATGACCCATGACCCATGACCCATGACCCATGACCCATATGACCCATATGACCCATGACCCATGACCCATGACCCATGACCCATGACCCATGACCCATGACCCATGACCCATGACCCATGACCCATGACCCATGACCCATGACCCATGACCCATGACCCATGACCCATGACCCATGAGCCATGACCCATGACCCATGACCCATATGACCCATATGACCCATGACCCATGACCCATGACCCATATGACCCATATGACCCATGACCCATGACCCATGACCCATGACCCATGACCCATGACCCATGACCCATGACCCATGACCCATGACCCATGACCCATGACCCATGACCCATGACCCATGACCCATGACCCATATGACCCATATGACCCATGACCCATGACCCATGACCCATGACCCATGACCCATGACCCATGACCCATGACCCATGAACCATGACACATGACCCATATGACCCATATGACCCATGACCCATGACCCATGACCCATGACCCATGACCCATGACCCATGACCCATGACCCATGACCCATGACCCATGACCCATGACCCATGACCCATGACCCATGACCCATGACCCATGACACATGACCCATATGACCCATATGACCCATATGACCCATATGACCCATGACCCATGACCCATGACCCATATGACCCATGACCCATGACCCATATGACCCATATGACCCATATGACCCATGACCCATGACCCATGACCCATATGACCCATATGACCCATGACCCATGACCCATGACCCATGACCCATGACCCATGACCCATGACCCATGACCCATGACCCATGACCCATGACCCATGACCCATGACCCATGACCCATGACCCATGACCCATATGACCCATGACCCATGACCCATATGACCCATTTGACCCGTGACCCATGACCCATGACCCATACGACCCATATGACGCATGACCCATGACCCATGACCCATGACCCATGACCCATGACCCATGACCCATGACCCATGACCCATGACCCATGACCCATGACCCATGACCCATGACCCATGACCCATGACCCATGACCCATGACCCATGACCCATGACCCATGACCCATGACCCATGAGCCATGACCCATGACCCATGACCCATATGACCCATATGACCCATATGACCCATGACCCATGACCCATGACCCATATGACCCATATGACCCATGACCCATGACCCGGGACCCATGACCCATGACCCATGACCCATGACCCATGACCCATGACCCATATGAGCCATATGACCCATATGACCCATGACCCATGACCCATGACCCATGACCCATGACCCGTATGACCCATGACCCATGACCCATATGGCCCATGACCCATGACCCATGACCCATGACCCATATGACCCATGACCCATGACCCATGACCCATATGACCCATATGACCCATGACCCATGACCAATGACCCATAACCCATATGACCCATATGACCCATGACCCATGACCCATGACCCATATGACCCATATGACCCATGACCCATGACCCATGACCCATATGACCCATGACCCATGACCCATGACCCATATGACCCATATGACCCATGACCCATGACCCATGACACATGACCCATATGACCCATATGACCCATATGACCCATATGACCCATGACCCATGACCCATGACCCATATGACCCATGACCCATGACCCATATGACCCATATGACCCATATGACCCATGACCCATGACCCATGACCCATATGACCCATATGACCCATGACCCATGACCCATGACCCATGACCCATATGACCCATATGACCCATGACCCATGACCCATGACCCATGACCCATGACCCATGACCCATGACCCATGACCCATGACCCATGACCCATGACCCATGACCCATGACCCATGACCCATGACCCATGACACATGACCCATATGACCCATATGACCCATATGACCCATATGACCCATGACCCATGACCCATGACCCATATGACCCATGACCCATGACCCATATGACCCATATGACCCATATGACCCATGACCCATGACCCATGACCCATATGACCCATATGACCCATGACCCATGACCCATGACCCATGACCCATGACCCATGACCCATGACCCATGACCCATGACCCATGACCCATGACCCATGACCCATGACCCATGACCCATGACCCATGACCCATGACCCATATGACCCATGACCCATGACCCATGACCCATGACCCATATGACCCATTTGACCCGTGACCCATGACCCATGACCCATATGACCCATATGACGCATGACCCATGACCCATGACCCATGACCCATGACCCATGACCCATGACCCATGACCCATGACCCATGACCCATGACCCATGAACCATGACCCATGACCCATGACCCATGACCCATGACCCATGACCCATGACCCATGACCCATGACCCATGACCCATGACCCATGACCCATGACCCATGACCCATGACCCATGACCCATGACCCATGACCCATATGACCCATATGACCCATGACCCATGACCCATATGACCCATATGACCCATGACCCATGACCCATGACCCATGACCCATGACCCATGACCCATGACCCATGACCCATGACCCATGACCCATGACCCATGACCCATGACCCATGACCCATGACCCATGACCCATGACCCATGACCCATGACCCATGACCCATATGACCCATATGACCCATGACCCATGACCCATGACCCATATGACCCATATGACCCATGACCAATGACCCATAACCCATATGACCCATATGACCCATGACCCATATGACCCATATGACCCATGACCCATGACCCATGACACATGACCCATATGACCCATATGACCCATATGACCCATATGACCCATGACCCATGACCCATGACCCATATGACCCATGACCCATGACCCATATGACCCATATGACCCATATGACCCATGACCCATGACCCATGACCCATATGACCCATGACCCATGACCCATGACACATGACCCATATGACCCATATGACCCATATGACCCATATGACCCATGACCCATGACCCATGACCCATATGACCCATGACCCATGACCCATATGACCCATATGACCCATATGACCCATGACCCATGACCCATGACCCATATGACCCATATGACCCATGACCCATGACCCATGACCCATGACCCATATGACCCATATGACCCATGACCCATGACCCATGACCCATGACCCATGACCCATGACCCATGACCCATGACCCATGACCCATGACCCATGACCCATGACCCATGACCCATGGCCCATGACCCATGACCCATGACCCATGACACATGACCCATATGACCCATATGACCCATATGACCCATGACCCATGACCCATGACCCATATGACCCATATGACCCATATGACCCATATGACCCATGACCCATGACCCATGACCCATATGACCCATATGACCCATGACCCATGACCCATGACCCATGACCCATGACCCATATGACCCATATGACCCATGACCCATGACCCATGACCCATGACCCATGACCCATGACCCATGACCCATGACCCATGACCCATGACCCATGACCCATGACCCATGACCCATGACCCATGACCCATGACCCATGACACATGACCCATATGACCCATATGACCCATATGACCCATATGACCCATATGACCCATGACCCATGACCCATGACCCATATGACCCATGACCCATGACCCATATGACCCATATGACCCATATGACCCATGACCCATGACCCATGACCCATATGACCCATATGACCCATGACCCATGACCCGGGACCCATGACCCATGACCCATGACCCATGACCCATGACCCATATGAGCCATATGACCCATATGACCCATGACCCATGACCCATGACCCATGACCCATGACCCGTATGACCCATGACCCATGACCCATGACCCATGACCCATGACCCATGACCCATATGACCCATGACCCATGACCCATGACCCATATGACCCATATGACCCATGACCCATGACCCATGACACATGACCCATATGACCCATATGACCCATATGACCCATATGACCCATGACCCATGACCCATGACCCATGACCCATGACCCATGACCCATGACCCATGACCAATGACCCATGACCCATATGACCCATATGACCCATGACCCATGACCCATGACCCATATGACCCATGACCCATGACCCATGACCCATATGACCCATGACCCATGACCCATATGACCCATATGACCCATATGACCCATGACCCATGACCCATGACCCATATGACCCATATGACCCATGACCCATGACCCATGACCCATGACCCATGACCCATGACCCATGACCCATATGACCCATGACCCATTACCCATGACCCATATGACCCATATGACCCATGACCCATGACCCATGACCCATATGACCCATATGACCCATGACCCATGACCCATGACACATGACCCATATGACCCATATGACCCATATGACCCATATGACCCATAACCCATGACCCATGACCCATATGACCCATGACCCATGACCCATATGACCCATATGACCCATATGACCCATATGACCCATATGACCCATGACCCATGACCCATGACCCATATGACCCATGACCCATGACCCATATGACCCATATGACCCATGACCCATGACCCATGACCCATATGACCCATATGACCCATGACCAATGACCCATAACCCATATGACCCATATGACCCATGACCCATGACCCATGACCCATATGACCCATATGACCCATGACCCATGACCCATGACCCATATGACCCATGACCCATGACCCATGACCCATATGACCCATATGACCCATGACCCATGACCCATGACCCATATGACCCATATGACCCATGACCCATTACCCATGACACATGACCCATATGACCCATATGACCCATATGACCCATATGACCCATGACCCATGACCCATGACCCATATGACCCATGACCCATGACCCATATGACCCATATGACCCATATGACCCATGACCCATGACCCATGACCCATATTACCCATATGACCCATGACCCATGACCCATGACCCATATGACCCATATGACCCATGACCCATGACCCATGACCCATGACCCATGACCCATGACCCATGACCCATGACCCATGACTCATGACCCATGACCCATGACCCATGACCCATGACCCATGACCCATGACCCATGACCCATGACCCATGACCCATGACACATGACCCATATGACCCAAATGACCCATATGACCCATATGACCCATGACCCATGACCCATGACCCATATGACCCATGACCCATGACCCATATGACCCATATGACCCATATGACCCATGACCCATGACCCATGACCCATATGACCCATATGACCCATGACCCATGACCCATGACCCATGACCCATGACCCATGACCCGTATGACCCATGACCCATGACCCATGACCCATATGACCCATGACCCATGACCCATGACCCATATGACCCATATGACCCATGACCCATGACCCATGACACATGACCCATATGACCCATATGACCCATATGACCCATATGACCCATGACCCATGACCCATGACCCATGACCCATGACCCATGACCCATGACCAATGACCCATGACCCATATGACCCATATGACCCATGACCCATGACCCATGACCCATATGACCCATGACCCATGACCCATGACCCATATGACCCATGACCCATGACCCATGACCCATATGGCCCATGACCCATGACCCATGACCCATGACCCATATGACCCATGACCCATGACCCATGACCCATGACCCATGACCCATGACCCATGACCCATGACCCATGACCCATGACCCATATGACCCATATGACCCATGACCCATGACCAATGACCCATAACCCATATGACCCATATGACCCATGACCCATGACCCATGACCCATATGACCCATATGACCCATGACCCATGACCCATGACCCATATGACCCATGACCCATGACCCATGACCCATATGACCCATATGACCCATGACCCATGACCCATGACACATGACCCATATGACCCATATGACCCATATGACCCATATGACCCATGACCCATGACCCATGACCCATATGACCCATGACCCATGACCCATATGACCCATATGACCCATATGACCCATGACCCATGACCCATGACCCATATGACCCATATGACCCATGACCCATGACCCATGACCCATGACCCATGACCCATGACCCATATGACCCATATGACCCATGACCCATGACCCATGACACATGACCCATATGACCCATATGACCCATATGACCCATATGACCCATGACCCATGACCCATGACCCATGACCCATGACCCATGACCCATGACCAATGACCCATGACCCATATGACCCATATGACCCATGACCCATGACCCATGACCCATATGACCCATATGACCCATGACCCATGACCCATGACCCATGACCCATGACCCATGACCCATATGACCCATATGACCCATGACCCATGACCCATGACACATGACCCATATGACCCATATGACCCATATGACCCATATGACCCATGACCCATGACCCATGACCCATGACCCATGACCCATGACCCATGACCAATGACCCATGACCCATATGACCCATATGACCCATGACCCATGACCCATGACCCATATGACCCATGACCCATGACCCATGACCCATATGACCCATGACCCATGACCCATGACCCATATGGCCCATGACCCATGACCCATGACCCATGACCCATGACCCATATGACCCATGACCCATGACCCATGACCCATGACCCATGACCCATGACCCATGACCCATGACCCATGACCCATGACCCATGACCCATATGACCCATATGACCCATGACCCATGACCAATGACCCATAACCCATATGACCCATATGACCCATGACCCATGACCCATGACCCATATGACCCATATGACCCATGACCCATGACCCATGACCCATATGACCCATGACCCATGACCCATGACCCATATGACCCATATGACCCATGACCCATGACCCATGACACATGACCCATATGACCCATATGACCCATATGACCCATATGACCCATGACCCATGACCCATGACCCATATGACCCATGACCCATGACCCATATGACCCATATGACCCATATGACCCATGACCCATGACCCATGACCCATATGACCCATATGACCCATGACCCATGACCCATGACCCATGACCCATATGACCCATATGACCCATGACCCATGACCCATGACCCATGACCCATGACCCATGACCCATGACCCATGACCCATGACCCATGACCCATGACCCATGACCCATGACCCATGACCCATGACCCATGACCCATGACCCATGACCCATGACACATGACCCATATGACCCATATGACCCATATGACCCATATGACCCATGACCCATGACCCATGACCCATATGACCCATGACCCATGACCCATATGACCCATATGACCCATATGACCCATGACCCATGACCCATGACCCATATGACCCATATGACCCATGACCCATGACCCATGACCCATGACCCATGACCCATGACCCATGACCCATGACCCATGACCCATGACCCATGACCCATGACCCATGACCCATGACCCATGACCCATGACCCATGACCCATGACCCATATGACCCATGACCCATGACCCATGACCCATGACCCATATGACCCATTTGACCCGTGACCCATGACCCATGACCCATATGACCCATATGACGCATGACCCATGACCCATGACCCATGACCCATGACCCATGACCCATGACCCATGACCCATGACCCATGACCCATGACCCATGACCCATGACCCATGACCCATGACCCATGACCCATGACCCATGACCCATGACCCATGACCCATGACCCATGACCCATGACCCATGACCCATGACCCATGACCCATGACCCATGACCCATATGACCCATATGACCCATGACCCATGACCCATGACCCATATGACCCATATGACCCATGACCCATGACCCATGACCCATGACCCATGACCCATGACCCATGACCCATGACCCATGACCCATGACCCATGACCCATGACCCATGACCCATATGACCCATATGACCCATGACCCATGACCCATGACCCATATGACCCATATGACCCATGACCAATGACCCATAACCCATATGACCCATATGACCCATGACCCATATGACCCATATGACCCATGACACATGACCCATATGACCCATATGACCCATATGACCCATATGACCCATGACCCATGACCCATGACCCATATGACCCATGACCCATGACCCATATGACCCATATGACCCATGACCCATGACCCATGACCCATGACCCATATGACCCATATGACCCATGACCCATGACCCATGACCCATATGACCCATATGACCCATGACCCATGACCCATGACCCATGACCCATGACCCATGACCCATGACCCATATGACCCATGACCCATGACCCATGACCCATGACCCATGACCCATGACCCATGACACATGACCCATATGACCCATATGACCCATATGACCCATATGACCCATGACCCATGACCCATGACCCATATGACCCATATGACCCATATGACCCATGACCCATGACCCATGACCCATATGACCCATATGACCCATGACCCATGACCCATGACCCATGACCCATGACCCATGACCCATGACCCATGACCCATGACCCATGACCCATGACCCATGACCCATGACCCATGACCCATATGACCCATGACCCATGACCCATGACCCATATGACCCATATGACCCATGACCCATGACCAATGACCCATAACCCATATGACCCATATGACCCATGACCCATGACCCATGACCCATATGACCCATATGACCCATATGACCCATGACCCATGACCCATGACCCATGACCCATATGACCCATATGACCCATGACCCATGACCCATGACCCATGACCCATGACCCATGACCCATGACCCATGACCCATGACCCATGACCCATGACCCATGACCCATGACCCATGACACATGACCCATATGACCCATATGACCCATATGACCCATGACCCATGACCCATGACCCATATGACCCATATGACCCATATGACCCATATGACCCATGACCCATGACCCATGACCCATATGACCCATATGACCCATGACCCATGACCCATGACCCATGACCCATGACCCATATGACCCATATGACCCATGACCCATGACCCATGACCCATGACCCATGACCCATGACCCATGACCCATGACCCATGACCCATGACCCATGACCCATGACCCATGACCCATGACACATGACCCATATGACCCATATGACCCATATGACCCATATGACCCATATGACCCATGACCCATGACCCATGACCCATATGACCCATGACCCATGACCCATATGACCCATATGACCCATATGACCCATGACCCATGACCCATGACCCATATGACCCATATGACCCATGACCCATGACCCGGGACCCATGACCCATGACCCATGACCCATGACCCATGACCCATATGAGCCATATGACCCATATGACCCATGACCCATGACCCATGACCCATGACCCATGACCCGTATGACCCATGACCCATGACCCATATGGCCCATGACCCATGACCCATGACCCATGACCCATGACCCATATGACCCATGACCCATGACCCATGACCCATATGACCCATATGACCCATGACCCATGACCCATGACACATGACCCATATGACCCATATGACCCATATGACCCATATGACCCATGACCCATGACCCATGACCCATGACCCATGACCCATGACCCATGACCCATGACCAATGACCCATGACCCATATGACCCATATGACCCATGACCCATGACCCATGACCCATATGACCCATGACCCATGACCCATGACCCATATGACCCATGACCCATATGACCCATGACCCATGACCCATGACCCATATGACCCATGACCCATGACCCATATGACCCATATGACCCATATGACCCATGACCCATGACCCATGACCCATATGACCCATATGACCCATGACCCATGACCCATGACCCATGACCCATGACCCATGACCCATGACCCATGACCCATGACCCATATGACCCATATGACCCATGACCCATGACCCATATGACCCATATGACCCATGACCAATGACCCATAACCCATATGACCCATATGACCCATGACCCATGACCCATGACCCATATGACCCATATGACCCATGACCCATGACCCATGACCCATATGACCCATGACCCATTACCCATGACCCATATGACCCATATGACCCATGACCCATGACCCATGACCCATATGACCCATATGACCCATGACCCATGACCCATGACACATGACCCATATGACCCATATGACCCATATGACCCATATGACCCATAACCCATGACCCATGACCCATATGACCCATGACCCATGACCCATATGACCCATATGACCCATATGACCCATATGACCCATATGACCCATGACCCATGACCCATGACCCATATGACCCATGACCCATGACCCATATGACCCATATGACCCATGACCCATGACCCATGACCCATATGACCCATATGACCCATGACCAATGACCCATAACCCATATGACCCATATGACCCATGACCCATGACCCATGACCCATATGACCCATATGACCCATGACCCATGACCCATGACCCATATGACCCATGACCCATGACCCATGACCCATATGACCCATATGACCCATGACCCATGACCCATGACCCATGACCCATATGACCCATATGACCCATGACCCATTACCCATGACACATGACCCATATGACCCATATGACCCATATGACCCATATGACCCATATGACCCATGACCCATGACCCATGACCCATATGACCCATGACCCATGACCCATATGACCCATATGACCCATATGACCCATATGACCCATGACCCATGACCCATGACCCATATGACCCATATGACCCATGACCCATGACCCATGACCCATATGACCCATATGACCCATGACCCATGACCCATGACCCATGACCCATGACCCATGACCCATGACCCATGACTCATGACCCATGACCCATGACCCATGACCCATGACCCATGACCCATGACCCATGACCCATGACCCATGACCCATGACCCATGACCCATGACCCATATGACCCATATGACCCATATGACCCATATGACCCATGACCCATGACCCATGACCCATATGACCCATGACCCATGACCCATATGACCCATATGACCCATATGACCCATGACCCATGACCCATGACCCATATGACCCATATGACCCATGACCCATGACCCATGACCCATGACCCATGACCCATGACCCATATGACCCATATGACCCATATGACCCATGACCCATGACCCATGACCCATGACCCATGACCCATGACCCGTATGACCCATGACCCATGACCCATGACCCATATGACCCATGACCCATGACCCATGACCCATATGACCCATATGACCCATGACCCATGACCCATGACACATGACCCATATGACCCATATGACCCATATGACCCATATGACCCATGACCCATGACCCATGACCCATGACCCATGACCCATGACCCATGACCCATGACCCATGACCAATGACCCATGACCCATATGACCCATATGACCCATGACCCATGACCCATGACCCATATGACCCATGACCCATGACCCATGACCCATATGACCCATGACCCATGACCCATATGACCCATATGACCCATATGACCCATGACCCATGACCCATGACCCATATGACCCATATGACCCATGACCCATGACCCATGACCCATGACCCATGACCCATGACCCATGACCCATGACCCATGACCCATATGACCCATATGACCCATGACCCATGACCCATATGACCCATATGACCCATGACCAATGACCCATAACCCATATGACCCATATGACCCATGACCCATGACCCATGACCCATATGACCCATATGACCCATGACCCATGACCCATGACCCATATGACCCATGACCCATTACCCATGACCCATATGACCCATATGACCCATGACCCATGACCCATGACCCATATGACCCATATGACCCATGACCCATGACCCATGACACATGACCCATATGACCCATATGACCCATATGACCCATATGACCCATGACCCATGACCCATGACCCATATGACCCATATGACCCATGACCCATGACCCATATGACCCATATGACCCATATGACCCATATGACCCATATGACCCATGACCCATGACCCATGACCCATATGACCCATGACCCATGACCCATATGACCCATGACCCATGACCCATGACCCATATGACCCATATGACCCATATGACCCATGACCAATGACCCATAACCCATATGACCCATATGACCCATGACCCATGACCCATGACCCATATGACCCATATGACCCATGACCCATGACCCATGACCCATATGACCCATGACCCATGACCCATGACCCATATGACCCATATGACCCATGACCCATGACCCATGACCCATATGACCCATATGACCCATGACCCATTACCCATGACACATGACCCATATGACCCATATGACCCATATGACCCATATGACCCATGACCCATGACCCATGACCCATATGACCCATGACCCATGACCCATATGACCCATATGACCCATATGACCCATGACCCATGACCCATGACCCATATGACCCATATGACCCATGACCCATGACCCATGACCCATATGACCCATATGACCCATGACCCATGACCCATGACCCATGACCCATGACCCATGACCCATGACCCATGACTCATGACCCATGACCCATGACCCATGACCCATGACCCATGACCCATGACCCATGACCCATGACCCATGACCCATGACACATGACCCATATGACCCATATGACCCATATGACCCATATGACCCATGACCCATGACCCATGACCCATATGACCCATGACCCATGACCCATATGACCCATATGACCCATATGACCCATGACCCATGACCCATGTCCCATATGACCCATATGACCCATGACCCATGACCCATGACCCATGACCCATGACCCATGACCCATATGAGCCATATGACCCATATGACCCATGACCCATGACCCATGACCCATGACCCATGACCCATGACCCGTATGACCCATGACCCATGACCCATATGGCCCATGACCCATGACCCATGACCCATGACCCATATGACCCATGACCCATGACCCATGACCCATGACCCATGACCCATGACCCATGACCCATGACCCATGACCCATGACCCATGACCCATGACCCATGACCCATGACCCATGACCCATATGACCCATATGACCCATGACCCATGACCCATGACCCATGACCCATGACCCATGACCCGTATGACCCATGACCCATGACCCATATGGCCCATGACCCATGACCCATGACCCATGACCCATGACCCATATGACCCATTTGACCCGTGACCCATGACCCATGACCCATATGACCCACATGACCCATGACCCATATGACCCATATGACGCATGACCCAT
Organism: Andrena marginata; assembly: GCA_963932335.1. Lineage (NCBI taxonomy): Eukaryota > Metazoa > Arthropoda > Insecta > Hymenoptera > Andrenidae > Andrena > Andrena marginata. The sequence goes on from OZ010660.1 coordinate 18,427,956, forward strand.
GACCCATGACCCATGACCCAAGACCCATGACCCATGACCCATGACACATGACCCATATGACCCATACGACCCATATGACCCATATGACCCATGACCCATGACCCATGACCCATGACCCATATGACCCATGACCCATGACCCATGACCCATATGACACATATGACCCATATGACCCATGACCCATGACCCATGACCCATGACCCATGACCCATGACCCATGACCCATGACCCATGACCCATGACCCATGTGACCCATATGACCCATGACCCATGACCCATGACCCATGACCCATATGACCCATTTGACCCGTGACCCATGACCCATGACCCATATGACCCATATGACCCATGACCCATATGACCCATATGACGCATGACCCATGACCCATGACCCATGACCCATGACCCATGACACATGACCCATATGACCCATACGACCCATATGACCCATATGACCCATGACCCATGACCCATGACCCATGACCCATGACCCATATGACCCATGACCCATGACCCATGACCCATATGACCCATATGACCCATATGACCCATGACCCATGACCCATGACCCATGACCCATGACCCATGACCCATGACCCATGACCCATGACCCATGACCCATGACCCATGACCCATGACCCATGACCCATGACCCATGACACATGACCCATATGACCCATATGACCCATATGACCCATATGACCCATGACCCATGACCCATGACCCATATGACCCATGACCCATGACCCATATGACCCATATGACCCATATGACCCATGACCCATGACCCATGACCCATATGACCCATATGACCCATGACCCATGACCCATGACCCATGACCCATGACCCATGACCCATGACCCATGACCCATGACCCATGACCCATGACCCATGACCCATGACCCATGACCCATGACCCATGACCCATGACCCATGACCCATATGACCCATGACCCATGACCCATGACCCATGACCCATATGACCCATTTGACCCGTGACCCATGACCCATGACCCATGTGACCCATATGACGCATGACCCATGACCCATGACCCATGACCCATGACCCTTGACCCATGACCCATGACCCATGACCCATGACCCATGACCCATGACCCATGACCCATGACCCATGACCCATGACCCATGACCCATGACCCATGACCCATGACCCATGACCCATGACCCATGACCCATATGACCCATATGACCCATGACCCATGACCCATGACCCATATGACCCATATGACCCATGACCCATGACCCATGACCCATGACCCATGACCCATGACCCATGACCCATGACCCATGACCCATGACCCATGACCCATGACCCATGACCCATGACCCATGACCCATGACCCATATGACCCATATGACCCATGACCCATGACCCATGACCCATATGACCCATATGACCCATGACCAATGACCCATAACCCATATGACCCATATGACCCATGACCCATGACCCATGACCCATATGACCCATATGACCCATGACCCATGACCCATGACCCATGACCCATATGACCCATGACCCATGACCCATGACCCATATGACCCATATGACCCATGACCCATGACCCATGACCCATATGACCCATATGACCCATGACCCATGACCCATGACACATGACCCATATGACCCATATGACCCATATGACCCATATGACCCATGACCCATGACCCATGACCCATATGACCCATGACCCATATGACCCATATGACCCATATGACCCATATGACCCATGACCCATGACCCATGACCCATATGACCCATATGACCCATGTCCCATGACCCATGACCCATGACCCATGACCCATATGACCCATATGACCCATGACCCATGACCCATGACCCATGACCCATGACCCATGACCCATGACCCATGACCCATGACCCATGACCCATGACCCATGACCCATGACCCATGACCCATGACCCATGACCCATGACCCATGACACATGACCCATATGACCCATATGACCCATATGACCCATATGACCCATGACCCATGACCCATGACCCATATGACCCATGACCCATGACCCATATGACCCATATGACCCATATGACCCATGACCCATGACCCATGACCCATATGACCCATATGACCCATGACCCATGACCCATGACCCATGACCCATGACCCATGACCCATGACCCATGACCCATATGAGCCATATGACCCATATGACCCATGACCCATGACCCATGACCCATGACCCATGACCCGTATGACCCATGACCCATGACCCATATGGCCCATGACCCATGACCCATGACCCATGACCCATGACCCATATGACCCATGACCCATGACCCATGACCCATATGACCCATGACCCATGACCCATATGACCCATATGACCCATATGACCCATGACCCATGACCCATGACCCATATGACCCATATGACCCATGACCCATGACCCATGACCCATGACCCATGACCCATGACCCATATGACCCATATGACCCATGACCCATGACCCATGACCCATGACCCATGACCCATGACCCATGACCCATGACCCATGACCCATGACCCATGACCCATGACCCATGACCCATGACCCATGACCCATGACCCATGACCCATTACCCATGACCCATGACACATGACCCATATGACCCATATGACCCATATGACCCATATGACCCATGACCCATGACCCATGACCCATATGACCCATGACCCATGACCCATATGACCCATATGACCCATATGACCCATGACCCATGACCCATGACCCATATGACCCATATGACCCATGACCCATGACCCATGACCCATGACCCATGACCCATGACCCATGACCCATGACTCATGACCCATGACCCATGACCCATATGAGCCATATGACCCATATGACCCATGACCCATGACCCATGACCCACGACCCATGACCCATGACCCGTATGACCCATGACCCATGACCCATATGGCCCATGACCCATGACCCATGACCCATGACCCATATGACCCATGACCCATGACCCATGACCCATGACCCATGACCCATATGACCCATATGACCCATGACCCATGACCCATGACCCATGACCCATGACCCATGACCCATGACCCATGACCCATGACCCATGACCCATGACCCATGACCCATGACCCGTGACCCATGACCCATGACCCATGACCCATGACCCATGACCCATGACCCGTATGACCCATATGACCCATGACCCATGACCCATATGACCCATATGACCCATGACCAATGACCCATAACCCATATGACCCATATGACCCATGACCCATGACCCATGACCCATATGACCCATATGACCCATGACCCATGACCCATGACCCATATGACCCATGACCCATGACCCATGACCCATATGACCCATATGACCCATGACCCATGACCCATGACCCATATGACCCATATGACCCATGACCCATGACACATGACCCATATGACCCATATGACCCATATGACCCATATGACCCATGACCCATGACCCATGACCCATATGACCCATGACCCATGACCCATATGACCCATATGACCCATATGACCCATATGACCCATATGACCCATGACCCATGACCCATGACCCATATGACCCATGACCCATGACCCATATGACCCATATGACCCATGACCCATGACCCATGACCCATATGACCCATATGACCCATGACCAATGACCCATAACCCATATGACCCATATGACCCATGACCCATGACCCATGACCCATGACCCATATGACCCATATGACCCATGACCCATATGACCCATGACCCATGACCCATGACCCATATGACCCATATGACCCATGACCCATGACCCATGACCCATGACCCATATGACCCATATGACCCATGACCCATGACCCATGACACATGACCCATATGACCCATATGACCCATATGACCCATATGACCCATGACCCATGACCCATGACCCATGACCCATGACCCATATGACCCATGACCCATGACCCAAATGACCCATATGACCCATATGACCCATGACCCATGACCCATGACCCATATGACCCATATGACCCATGACCCATGACCCATGACCCATATGACCCATATGACCCATGACCCATGACCCATGACCCATGACCCATGACCCATGACCCATGACCCATGACTCATGACCCATGACCCATGACCCATGACCCATGACCCATGACCCATGACCCATGACCCATGACCCATGACCCATGACACATGACCCATATGACCCATATGACCCATATGACCCATATGACCCATGACCCATGACCCATGACCCATATGACCCATGACCCATGACCCATATGACCCATATGACCCATATGACCCATGACCCATGACACATATGACCCATATGACCCATGACCAATGACCCATAACCCATATGACCCATATGACCCATGACCCATGACCCATGACCCATGACCCATATGACCCATATGACCCATGACCCATGACCCATGACCCATGACCCATATGACCCATGACCCATGACCCATGACCCATATGACCCATATGACCCATGACCCATGACCCATGACCCATATGACCCATATGACCCATGACCCATGACCCATGACACATGACCCATATGACCCATATGACCCATATGACCCATATGACCCATGACCCATGACCCATGACCCATATGACCCATGACCCATGACCCATATGACCCATATGACCCATATGACCCATGACCCATGACCCATGACCCATATGACCCATATGACCCATGACCCATGACCCATGACCCATGACCCATGACCCATATGACCCATATGACCCATGACCCATGACCCATGACCCATGACCCATGACCCATGACCCATGACCCATGACCCATGACCCATGACCCATGACCCATGACCCATGACCCATGACCCATGACCCATGACCCATGACCCATGACCAATGACCCATGACCCATATGACCCATATGACCCATGACCCATGACCCATGACCCATATGACCCATGACCCATGACCCATGACCCATGACCCATATGACCCATGACCCATGACCCATATGACCCATATGACCCATATGACCCATGACCCATGACCCATGACCCATATGACCCATATGACCCATGACCCATGACCCATGACCCATGACCCATGACCCATGACCCATGACCCATATGACCCATATGACCCATGACCCATGACCCATGACCCATGACCCATGACCCATGACCCATGACCCATGACCCATGACCCATGACCCATGACCCATGACCCATGACCCATGACCCATGACCCATGACCCATGACCCATGACCCATGACCCATGACACATGACCCATATGACCCATATGACCCATATGACCCATATGACCCATGACCCATGACCCATATGACCCATATGACCCATATGACCCATGACCCATGACCCATGACCCATATGACCCATATGACCCATGACCCATGACCCATGACCCATGACCCATGACCCATGACCCATGACCCATATGAGCCATATGACCCATATGACCCATGACCCATGACCCATGACCCATGACCCGTATGACCCATGACCCATGACCCATATGGCCCATGACCCATGACCCATGACCCATGACCCATGACCCATATGACCCATGACCCATGACCCATGACCCATATGACCCATGACCCATGACCCATATGACCCATATGACCCATATGACCCATGACCCATGACCCATGACCCATATGACCCATATGACCCATGACCCATGACCCATGACCCATGACCCATGACCCATGACCCATATGACCCATATGACCCATGACCCATGACCCATGACCCATGACCCATGACCCATGACCCATGACCCATGACCCATGACCCATGACCCATGACCCATGACCCATGACCCATGACCCATGACCCATTACCCATGACCCATGACACATGACCCATATGACCCATATGACCCATATGACCCATATGACCCATGACCCATGACCCATGACCCATATGACCCATGACCCATGACCCATATGACCCATATGACCCATATGACCCATGACCCATGACCCATGACCCATATGACCCATATGACCCATGACCCATGACCCATGACCCATGACCCATGACCCATGACCCATGACTCATGACCCATGACCCATGACCCATATGAGCCATATGACCCATATGACCCATGACCCATGACCCATGACCCACGACCCATGACCCATGACCCGTATGACCCATGACCCATGACCCATATGGCCCATGACCCATGACCCATGACCCATGACCCATATGACCCATGACCCATGACCCATGACCCATGACCCATGACCCATGACCCATATGACCCATATGACCCATGACCCATGACCCATGACCCATGACCCATGACCCATGACCCATGACCCATGACCCATGACCCATGACCCATGACCCATGACCCATGACCCGTGACCCATGACCCATGACCCATGACCCATGACCCATGACCCATGACCCATATGACCCATATGACCCATGACCCATGACCCATATGACCCATATGACCCATGACCAATGACCCATAACCCATATGACCCATATGACCCATGACCCATGACCCATGACCCATGACCCATATGACCCATATGACCCATGACCCATGACCCATGACCCATATGACCCATGACCCATGACCCATGACCCATATGACCCATATGACCCATGACCCATGACCCATGACCCATATGACCCATATGACCCATGACCCATGACCCATGACACATGACCCATATGACCCATATGACCCATATGACCCATATGACCCATGACCCATGACCCATGACCCATATGACCCATGACCCATGACCCATATGACCCATATGACCCATATGACCCATATGACCCATATGACCCATGACCCATGACCCATGACCCATATGACCCATGACCCATGACCCATATGACCCATATGACCCATGACCCATGACCCATGACCCATATGACCCATATGACCCATGACCAATGACCCATAACCCATATGACCCATATGACCCATGACCCATGACCCATGACCCATGACCCATATGACCCATATGACCCATGACCCATGACCCATGACCCATATGACCCATGACCCATGACCCATGACCCATATGACCCATATGACCCATGACCCATGACCCATGACCCATGACCCATATGACCCATATGACCCATGACCCATGACCCATGACACATGACCCATATGACCCATATGACCCATATGACCCATATGACCCATGACCCATGACCCATGACCCATGACCCATGACCCATATGACCCATGACCCATGACCCAAATGACCCATATGACCCATATGACCCATGACCCATGACCCATGACCCATATGACCCATATGACCCATGACCCATGACCCATGACCCATATGACCCATATGACCCATGACCCATGACCCATGACCCATGACCCATGACCCATGACTCATGACCCATGACCCATGACCCATGACCCATGACCCATGACCCATGACCCATGACCCATGACCCATGACCCATGACACATGACCCATATGACCCATATGACCCATATGACCCATATGACCCATGACCCATGACCCATGACCCATATGACCCATGACCCATGACCCATATGACCCATATGACCCATATGACCCATGACCCATGACCCATGACCCATGACCCATATGACCCATATGACCCATGACCCATGACCCATGACCCATGACCCATGACCCATGACCCATGACCCATATGAGCCATATGACCCATATGACCCATGACCCATGACCCATGACCCATGACCCATGACCCATGACCCATGACCCATGACCCATGACCCATGACCCATGACCCATGACCCATGACCCATGACCCATGACCCATGACCCATGACCCATGACCCATGACCCATGACCCATATGACCCATATGACCCATGACCCATGACCCATGACCCATGACCCATATGACCCATATGACCCATGACCAATGACCCATAACCCATATGACCCATATGACCCATGACCCATGACCCATGACCCATATGACCCATATGACCCATGACCCATGACCCATGTGACCCATATGACCCATGACCCATGACCCATGACCCATGACCCATATGACCCATATGACCCGTGACCCATGACCCATGACCCATATGACCCATGACCCATATGACCCATATGACCCATGACCCATGACCCATGACCCATGACCCATGACCCATGACCCATGACCCATGACCCATGACCCATGACCCATGACCCATGACCCATGACCCATGACCCATGACCCATGACCCATGACCCATGACCCATGACCCATGACCCATATGACCCATGACCCATATGACCCATGACCCATGACCCATGACCCATATGACCCATTTGACCCGTGACCCATGACCCATGACCCATGTGACCCATATGACGCATGACCCATGACCCATGACCCATGACCCATGACCCATGACCCATGACCCATGACCCATGACCCATGACCCATGACCCATGACCCATGACCCATGACCCATGACCCATGACCCATGACCCATGACCCATGACCCATGACACATGACCCATGACCCATATGACCCATATGACCCATGACCCATGACCCATGACCCATATGACCCATATGACCCATGACCCATGACCCATGACCCATGACCCATGACCCATGACCCATGACCCATGACCCATGACCCATGACCCATGACCCATGACCCATGACCCATGACCCATGACCCATGACCCATGACCCATGACCCATGACCCATATGACCCATATGACCCATGACCCATGACCCATGACACATATGACCCATATGACCCATGACCAATGACCCATAACCCATATGACCCATATGACCCATGACCCATGACCCATGACCCATATGACCCATATGACCCATGACCCATGACCCATGACCCATGACCCATATGACCCATGACCCATGACCCATGACCCATATGACCCATATGACCCATGACCCATGACCCATGACCCATATGACCCATATGACCCATGACCCATGACCCATGACACATGACCCATATGACCCATATGACCCATATGACCCATATGACCCATGACCCATGACCCATGACCCATATGACCCATGACCCATGACCCATATGACCCATATGACCCATATGACCCATGACCCATGACCCATGACCCATATGACCCATATGACCCATGACCCATGACCCATGACCCATGACCCATGACCCATATGACCCATATGACCCATGACCCATGACCCATGACCCATGACCCATGACCCATGACCCATGACCCATGACCCATGACCCATGACCCATGACCCATGACCCATGACCCATGACCCATGACCCATGACCCATGACCCATGACCCATGACCAATGACCCATGACCCATATGACCCATATGACCCATGACCCATGACCCATGACCCATATGACCCATGACCCATGACCCATGACCCATGACCCATATGACCCATGACCCATGACCCATATGACCCATATGACCCATATGACCCATGACCCATGACCCATGACCCATATGACCCATATGACCCATGACCCATGACCCATGACCCATGACCCATGACCCATGACCCATGACCCATGACCCATATGACCCATATGACCCATGACCCATGACCCATGACCCATGACCCATGACCCATGACCCATGACCCATGACCCATGACCCATGACCCATGACCCATGACCCATGACCCATGACCCATGACCCATGACCCATGACCCATGACACATGACCCATATGACCCATATGACCCATATGACCCATATGACCCATGACCCATGACCCATGACCCATATGACCCATGACCCATGACCCATGACCCATGACCCATGACCCATGACCCATGACCCATGACCCATGACCCATGACCCATGACCCATGACCCATGACCCATGACGCATGACCCATGACCCATGACCCATGACCCATATGACCCATGACCCATGACCCATGACCCATATGACCCATGACCCATGACCCATATGACCCATATGATCCATATGACCCATGACCCATGACCCATGACCCATATGACCCATATGACCCATGACCCATGACCCATGACCCATGACCCATGACCCATGACCCATGACCCATGACCCATGACCCATATGACCCATATGACCCATGACCCATGACCCATATGACCCATATGACCCATGACCAATGACCCATAACCCATATGACCCATATGACCCATGACCCATGACCCATGACCCATATGACCCATATGACCCATGACCCATGACCCATGACCCATATGACCCATGACCCATTACCCATGACCCATATGACCCATATGACCCATGACCCATGACCCATGACCCATATGACCCATATGACCCATGACCCATGACCCATGACACATGACCCATATGACCCATATGACCCATATGACCCATATGACCCATAACCCATGACCCATGACCCATATGACCCATGACCCATGACCCATATGACCCATATGACCCATATGACCCATATGACCCATATGACCCATGACCCATGACCCATGACCCATATGACCCATGACCCATGACCCATATGACCCATATGACCCATGACCCATATGACCCATGACCCATGACCCATGACCCATATGACCCATATGACCCATGACCCATGACCCATGACCCATATGACCCATATGACCCATGACCCATTACCCATGACACATGACCCATATGACCCATATGACCCATATGACCCATATGACCCATGACCCATGACCCATGACCCATATGACCCATGACCCATGACCCATATGACCCATATGACCCATATGACCCATGACCCATGACCCATGACCCATATGACCCATATGACCCATGACCCATGACCCATGACCCATATGACCCATATGACCCATGACCCATGACCCATGACCCATGACCCATGACCCATGACCCATGACCCATGACTCATGACCCATGACCCATGACCCATGACCCATGACCCATGACCCATGACCCATGACCCATGACCCATGACCCATGACACATGACCCATATGACCCATATGACCCATATGACCCATATGACCCATGACCCATGACCCATGACCCATATGACCCATGACCCATGACCCATATGACCCATATGACCCATATGACCCATGACCCATGACCCATGTCCCATATGACCCATATGACCCATGACCCATGACCCATGACCCATGACCCATGACCCATGACCCATATGAGCCATATGACCCATATGACCCATGACCCATGACCCATGACCCATGACCCATGACCCATGACCCGTATGACCCATGACCCATGACCCATATGGCCCATGACCCATGACCCATGACCCATGACCCATATGACCCATGACCCATGACCCATGACCCATGACCCATGACCCATGACCCATGACCCATGACCCATGACCCATGACCCATGACCCATGACCCATGACCCATGACCCATGACCCATATGACCCATATGACCCATGACCCATGACCCATGACCCATGACCCATGACCCATGACCCGTATGACCCATGACCCATGACCCATATGGCCCATGACCCATGACCCATGACCCATGACCCATATGACCCATTTGACCCGTGACCCATGACCCATGACCCATATGACCCACATGACCCATGACCCATATGACCCATATGACGCATGACCCATGACCCATGACCCATGACCCATGACCCATGACCCATGACCCATGACACATGACCCATATGACCCATACGACCCATATGACCCATATGACCCATGACCCATGACCCATGACCCATGACCCATGACCCATATGACCCATGACCCATGACCCATGACCCATATGACACATATGACCCATATGACCCATGACCCATGACCCATGACCCATGACCCATGACCCATGACCCATGACCCATGACCCATGACCCATGACCCATGTGACCCATATGACCCATGACCCATGACCCATGACCCATGACCCATATGACCCATTTGACCCGTGACCCATGACCCATGACCCATATGACCCATATGACCCATGACCCATATGACCCATATGACGCATGACCCATGACCCATGACCCATGACCCATGACCCATGACACATGACCCATATGACCCATACGACCCATATGACCCATATGACCCATGACCCATGACCCATGACCCATGACCCATGACCCATATGACCCATGACCCATGACCCATGACCCATATGACCCATATGACCCATATGACCCATGACCCATGACCCATGACCCATGACCCATGACCCATGACCCATGACCCATGACCCATGACCCATGACCCATGACCCATGACCCATGACCCATGACCCATGACACATGACCCATATGACCCATATGACCCATATGACCCATATGACCCATGACCCATGACCCATGACCCATATGACCCATGACCCATGACCCATATGACCCATATGACCCATATGACCCATGACCCATGACCCATGACCCATATGACCCATATGACCCATGACCCATGACCCATGACCCATGACCCATGACCCATGACCCATGACCCATGACCCATGACCCATGACCCATGACCCATGACCCATGACCCATGACCCATGACCCATGACCCATGACCCATGACCCATGACCCATATGACCCATGACCCATGACCCATGACCCATGACCCATATGACCCATTTGACCCGTGACCCATGACCCATGACCCATGTGACCCATATGACGCATGACCCATGACCCATGACCCATGACCCATGACCCTTGACCCATGACCCATGACCCATGACCCATGACCCATGACCCATGACCCATGACCCATGACCCATGACCCATGACCCATGACCCATGACCCATGACCCATGACCCATGACCCATGACCCATGACCCATATGACCCATATGACCCATGACCCATGACCCATGACCCATATGACCCATATGACCCATGACCCATGACCCATGACCCATGACCCATGACCCATGACCCATGACCCATGACCCATGACCCATGACCCATGACCCATGACCCATGACCCATGACCCATGACCCATGACCCATATGACCCATATGACCCATGACCCATGACCCATGACCCATATGACCCATATGACCCATGACCAATGACCCATAACCCATATGACCCATATGACCCATGACCCATGACCCATGACCCATATGACCCATATGACCCATGACCCATGACCCATGACCCATGACCCATATGACCCATGACCCATGACCCATGACCCATATGACCCATATGACCCATGACCCATGACCCATGACCCATATGACCCATATGACCCATGACCCATGACCCATGACACATGACCCATATGACCCATATGACCCATATGACCCATATGACCCATGACCCATGACCCATGACCCATATGACCCATGACCCATATGACCCATATGACCCATATGACCCATATGACCCATGACCCATGACCCATGACCCATATGACCCATATGACCCATGTCCCATGACCCATGACCCATGACCCATGACCCATATGACCCATATGACCCATGACCCATGACCCATGACCCATGACCCATGACCCATGACCCATGACCCATGACCCATGACCCATGACCCATGACCCATGACCCATGACCCATGACCCATGACCCATGACCCATGACACATGACCCATATGACCCATATGACCCATATGACCCATATGACCCATGACCCACGACCCATGACCCATATGACCCATGACCCATGACCCATATGACCCATATGACCCATATGACCCATGACCCATGACCCATGACCCATATGACCCATATGACCCATGACCCATGACCCATGACCCATGACCCATGACCCATGACCCATGACCCATGACCCATATGAGCCATATGACCCATATGACCCATGACCCATGACCCATGACCCATGACCCATGACCCGTATGACCCATGACCCATGACCCATATGGCCCATGACCCATGACCCATGACCCATGACCCATGACCCATATGACCCATGACCCATGACCCATGACCCATATGACCCATGACCCATGACCCATATGACCCATATGACCCATATGACCCATGACCCATGACCCATGACCCATATGACCCATATGACCCATGACCCATGACCCATGACCCATGACCCATGACCCATGACCCATGACCCATATGACCCATATGACCCATGACCCATGACCCATGACCCATGACCCATGACCCATGACCCATGACCCATGACCCATGACCCATGACCCATGACCCATGACCCATGACCCATGACCCATGACCCATGACCCATTACCCATGACCCATGACACATGACCCATATGACCCATATGACCCATATGACCCATATGACCCATGACCCATGACCCATGACCCATATGACCCATGACCCATGACCCATATGACCCATATGACCCATATGACCCATGACCCATGACCCATGACCCATATGACCCATATGACCCATGACCCATGACCCATGACCCATGACCCATGACCCATGACCCATGACTCATGACCCATGACCCATGACCCATATGAGCCATATGACCCATATGACCCATGACCCATGACCCATGACCCACGACCCATGACCCATGACCCGTATGACCCATGACCCATGACCCATATGGCCCATGACCCATGACCCATGACCCATGACCCATATGACCCATGACCCATGACCCATGACCCATGACCCATGACCCATGACCCATATGACCCATATGACCCATGACCCATGACCCATGACCCATGACCCATGACCCATGACCCATGACCCATGACCCATGACCCATGACCCGTGACCCATGACCCATGACCCATGACCCATGACCCATGACCCATGACCCATATGACCCATATGACCCATGACCCATGACCCATATGACCCATATGACCCATGACCAATGACCCATAACCCATATGACCCATATGACCCATGACCCATGACCCATGACCCATATGACCCATATGACCCATGACCCATGACCCATGACCCATATGACCCATGACCCATGACCCATGACCCATATGACCCATATGACCCATGACCCATGACCCATGACCCATATGACCCATATGACCCATGACCCATGACCCATGACACATGACCCATATGACCCATATGACCCATATGACCCATATGACCCATGACCCATGACCCATGACCCATATGACCCATGACCCATGACCCATATGACCCATATGACCCATATGACCCATATGACCCATATGACCCATGACCCATGACCCATGACCCATATGACCCATGACCCATGACCCATATGACCCATATGACCCATGACCCATGACCCATGACCCATATGACCCATATGACCCATGACCAATGACCCATAACCCATATGACCCATATGACCCATGACCCATGACCCATGACCCATGACCCATATGACCCATATGACCCATGACCCATGACCCATGACCCATATGACCCATGACCCATGACCCATGACCCATATGACCCATATGACCCATGACCCATGACCCATGACCCATGACCCATAGGACCCATATGACCCATGACCCATGACCCATGACACATGACCCATATGACCCATATGACCCATATGACCCATATGACCCATGACCCATGACCCATGACCCATGACCCATGACCCATATGACCCATGACCCATGACCCAAATGACCCATATGACCCATATGACCCATGACCCATGACCCATGACCCATATGACCCATATGACCCATGACCCATGACCCATGACCCATATGACCCATATGACCCATGACCCATGACCCATGACCCATGACCCATGACCCATGACCCATGACCCATGACTCATGACCCATGACCCATGACCCATGACCCATGACCCATGACCCATGACCCATGACCCATGACCCATGACCCATGACACATGACCCATATGACCCATATGACCCATATGACCCATATGACCCATGACCCATGACCCATGACCCATATGACCCATGACCCATGACCCATATGACCCATATGACCCATATGACCCATGACCCATGACCCATGACCCATGACCCATATGACCCATATGACCCATGACCCATGACCCATGACCCATGACCCATGACCCATGACCCATGACCCATGACCCATATGAGCCATATGACCCATATGACCCATGACCCATGACCCATGACCCATGACCCATGACCCATGACCCATGACCCATGACCCATGACCCATGACCCATGACCCATGACCCATGACCCATGACCCATGACCCATGACCCATGACCCATGACCCATATGACCCATATGACCCATGACCCATGACCCATGACCCATGACCCATATGACCCATATGACCCATGACCAATGACCCATAACCCATATGACCCATATGACCCATGACCCATGACCCATGACCCATATGACCCATATGACCCATGACCCATGACCCATGTGACCCATATGACCCATGACCCATGACCCATGACCCATGACCCATGACCCATATGACCCATATGACCCGTGACCCATGACCCATGACCCATATGACCCATGACCCATATGACCCATATGACCCATGACCCATGACCCATGACCCATGACCCATGACCCATGACCCATGACCCATGACCCATGACCCATGACCCATGACCCATGACCCATGACCCATGACCCATGACCCATGACCCATGACCCATGACCCATATGACCCATGACCCATATGACCCATGACCCATGACCCATGACCCATATGACCCATTTGACCCGTGACCCATGACCCATGACCCATGTGACCCATATGACGCATGACCCATGACCCATGACCCATGACCCATGACCCATGACCCATGACCCATGACCCATGACCCATGACCCATGACCCATGACCCATGACCCATGACCCATGACCCATGACCCATGACCCATGACCCATGACCCATGACCCATGACCCATGACCCATGACCCATGACCCATGACCCATGACCCATGACCCATGACCCATGACCCATGACCCATGACCCATGACCCATGACACATGACCCATGACCCATATGACCCATATGACCCATGACCCATGACCCATGACCCATATGACCCATATGACCCATGACCCATGACCCATGACCCATGACCCATGACCCATGACCCATGACCCATGACCCATGACCCATGACCCATGACCCATGACCCATGACCCATGACCCATGACCCATGACCCATGACCCATGACCCATGACCCATATGACCCATATGACCCATGACCCATGACCCATGACACATATGACCCATATGACCCATGACCAATGACCCATAACCCATATGACCCATATGACCCATGACCCATGACCCATGACCCATATGACCCATATGACCCATGACCCATGACCCATGACCCATGACCCATATGACCCATGACCCATGACCCATGACCCATATGACCCATATGACCCATGACCCATGACCCATGACCCATATGACCCATATGACCCATGACCCATGACCCATGACACATGACCCATATGACCCATATGACCCATATGACCCATATGACCCATGACCCATGACCCATGACCCATATGACCCATGACCCATGACCCATATGACCCATATGACCCATATGACCCATGACCCATGACCCATGACCCATATGACCCATATGACCCATGACCCATGACCCATGACCCATGACCCATGACCCATGACCCATATGACCCATATGACCCATGACCCATGACCCATGACCCATGACCCATGACCCATGACCCATGACCCATGACCCATGACCCATGACCCATGACCCATGACCCATGACCCATGACCCATGACCCATGACCCATGACCCATGACCAATGACCCATGACCCATATGACCCATATGACCCATGACCCATGACCCATGACCCATATGACCCATGACCCATGACCCATGACCCATGACCCATATGACCCATGACCCATGACCCATATGACCCATATGACCCATATGACCCATGACCCATGACCCATGACCCATATGACCCATATGACCCATGACCCATGACCCATGACCCATGACCCATGACCCATGACCCATGACCCATATGACCCATATGACCCATGACCCATGACCCATGACCCATGACCCATGACCCATGACCCATGACCCATGACCCATGACCCATGACCCATGACCCATGACCCATGACCCATGACCCATGACCCATGACCCATGACCCATGACCCATGACCCATGACCCATGACACATGACCCATATGACCCATATGACCCATATGACCCATATGACCCATGACCCATGACCCATGACCCATATGACCCATGACCCATGACCCATGACCCATGACCCATGACCCATGACCCATGACCCATGACCCATGACCCATGACCCATGACCCATGACCCATGACCCATGACCCATGACCCATGACCCATGACCCATGACCCATATGACCCATGACCCATGACCCATGACCCATATGACCCATGACCCATGACCCATATGACCCATATGATCCATATGACCCATGACCCATGACCCATGACCCATATGACCCATATGACCCATGACCCATGACCCATGACCCATGACCCATGACCCATGACCCATGACCCATGACCCATGACCCATATGACCCATATGACCCATGACCCATGACCCATATGACCCATATGACCCATGACCAATGACCCATAACCCATATGACCCATATGACCCATGACCCATGACCCATGACCCATATGACCCATATGACCCATGACCCATGACCCATGACCCATATGACCCATGACCCATTACCCATGACCCATATGACCCATATGACCCATGACCCATGACCCATGACCCATATGACCCATATGACCCATGACCCATGACCCATGACACATGACCCATATGACCCATATGACCCATATGACCCATATGACCCATAACCCATGACCCATGACCCATATGACCCATGACCCATGACCCATATGACCCATATGACCCATATGACCCATATGACCCATATGACCCATGACCCATGACCCATGACCCATATGACCCATGACCCATGACCCATATGACCCATATGACCCATGACCCATGACCCATGACCCATATGACCCATATGACCCATGACCAATGACCCATAACCCATATGACCCATATGACCCATGACCCATGACCCATGACCCATATGACCCATATGACCCATGACCCATGACCCATGACCCATGACCCATATGACCCATATGACCCATGACCCATGACCCATGACCCATATGACCCATATGACCCATGACCCATTACCCATGACACATGACCCATATGACCCATATGACCCATATGACCCATATGACCCATATGACCCATGACCCATGACCCATGACCCATATGACCCATGACCCATGACCCATATGACCCATATGACCCATATGACCCATGACCCATGACCCATGACCCATATGACCCATATGACCCATGACCCATGACCCATGACCCATATGACCCATATGACCCATGACCCATGACCCATGACCCATGACCCATGACCCATGACCCATGACCCATGACTCATGACCCATGACCCATGACCCATGACCCATGACCCATGACCCATGACCCATGACCCATGACCCATGACCCATGACACATGACCCATATGAGCCATATGACCCATATGACCCATGACCCATGACCCATGACCCATGACCCATGACCCGTATGACCCATGACCCATGACCCATATGGCCCATGACCCATGACCCATGACCCATGACCCATGACCCATATGACCCATGACCCATGACCCATGACCCATATGACCCATGACCCATGACCCATATGACCCATATGACCCATATGACCCATGACCCATGACCCATGACCCATATGACCCATATGACCCATGACCCATGACCCATGACCCATGACCCATGACCCATGACCCATATGACCCATATGACCCATGACCCATGACCCATGACCCATGACCCATGACCCATGACCCATGACCCATGACCCATGACCCATGACCCATGACCCATGACCCATGACCCATGACCCATGACCCATTACCCATGACCCATGACACATGACCCATATGACCCATATGACCCATATGACCCATATGACCCATGACCCATGACCCATGACCCATATGACCCATGACCCATGACCCATATGACCCATATGACCCATATGACCCATGACCCATGACCCATGACCCATATGACCCATATGACCCATGACCCATGACCCATGACCCATGACCCATGACCCATGACCCATGACTCATGACCCATGACCCATGACCCATATGAGCCATATGACCCATATGACCCATGACCCATGACCCATGACCCACGACCCATGACCCATGACCCGTATGACCCATGACCCATGACCCATATGGCCCATGACCCATGACCCATGACCCATGACCCATATGACCCATGACCCATGACCCATGACCCATGACCCATGACCCATGACCCATATGACCCATATGACCCATGACCCATGACCCATGACCCATGACCCATGACCCATGACCCATGACCCATGACCCATGACCCATGACCCATGACCCATGACCCATGACCCGTGACCCATGACCCATGACCCATGACCCATGACCCATGACCCATGACCCATATGACCCATATGACCCATGACCCATGACCCATATGACCCATATGACCCATGACCAATGACCCATAACCCATATGACCCATATGACCCATGACCCATGACCCATGACCCATATGACCCATATGACCCATGACCCATGACCCATGACCCATATGACCCATGACCCATGACCCATGACCCATATGACCCATATGACCCATGACCCATGACCCATGACCCATATGACCCATATGACCCATGACCCATGACCCATGACACATGACCCATATGACCCATATGACCCATATGACCCATATGACCCATAACCCATGACCCATGACCCATGACCCATGACCCATGACCCATGACCCATGACCCATGACCCATGACCCATGACCCATGACCCATGACCCATGACCCATGACCCATATGACCCATATGACCCATGACCCATGACCCATGACCCATGACCCATATGACCCATATGACCCATATGACCCATGACCCATAACCCATATGACCCATATGACCCATGACCCATGACCCATGACCCATGACCCATGACCCATGACCCATGACCCATGTGACCCATATGACCCATGACCCATGACCCATGACCCATGACCCATATGACCCATATGACCCGTGACCCATGACCCATGACCCATATGACCCATGACCCATATGACCCATATGACCCATGACCCATGACCCATGACCCATGACCCATGACCCATGACCCATGACCCATGACCCATGACCCATGACCCATGACCCATGACCCATGACCCATGACCCATGACCCATGACCCATGACCCATGACCCATATGACCCATGACCCATATGACCCATGACCCATGACCCATGACCCATATGACCCATTTGACCCGTGACCCATGACCCATGACCCATGTGACCCATATGACGCATGACCCATGACCCATGACCCATGACCCATGACCCATGACCCATGACCCATGACCCATGACCCATGACCCATGACCCATGACCCATGACCCATGACCCATGACCCATGACCCATGACCCATGACACATGACCCATGACCCATATGACCCATATGACCCATGACCCATGACCCATGACCCATATGACCCATATGACCCATGACCCATGACCCATGACCCATGACCCATGACCCATGACCCATGACCCATGACCCATGACCCATGACCCATGACCCATGACCCATGACCCATATGACCCATATGACCCATGACCCATGACCCATGACCCATGACCCATATGACCCATATGACCCATATGACCCATGACCCATAACCCATATGACCCATATGACCCATGACCCATGACCCATGACCCATGACCCATGACCCATGACCCATGACCCATGTGACCCATATGACCCATGACCCATGACCCATGACCCATGACCCATATGACCCATATGACCCGTGACCCATGACCCATGACCCATATGACCCATGACCCATATGACCCATATGACCCATGACCCATGACCCATGACCCATGACCCATGACCCATGACCCATGACCCGTATGACCCATGACCCATGACCCATATGGCCCATGACCCATGACCCATGACCCATGACCCATATGACCCATGACCCATGACCCATGACCCATGACCCATGACCCATGACCCATATGACCCATATGACCCATGACCCATGACCCATGACCCATGACCCATGACCCATGACCCATGACCCATGACCCATGACCCATGACCCATGACCCATGACCCATGACCCGTGACCCATGACCCATGACCCATGACCCATGACCCATGACCCATGACCCATATGACCCATATGACCCATGACCCATGACCCATATGACCCATATGACCCATGACCAATGACCCATAACCCATATGACCCATATGACCCATGACCCATGACCCATGACCCATATGACCCATATGACCCATGACCCATGACCCATGACCCATATGACCCATGACCCATGACCCATGACCCATATGACCCATATGACCCATGACCCATGACCCATGACCCATATGACCCATATGACCCATGACCCATGACCCATGACACATGACCCATATGACCCATATGACCCATATGACCCATATGACCCATAACCCATGACCCATGACCCATGACCCATGACCCATGACCCATGACCCATGACCCATGACCCATGACCCATGACCCATGACCCATGACCCATGACCCATGACCCATATGACCCATATGACCCATGACCCATGACCCATGACCCATGACCCATATGACCCATATGACCCATATGACCCATGACCCATAACCCATATGACCCATATGACCCATGACCCATGACCCATGACCCATGACCCATGACCCATGACCCATGACCCATGTGACCCATATGACCCATGACCCATGACCCATGACCCATGACCCATATGACCCATATGACCCGTGACCCATGACCCATGACCCATATGACCCATGACCCATATGACCCATATGACCCATGACCCATGACCCATGACCCATGACCCATGACCCATGACCCATGACCCATGACCCATGACCCATGACCCATGACCCATGACCCATGACCCATGACCCATGACCCATGACCCATGACCCATATGACCCATGACCCATATGACCCATGACCCATGACCCATGACCCATATGACCCATTTGACCCGTGACCCATGACCCATGACCCATGTGACCCATATGACGCATGACCCATGACCCATGACCCATGACCCATGACCCATGACCCATGACCCATGACCCATGACCCATGACCCATGACCCATGACCCATGACCCATGACCCATGACCCATGACCCATGACCCATGACACATGACCCATGACCCATATGACCCATATGACCCATGACCCATGACCCATGACCCATATGACCCATATGACCCATGACCCATGACCCATGACCCATGACCCATGACCCATGACCCATGACCCATGACCCATGACCCATGACCCATGACCCATGACCCATGACCCATGACCCATGACCCATGACCCATGACCCATGACCCATGACCCATGACCCATATGACCCATATGACCCATGACCCATGACCCATGACACATATGACCCATATGACCCATGACCAATGACCCATAACCCATATGACCCATATGACCCATGACCCATGACCCATGACCCATATGACCCATATGACCCATGACCCATGACCCATGACCCATGACCCATATGACCCATGACCCATGACCCATGACCCATATGACCCATATGACCCATGACCCATGACCCATGACCCATATGACCCATATGACCCATGACCCATGACCCATGACACATGACCCATATGACCCATATGACCCATATGACCCATATGACCCATGACCCATGACCCATGACCCATATGACCCATGACCCATGACCCATATGACCCATATGACCCATATGACCCATGACCCATGACCCATGACCCATATGACCCATATGACCCATGACCCATGACCCATGACCCATGACCCATGACCCATATGACCCATATGACCCATGACCCATGACCCATGACCCATGACCCATGACCCATGACCCATGACCCATGACCCATGACCCATGACCCATGACCCATGACCCATGACCCATGACCCATGACCCATGACCCATGACCCATGACCCATGACCCATGACCCATGACCCATGACCAATGACCCATGACCCATATGACCCATATGACCCATGACCCATGACCCATGACCCATATGACCCATGACCCATGACCCATGACCCATGACCCATGACCCATATGACCCATGACCCATGACCCATATGACCCATATGACCCATATGACCCATGACCCATGACCCATGACCCATATGACCCATATGACCCATGACCCATGACCCATGACCCATGACCCATGACCCATGACCCATGACCCATATGACCCATATGACCCATGACCCATGACCCATGACCCATGACCCATGACCCATGACCCATGACCCATGACCCATGACCCATGACCCATGACCCATGACCCATGACCCATGACCCATGACCCATGACCCATGACCCATGACACATGACCCATATGACCCATATGACCCATATGACCCATATGACCCATGACCCATGACCCATATGACCCATATGACCCATATGACCCATGACCCATGACCCATGACCCATATGACCCATATGACCCATGACCCATGACCCATGACCCATGACCCATGACCCATGACCCATGACCCATGACCCATGACCCATATGAGCCATATGACCCATATGACCCATGACCCATGACCCATGACCCATGACCCATGACCCGTATGACCCATGACCCATGACCCATATGGCCCATGACCCATAACCCATGACCCATGACCCATGACCCATATGACCCATGACCCATGACCCATGACCCATATGACCCATGACCCATGACCCATATGACCCATATGACCCATATGACCCATGACCCATGACCCATGACCCATATGACCCATATGACCCATGACCCATGACCCATGACCCATGACCCATGACCCATGACCCATATGACCCATATGACCCATGACCCATGACCCATGACCCATGACCCATGGCCCATGACCCATGACCCATGACCCATGACCCATGACCCATGACCCATGACCCATGACCCATGACCCATGACCCATTACCCATGACCCATGACACATGACCCATATGACCCATATGACCCATATGACCCATATGACCCATGACCCATGACCCATGACCCATGACCCATGACCCATGACCCATGACCCATGACCCATGACCCATGACCCATGACCCATGACCCATGACCCATATGACCCATATGACCCATGACCCATGACCCATGACCCATGACCCATATGACCCATATGACCCATGACCAATGACCCATGACCCATGACCCATGACCCATGACCCATATGACCCATGACCCATGACCCATGACCCATGACCCATATGACCCATGACCCATGACCCATATGACCCATATGACCCATATGACCCATGACCCATGACCCATGACCCATATGACCCATATGACCCATGACCCATGACCCATGACCCATGACCCATGACCCATGACCCATGACCCATATGACCCATATGACCCATGACCCATGACCCATGACCCATGACCCATGACCCATGACCCATGACCCATGACCCATGACCCATGACCCATGACCCATGACCCATGACCCATGACCCATGACCCATGACCCATGACCCATGACACATGACCCATATGACCCATATGACCCATATGACCCATATGACCCATGACCCATGACCCATGACCCATATGACCCATGACCCATGACCCATGACCCATGACCCATGACCCATGACCCATGACCCATGACCCATGACCCATGACCCATGACCCATGACCCATGACCCATGACCCATGACCCATGACCCATGACCCATATGACCCATGACCCATGACCCATGACCCATATGACCCATGACCCATGACCCATATGACCCATATGATCCATATGACCCATGACCCATGACCCATGACCCATATGACCCATATGACCCATGACCCATGACCCATGACCCATGACCCATGACCCATGACCCATGACCCATGACCCATGACCCATATGACCCATATGACCCATGACCCATGACCCATATGACCCATATGACCCATGACCAATGACCCATAACCCATATGACCCATATGACCCATGACCCATGACCCATGACCCATATGACCCATATGACCCATGACCCATGACCCATGACCCATATGACCCATGACCCATTACCCATGACCCATATGACCCATATGACCCATGACCCATGACCCATGACCCATATGACCCATATGACCCATGACCCATGACCCATGACCCATGACACATGACCCATATGACCCATATGACCCATATGACCCATATGACCCATAACCCATGACCCATGACCCATATGACCCATGACCCATGACCCATATGACCCATATGACCCATATGACCCATATGACCCATATGACCCATGACCCATGACCCATGACCCATATGACCCATGACCCATGACCCATGACCCATATGACCCATGACCCATGACCCATGACCCATATGACCCATATGACCCATGACCCATGACCCATGACCCATATGACCCATATGACCCATGACCCATTACCCATGACACATGACCCATATGACCCATATGACCCATGACCCATATGACCCATGACCCATGACCCATGACCCATATGACCCATATGACCCATGACCCATGACCCATGACCCATGACCCATGACCCATGACCCATGACCCATATGACCCATATGACCCATGACCCATGACCCATGACCCATGACCCATGACCCGTATGACCCATGACCCATGACCCATATGGCCCATGACCCATGACCCATGACCCATGACCCATATGACCCATTTGACCCGTGACCCATGACCCATGACCCATGACCCGTATGACCCATGACCCATGACCCATATGGCCCATGACCCATGACCCATGACCCATGACCCATATGACCCATTTGACCCGTGACCCATGACCCATGACCCATATGACCCACATGACCCATGACCCATATGACCCATATGACGCATGACCCATGACCCATGACCCATGACCCATGACCCATGACCCATGACCCATGACCCATGACACATGACCCATATGACCCATATGACCCATGACCCATGACCCATGACCCATGACCCATGACCCATGACCCATGACCCATGACCCATATGACCCATATGACCCATATGACCCATATGACCCATGACCCATATGACCCATGACCCATGACCCATATGACCCATATGACCCATGACCCATATGACCCATGACCCATGACCCATGACCCATATGACCCATATGACCCATGACCCATGACCCATGACCCATGACCCATGACCCATGACCCATGACCCATATGACCCATATGACCCATGACCCATGACCCATGACCCATGACCCATGACCCATGACCCGTATGACCCATGACCCATGACCCATATGGCCCATGACCCATGACCCATGACCCATGACCCATATGACCCATTTGACCCGTGACCCATGACCCATGACCCATATGACCCACATGACCCATGACCCATATGACCCATATGACGCATGACCCATGACCCATGACCCATGACCCATGACCCATGACCCATGACCCATGACACATGACCCATGACCCATGACCCATATGACCCATATGACCCATGACCCATGACCCATGACCCATGACCCATGACCCATGACCCATGACCCATGACCCATATGACCCATATGACCCATATGACCCATATGACCCATGACCCATATGACCCATGACCCATGACCCATATGACCCATATGACCCATGACCCATATGACCCATGACCCATGACCCATGACCCATATGACCCATATGACCCATGACCCATGACCCATGACCCATGACCCATGACCCATGACCCATGACCCATATGACCCATATGACCCATGACCCATGACCCATGACCCATGACCCATGACCCATGACCCGTATGACCCATGACCCATGACCCATATGGCCCATGACCCATGACCCATGACCCATGACCCATATGACCCATTTGACCCGTGACCCATGACCCATGACCCATATGACCCACATGACCCATGACCCATATGACCCATATGACGCATGACCCATGACCCATGACCCATGACCCATGACCCATGACCCATGACCCATGACACATGACCCATATGACCCATACGACCCATATGACCCATATGACCCATGACCCATGACCCATGACCCATGACCCATATGACCCATGACCCATGACCCATGACCCATATGACACATATGACCCATATGACCCATGACCCATGACCCATGACCCATGACCCATGACCCATGACCCATGACCCATGACCCATGACCCATGACCCATGTGACCCATATGACCCATGACCCATGACCCATGACCCATGACCCATATGACCCATTTGACCCGTGACCCATGACCCATGACCCATATGACCCATATGACCCATGACCCATATGACCCATATGACGCATGACCCATGACCCATGACCCATGACCCATGACCCATGACACATGACCCATATGACCCATACGACCCATATGACCCATATGACCCATGACCCATGACCCATGACCCATGACCCATGACCCATATGACCCATGACCCATGACCCATGACCCATATGACCCATATGACCCATATGACCCATGACCCATGACCCATGACCCATGACCCATGACCCATGACCCATGACCCATGACCCATGACCCATGACCCATGACCCATGACCCATGACCCATGACCCATGACACATGACCCATATGACCCATATGACCCATATGACCCATATGACCCATGACCCATGACCCATGACCCATATGACCCATGACCCATGACCCATATGACCCATATGACCCATATGACCCATGACCCATGACCCATGACCCATATGACCCATATGACCCATGACCCATGACCCATGACCCATGACCCATGACCCATGACCCATGACCCATGACCCATGACCCATGACCCATGACCCATGACCCATGACCCATGACCCATGACCCATGACCCATGACCCATGACCCATGACCCATGACCCATGACCCATGACCCATATGACCCATGACCCATGACCCATGAGCCATGACCCATATGACCCATTTGACCCGTGACCCATGACCCATGACCCATGTGACCCATATGACGCATGACCCATGACCCATGACCCATGACCCATGACCCTTGACCCATGACCCATGACCCATGACCCATGACCCATGACCCATGACCCATGACCCATGACCCATGACCCATGACCCATGACCCATGACCCATGACCCATGACCCATGACCCATGACCCATGACCCATGACCCATGACCCATGACCCATATGACCCATATGACCCATGACCCATGACCCATGACCCATATGACCCATATGACCCATGACCCATGACCCATGACCCATGACCCATGACCCATGACCCATGACCCATGACCCATGACCCATGACCCATGACCCATGACCCATGACCCATGACCCATGACCCATGACCCATGACCCATGACCCATGACCCATATGACCCATGACCCATGACCCATGACCCATATGACCCATATGACCCATATGACCCATGACCCATGACCCATGACCCATGACCCATGACCCATGACCCATGACCCATGACCCATGACCCATGACCCATGACCCATGACCCATGACCCATGACCCATGACACATGACCCATATGACCCATATGACCCATGACCCATGACCCATGACCCATATGACCCATATGACCCATGACCCATGACCCATGACCCATGACCCATGACCCATGACCCATGACCCATGACCCATGACCCATGACCCATGACCCATGACCCATGACCCATGACCCATGACCCATGACCCATGACCCATGACCCATGACCCATGACCCATGACCCATGACCCATATGACCCATGACCCATGACCCATGACCCATGACCCATATGACCCATTTGACCCGTGACCCATGACCCATGACCCATGTGACCCATATGACGCATGACCCATGACCCATGACCCATGACCCATGACCCTTGACCCATGACCCATGACCCATGACCCATGACCCATGACCCATGACCCATGACCCATGACCCATGACCCATGACCCATGACCCATGACCCATGACCCATGACCCATGACCCATGACCCATATGACCCATATGACCCATGACCCATGACCCATGACCCATATGACCCATATGACCCATGACCCATGACCCATGACCCATGACCCATGACCCATGACCCATGACCCATGACCCATGACCCATGACCCATGACCCATGACCCATGACCCATGACCCATGACCCATGACCCATGACCCATGACCCATATGACCCATATGACCCATGACCCATGACCCATGACCCATATGACCCATATGACCCATGACCAATGACCCATAACCCATATGACCCATATGACCCATGACCCATGACCCATGACCCATATGACCCATATGACCCATGACCCATGACCCATGACCCATGACCCATATGACCCATGACCCATGACCCATGACCCATATGACCCATATGACCCATGACCCATGACCCATGACCCATATGACCCATATGACCCATGACCCATGACCCATGACACATGACCCATATGACCCATATGACCCATATGACCCATATGACCCATGACCCATGACCCATGACCCATATGACCCATGACCCATATGACCCATATGACCCATATGACCCATATGACCCATGACCCATGACCCATGACCCATATGACCCATATGACCCATGTCCCATGACCCATGACCCATGACCCATGACCCATATGACCCATATGACCCATGACCCATGACCCATGACCCATGACCCATGACCCATGACCCATGACCCATGACCCATGACCCATGACCCATGACCCATGACCCATGACCCATGACCCATGACCCATGACCCATGACACATGACCCATATGACCCATATGACCCATATGACCCATATGACCCATGACCCATGACCCATGACCCATATGACCCATGACCCATGACCCATATGACCCATATGACCCATATGACCCATGACCCATGACCCATGACCCATATGACCCATATGACCCATGACCCATGACCCATGACCCATGACCCATGACCCATGACCCATGACCCATGACCCATATGAGCCATATGACCCATATGACCCATGACCCATGACCCATGACCCATGACCCATGACCCGTATGACCCATGACCCATGACCCATATGGCCCATGACCCATGACCCATGACCCATGACCCATGACCCATATGACCCATGACCCATGACCCATGACCCATATGACCCATGACCCATGACCCATATGACCCATATGACCCATATGACCCATGACCCATGACCCATGACCCATATGACCCATATGACCCATGACCCATGACCCATGACCCATGACCCATGACCCATGACCCATATGACCCATATGACCCATGACCCATGACCCATGACCCATGACCCATGACCCATGACCAATGACCCATGACCCATGACCCATGACCCATGACCCATGACCCATGACCCATGACCCATGACCCATGACCCATGACCCATGACCCATGACCCATGACCCATGACCCATGACCCATGACCCATATGACCCATATGACCCATGACCCATGACCCATATGACCCATATGACCCATGACCAATGACCCATAACCCATATGACCCATATGACCCATGACCCATGACCCATGACCCATGACCCATATGACCCATGACCCATGACCCATGACCCATATGACCCATGACCCATGACCCATATGACCCATATGATCCATATGACCCATGACCCATGACCCATGACCCATATGACCCATATGACCCATGACCCATGACCCATGACCCATGACCCATGACCCATGACCCATGACCCATGACCCATGACCCATGACCCATGACCCATGACCCATGACCCATATGAGCCATATGACCCATATGACCCATGACCCATGACCCATATGGCCCATGACCCATGACCCATGACCCATGACCCATGACCCATATGACCCATGACCCATGACCCATGACCCATATGACCCATGACCCATGACCCATGACCCATGACCCATGACCCATGACCCATGACCCATGACCCATGACCCATGACCCATGACCCATGACCCATGACCCATGACCCATGACCCATGACCCATGACCCATATGACCCATGACCCATGACCCATGACCCATATGACCCATGACCCATGACCCATATGACCCATATGATCCATATGACCCATGACCCATGACCCATGACCCATATGACCCATATGACCCATGACCCATGACCCATGACCCATGACCCATGACCCATGACCCATGACCCATGACCCATGACCCATATGACCCATATGACCCATGACCCATGACCCATATGACCCATATGACCCATGACCAATGACCCATAACCCATATGACCCATATGACCCATGACCCATGACCCATGACCCATATGACCCATATGACCCATGACCCATGACCCATGACCCATATGACCCATGACCCATTACCCATGACCCATATGACCCATATGACCCATGACCCATGACCCATGACCCATATGACCCATATGACCCATGACCCATGACCCATGACACATGACCCATATGACCCATATGACCCATATGACCCATATGACCCATAACCCATGACCCATGACCCATATGACCCATGACCCATGACCCATATGACCCATATGACCCATATGACCCATATGACCCATATGACCCATGACCCATGACCCATGACCCATATGACCCATGACCCATGACCCATATGACCCATATGACCCATGACCCATATGACCCATGACCCATGACCCATGACCCATATGACCCATATGACCCATGACCCATGACCCATGACCCATATGACCCATATGACCCATGACCCATTACCCATGACACATGACCCATATGACCCATATGACCCATGACCCATATGACCCATGACCCATGACCCATGACCCATATGACCCATATGACCCATGACCCATGACCCATGACCCATGACCCATGACCCATGACCCATGACCCATATGACCCATATGACCCATGACCCATGACCCATGACCCATGACCCATGACCCATGACCCGTATGACCCATGACCCATGACCCATATGGCCCATGACCCATGACCCATGACCCATGACCCATATGACCCATTTGACCCGTGACCCATGACCCATGACCCATGACCCGTATGACCCATGACCCATGACCCATATGGCCCATGACCCATGACCCATGACCCATGACCCATATGACCCATTTGACCCGTGACCCATGACCCATGACCCATATGACCCACATGACCCATGACCCATATGACCCATATGACGCATGACCCATGACCCATGACCCATGACCCATGACCCATGACCCATGACCCATGACACATGACCCATATGACCCATATGACCCATGACCCATGACCCATGACCCATGACCCATGACCCATGACCCATGACCCATGACCCATATGACCCATATGACCCATATGACCCATATGACCCATGACCCATATGACCCATGACCCATGACCCATATGACCCATATGACCCATGACCCATATGACCCATGACCCATGACCCATGACCCATATGACCCATATGACCCATGACCCATGACCCATGACCCATGACCCATGACCCATGACCCATGACCCATATGACCCATATGACCCATGACCCATGACCCATGACCCATGACCCATGACCCATGACCCGTATGACCCATGACCCATGACCCATATGGCCCATGACCCATGACCCATGACCCATGACCCATATGACCCATTTGACCCGTGACCCATGACCCATGACCCATATGACCCACATGACCCATGACCCATATGACCCATATGACGCATGACCCATGACCCATGACCCATGACCCATGACCCATGACCCATGACCCATGACACATGACCCATGACCCATGACCCATATGACCCATATGACCCATGACCCATGACCCATGACCCATGACCCATGACCCATGACCCATGACCCATGACCCATATGACCCATATGACCCATATGACCCATATGACCCATGACCCATATGACCCATGACCCATGACCCATATGACCCATATGACCCATGACCCATATGACCCATGACCCATGACCCATGACCCATATGACCCATATGACCCATGACCCATGACCCATGACCCATGACCCATGACCCATGACCCATGACCCATATGACCCATATGACCCATGACCCATGACCCATGACCCATGACCCATGACCCATGACCCGTATGACCCATGACCCATGACCCATATGGCCCATGACCCATGACCCATGACCCATGACCCATATGACCCATTTGACCCGTGACCCATGACCCATGACCCATATGACCCACATGACCCATGACCCATATGACCCATATGACGCATGACCCATGACCCATGACCCATGACCCATGACCCATGACCCATGACCCATGACACATGACCCATATGACCCATACGACCCATATGACCCATATGACCCATGACCCATGACCCATGACCCATGACCCATATGACCCATGACCCATGACCCATGACCCATATGACACATATGACCCATATGACCCATGACCCATGACCCATGACCCATGACCCATGACCCATGACCCATGACCCATGACCCATGACCCATGACCCATGTGACCCATATGACCCATGACCCATGACCCATGACCCATGACCCATATGACCCATTTGACCCGTGACCCATGACCCATGACCCATATGACCCATATGACCCATGACCCATATGACCCATATGACGCATGACCCATGACCCATGACCCATGACCCATGACCCATGACACATGACCCATATGACCCATACGACCCATATGACCCATATGACCCATGACCCATGACCCATGACCCATGACCCATGACCCATGACCCATGACCCATATGACCCATGACCCATGACCCATGACCCATATGACCCATATGACCCATATGACCCATGACCCATGACCCATGACCCATGACCCATGACCCATGACCCATGACCCATGACCCATGACCCATGACCCATGACCCATGACCCATGACCCATGACCCATGACACATGACCCATATGACCCATATGACCCATATGACCCATATGACCCATGACCCATGACCCATGACCCATATGACCCATGACCCATGACCCATATGACCCATATGACCCATATGACCCATGACCCATGACCCATGACCCATATGACCCATATGACCCATGACCCATGACCCATGACCCATGACCCATGACCCATGACCCATGACCCATGACCCATGACCCATGACCCATGACCCATGACCCATGACCCATGACCCATGACCCATGACCCATGACCCATGACCCATGACCCATGACCCATATGACCCATGACCCATGACCCATGACCCATGACCCATATGACCCATTTGACCCGTGACCCATGACCCATGACCCATGTGACCCATATGACGCATGACCCATGACCCATGACCCATGACCCATGACCCTTGACCCATGACCCATGACCCATGACCCATGACCCATGACCCATGACCCATGACCCATGACCCATGACCCATGACCCATGACCCATGACCCATGACCCATGACCCATGACCCATATGACCCATATGACCCATGACCCATGACCCATGACCCATATGACCCATATGACCCATGACCCATGACCCATGACCCATGACCCATGACCCATGACCCATGACCCATGACCCATGACCCATGACCCATGACCCATGACCCATGACCCATGACCCATGACCCATGACCCATGACCCATGACCCATGACCCATATGACCCATGACCCATGACCCATGACCCATATGACCCATATGACCCATATGACCCATGACCCATGACCCATGACCCATGACCCATGACCCATGACCCATGACCCATGACCCATGACCCATGACCCATGACCCATGACCCATGACCCATGACCCATGACACATGACCCATATGACCCATATGACCCATGACCCATGACCCATGACCCATATGACCCATATGACCCATGACCCATGACCCATGACCCATGACCCATGACCCATGACCCATGACCCATGACCCATGACCCATGACCCATGACCCATGACCCATGACCCATGACCCATGACCCATGACCCATGACCCATGACCCATGACCCATGACCCATGACCCATGACCCATATGACCCATGACCCATGACCCATGACCCATGACCCATATGACCCATTTGACCCGTGACCCATGACCCATGACCCATGTGACCCATATGACGCATGACCCATGACCCATGACCCATGACCCATGACCCTTGACCCATGACCCATGACCCATGACCCATGACCCATGACCCATGACCCATGACCCATGACCCATGACCCATGACCCATGACCCATGACCCATGACCCATGACCCATGACCCATGACCCATGACCCATATGACCCATATGACCCATGACCCATGACCCATGACCCATATGACCCATATGACCCATGACCCATGACCCATGACCCATGACCCATGACCCATGACCCATGACCCATGACCCATGACCCATGACCCATGACCCATGACCCATGACCCATGACCCATGACCCATGACCCATATGACCCATATGACCCATGACCCATGACCCATGACCCATATGACCCATATGACCCATGACCAATGACCCATAACCCATATGACCCATATGACCCATGACCCATGACCCATGACCCATATGACCCATATGACCCATGACCCATGACCCATGACCCATGACCCATATGACCCATGACCCATGACCCATGACCCATATGACCCATATGACCCATGACCCATGACCCATGACCCATATGACCCATATGACCCATGACCCATGACCCATGACACATGACCCATATGACCCATATGACCCATATGACCCATATGACCCATGACCCATGACCCATGACCCATATGACCCATGACCCATATGACCCATATGACCCATATGACCCATATGACCCATGACCCATGACCCATGACCCATATGACCCATATGACCCATGTCCCATGACCCATGACCCATGACCCATGACCCATATGACCCATATGACCCATGACCCATGACCCATGACCCATGACCCATGACCCATGACCCATGACCCATGACCCATGACCCATGACCCATGACCCATGACCCATGACCCATGACCCATGACCCATGACCCATGACCCATGACACATGACCCATATGACCCATATGACCCATATGACCCATATGACCCATGACCCATGACCCATGACCCATATGACCCATGACCCATGACCCATATGACCCATATGACCCATATGACCCATGACCCATGACCCATGACCCATATGACCCATATGACCCATGACCCATGACCCATGACCCATGACCCATGACCCATGACCCATGACCCATGACCCATATGAGCCATATGACCCATATGACCCATGACCCATGACCCATGACCCATGACCCATGACCCGTATGACCCATGACCCATGACCCATATGGCCCATGACCCATGACCCATGACCCATGACCCATGACCCATATGACCCATGACCCATGACCCATGACCCATATGACCCATGACCCATGACCCATATGACCCATATGACCCATATGACCCATGACCCATGACCCATGACCCATATGACCCATATGACCCATGACCCATGACCCATGACCCATGACCCATGACCCATGACCCATATGACCCATATGACCCATGACCCATGACCCATGACCCATGACCCATGACCCATGACCCATGACCCATGACCCATGACCCATGACCCATGACCCATGACCCATGACCCATGACCCATGACCCATGACCCATTACCCATGACCCATGACACATGACCCATATGACCCATATGACCCATATGACCCATATGACCCATGACCCATGACCCATGACCCATATGACCCATGACCCATGACCCATATGACCCATATGACCCATATGACCCATGACCCATGACCCATGACCCATATGACCCATATGACCCATGACCCATGACCCATGACCCATGACCCATGACCCATGACCCATGACCCATGACTCATGACCCATGACCCATGACCCATATGAGCCATATGACCCATATGACCCATGACCCATGACCCATGACCCACGACCCATGACCCATGACCCGTATGACCCATGACCCATGACCCATATGGCCCATGACCCATGACCCATGACCCATGACCCATATGACCCATGACCCATGACCCATGACCCATGACCCATGACCCATGACCCATGACCCATATGACCCATATGACCCATGACCCATGACCCATGACCCATGACCCATGACCCATGACCCATGACCCATGACCCATGACCCATGACCCATGACCCATGACCCATGACCCGTGACCCATGACCCATGACCCATGACCCATGACCCATGACCCATGACCCATATGACCCATATGACCCATGACCCATGACCCATATGACCCATATGACCCATGACCAATGACCCATAACCCATATGACCCATATGACCCATGACCCATGACCCATGACCCATATGACCCATATGACCCATGACCCATGACCCATGACCCATATGACCCATGACCCATGACCCATGACCCATATGACCCATATGACCCATGACCCATGACCCATGACCCATATGACCCATATGACCCATGACCCATGACCCATGACACATGACCCATATGACCCATATGACCCATATGACCCATATGACCCATGACCCATGACCCATGACCCATATGACCCATGACCCATGACCCATATGACCCATATGACCCATATGACCCATATGACCCATATGACCCATGACCCATGACCCATGACCCATATGACCCATGACCCATGACCCATATGACCCATATGACCCATGACCCATGACCCATGACCCATATGACCCATATGACCCATGACCAATGACCCATAACCCATATGACCCATATGACCCATGACCCATGACCCATGACCCATGACCCATATGACCCATATGACCCATGACCCATGACCCATGACCCATATGACCCATGACCCATGACCCATGACCCATATGACCCATATGACCCATGACCCATGACCCATGACCCATGACCCATATGACCCATATGACCCATGACCCATGACCCATGACACATGACCCATATGACCCATATGACCCATATGACCCATATGACCCATGACCCATGACCCATGACCCATGACCCATGACCCATATGACCCATGACCCATGACCCAAATGACCCATATGACCCATATGACCCATGACCCATGACCCATGACCCATATGACCCATATGACCCATGACCCATGACCCATGACCCATATGACCCATATGACCCATGACCCATGACCCATGACCCATGACCAATGACCCATGACCCATGACCCATGACTCATGACCCATGACCCATGACCCATGACCCATGACCCATGACCCATGACCCATGACCCATGACCCATGACCCATGACACATGACCCATATGACCCATATGACCCATATGACCCATATGACCCATGACCCATGACCCATGACCCATATGACCCATGACCCATGACCCATATGACCCATATGACCCATATGACCCATGACCCATGACCCATGACCCATGACCCATATGACCCATATGACCCATGACCCATGACCCATGACCCATGACCCATGACCCATGACCCATGACCCATATGAGCCATATGACCCATATGACCCATGACCCATGACCCATGACCCATGACCCATGACCCATGACCCATGACCCATGACCCATGACCCATGACCCATGACCCATGACCCATGACCCATGACCCATATGACCCATATGACCCATGACCCATGACCCATGACCCATGACCCATATGACCCATATGACCCATGACCAATGACCCATAACCCATATGACCCATATGACCCATGACCCATGACCCATGACCCATATGACCCATATGACCCATGACCCATGACCCATGTGACCCATATGACCCATGACCCATGACCCATGACCCATGACCCATATGACCCATATGACCCGTGACCCATGACCCATGACCCATATGACCCATGACCCATATGACCCATATGACCCATGACCCATGACCCATGACCCATGACCCATGACCCATGACCCATGACCCATGACCCATGACCCATGACCCATGACCCATGACCCATGACCCATGACCCATGACCCATGACCCATGACCCATGACCCATGACCCATGACCCATGACCCATGACCCATATGACCCATGACCCATATGACCCATGACCCATGACCCATGACCCATATGACCCATTTGACCCGTGACCCATGACCCATGACCCATGTGACCCATATGACGCATGACCCATGACCCATGACCCATGACCCATGACCCATGACCCATGACCCATGACCCATGACCCATGACCCATGACCCATGACCCATGACCCATGACCCATGACCCATGACCCATGACCCATGACCCATGACCCATGACCCATGACCCATGACACATGACCCATGACCCATATGACCCATATGACCCATGACCCATGACCCATGACCCATATGACCCATATGACCCATGACCCATGACCCATGACCCATGACCCATGACCCATGACCCATGACCCATGACCCATGACCCATGACCCATGACCCATGACCCATGACCCATGACCCATGACCCATGACCCATGACCCATGACCCATGACCCATATGACCCATATGACCCATGACCCATGACCCATGACACATATGACCCATATGACCCATGACCAATGACCCATAACCCATATGACCCATATGACCCATGACCCATGACCCATGACCCATATGACCCATATGACCCATGACCCATGACCCATGACCCATGACCCATATGACCCATGACCCATGACCCATATGACCCATGACCCATGACCCATGACCCATGACCCATATGACCCATTTGACCCGTGACCCATGACCCATGACCCATGTGACCCATATGACGCATGACCCATGACCCATGACCCATGACCCATGACCCTTGACCCATGACCCATGACCCATGACCCATGACCCATGACCCATGACCCATGACCCATGACCCATGACCCATGACCCATGACCCATGACCCATGACCCATGACCCATGACCCATATGACCCATATGACCCATGACCCATGACCCATGACCCATATGACCCATATGACCCATGACCCATGACCCATGACCCATGACCCATGACCCATGACCCATGACCCATGACCCATGACCCATGACCCATGACCCATGACCCATGACCCATGACCCATGACCCATGACCCATGACCCATGACCCATGACCCATGACCCATATGACCCATGACCCATGACCCATGACCCATATGACCCATATGACCCATATGACCCATGACCCATGACCCATGACCCATGACCCATGACCCATGACCCATGACCCATGACCCATGACCCATGACCCATGACCCATGACCCATGACCCATGACCCATGACACATGACCCATATGACCCATATGACCCATGACCCATGACCCATGACCCATATGACCCATATGACCCATGACCCATGACCCATGACCCATGACCCATGACCCATGACCCATGACCCATGACC
Source organism: Andrena marginata (assembly GCA_963932335.1). Classification (NCBI taxonomy): domain Eukaryota; kingdom Metazoa; phylum Arthropoda; class Insecta; order Hymenoptera; family Andrenidae; genus Andrena; species Andrena marginata. Next base: position 18,469,743 of record OZ010660.1, read on the forward strand.
CATGACCCATGACCCATGACCCATGACCCATGACCCATGACCCATGACCCATGACCCATGACCCATGACCCATGACCCATGACCCATGACCCATGACCCATATGACCCATGACCCATGACCCATGACCCATGACCCATATGACCCATTTGACCCGTGACCCATGACCCATGACCCATGTGACCCATATGACGCATGACCCATGACCCATGACCCATGACCCATGACCCTTGACCCATGACCCATGACCCATGACCCATGACCCATGACCCATGACCCATGACCCATGACCCATGACCCATGACCCATGACCCATGACCCATGACCCATGACCCATGACCCATGACCCATGACCCATATGACCCATATGACCCATGACCCATGACCCATGACCCATATGACCCATATGACCCATGACCCATGACCCATGACCCATGACCCATGACCCATGACCCATGACCCATGACCCATGACCCATGACCCATGACCCATGACCCATGACCCATGACCCATGACCCATGACCCATATGACCCATATGACCCATGACCCATGACCCATGACCCATATGACCCATATGACCCATGACCAATGACCCATAACCCATATGACCCATATGACCCATGACCCATGACCCATGACCCATATGACCCATATGACCCATGACCCATGACCCATGACCCATGACCCATATGACCCACGACCCATGACCCATGACCCATATGACCCATATGACCCATGACCCATGACCCATGACCCATATGACCCATATGACCCATGACCCATGACCCATGACACATGACCCATATGACCCATATGACCCATATGACCCATATGACCCATGACCCATGACCCATGACCCATATGACCCATGACCCATATGACCCATATGACCCATATGACCCATATGACCCATGACCCATGACCCATGACCCATATGACCCATATGACCCATGTCCCATGACCCATGACCCATGACCCATGACCCATATGACCCATATGACCCATGACCCATGACCCATGACCCATGACCCATGACCCATGACCCATGACCCATGACCCATGACCCATGACCCATGACCCATGACCCATGACCCATGACCCATGACCCATGACCCATGACACATGACCCATATGACCCATATGACCCATATGACCCATATGACCCATGACCCATGACCCATGACCCATATGACCCATGACCCATGACCCATATGACCCATATGACCCATATGACCCATGACCCATGACCCATGACCCATATGACCCATATGACCCATGACCCATGACCCATGACCCATGACCCATGACCCATGACCCATGACCCATGACCCATATGAGCCATATGACCCATATGACCCATGACCCATGACCCATGACCCATGACCCATGACCCGTATGACCCATGACCCATGACCCATATGGCCCATGACCCATGACCCATGACCCATGACCCATGACCCATATGACCCATGACCCATGACCCATGACCCATATGACCCATGACCCATGACCCATATGACCCATATGACCCATATGACCCATGACCCATGACCCATGACCCATATGACCCATATGACCCATGACCCATGACCCATGACCCATGACCCATGACCCATGACCCATATGACCCATATGACCCATGACCCATGACCCATGACCCATGACCCATGACCCATGACCCATGACCCATGACCCATGACCCATGACCCATGACCCATGACCCATGACCCATGACCCATGACCCATGACCCATTACCCATGACCCATGACACATGACCCATATGACCCATATGACCCATATGACCCATATGACCCATGACCCATGACCCATGACCCATATGACCCATGACCCATGACCCATATGACCCATATGACCCATATGACCCATGACCCATGACCCATGACCCATATGACCCATATGACCCATGACCCATGACCCATGACCCATGACCCATGACCCATGACCCATGACCCATGACCCATGACTCATGACCCATGACCCATGACCCATATGAGCCATATGACCCATATGACCCATGACCCATGACCCATGACCCACGACCCATGACCCATGACCCGTATGACCCATGACCCATGACCCATATGGCCCATGACCCATGACCCATGACCCATGACCCATATGACCCATGACCCATGACCCATGACCCATGACCCATGACCCATGACCCATATGACCCATATGACCCATGACCCATGACCCATGACCCATGACCCATGACCCATGACCCATGACCCATGACCCATGACCCATGACCCATGACCCATGACCCGTGACCCATGACCCATGACCCATGACCCATGACCCATGACCCATGACCCATATGACCCATATGACCCATGACCCATGACCCATATGACCCATATGACCCATGACCAATGACCCATAACCCATATGACCCATATGACCCATGACCCATGACCCATGACCCATATGACCCATATGACCCATGACCCATGACCCATGACCCATATGACCCATGACCCATGACCCATGACCCATATGACCCATATGACCCATGACCCATGACCCATGACCCATATGACCCATATGACCCATGACCCATGACCCATGACACATGACCCATATGACCCATATGACCCATATGACCCATATGACCCATGACCCATGACCCATGACCCATATGACCCATGACCCATGACCCATATGACCCATATGACCCATATGACCCATATGACCCATATGACCCATGACCCATGACCCATGACCCATATGACCCATGACCCATGACCCATATGACCCATATGACCCATGACCCATGACCCATGACCCATATGACCCATATGACCCATGACCAATGACCCATAACCCATATGACCCATATGACCCATGACCCATGACCCATGACCCATGACCCATATGACCCATATGACCCATGACCCATGACCCATGACCCATATGACCCATGACCCATGACCCATGACCCATATGACCCATATGACCCATGACCCATGACCCATGACCCATGACCCATATGACCCATATGACCCATGACCCATGACCCATGACACATGACCCATATGACCCATATGACCCATATGACCCATATGACCCATGACCCATGACCCATGACCCATGACCCATGACCCATATGACCCATGACCCATGACCCAAATGACCCATATGACCCATATGACCCATGACCCATGACCCATGACCCATATGACCCATATGACCCATGACCCATGACCCATGACCCATATGACCCATATGACCCATGACCCATGACCCATGACCCATGACCAATGACCCATGACCCATGACCCATGACTCATGACCCATGACCCATGACCCATGACCCATGACCCATGACCCATGACCCATGACCCATGACCCATGACCCATGACACATGACCCATATGACCCATATGACCCATATGACCCATATGACCCATGACCCATGACCCATGACCCATATGACCCATGACCCATGACCCATATGACCCATATGACCCATATGACCCATGACCCATGACCCATGACCCATGACCCATATGACCCATATGACCCATGACCCATGACCCATGACCCATGACCCATGACCCATGACCCATGACCCATATGAGCCATATGACCCATATGACCCATGACCCATGACCCATGACCCATGACCCATGACCCATGACCCATGACCCATGACCCATGACCCATGACCCATGACCCATGACCCATGACCCATGACCCATGACCCATGACCCATGACCCATGACCCATGACCCATATGACCCATATGACCCATGACCCATGACCCATGACCCATGACCCATATGACCCATATGACCCATGACCAATGACCCATAACCCATATGACCCATATGACCCATGACCCATGACCCATGACCCATATGACCCATATGACCCATGACCCATGACCCATGTGACCCATATGACCCATGACCCATGACCCATGACCCATGACCCATATGACCCATATGACCCGTGACCCATGACCCATGACCCATATGACCCATGACCCATATGACCCATATGACCCATGACCCATGACCCATGACCCATGACCCATGACCCATGACCCATGACCCATGACCCATGACCCATGACCCATGACCCATGACCCATGACCCATGACCCATGACCCATGACCCATGACCCATGACCCATGACCCATATGACCCATGACCCATATGACCCATGACCCATGACCCATGACCCATATGACCCATTTGACCCGTGACCCATGACCCATGACCCATGTGACCCATATGACGCATGACCCATGACCCATGACCCATGACCCATGACCCATGACCCATGACCCATGACCCATGACCCATGACCCATGACCCATGACCCATGACCCATGACCCATGACCCATGACCCATGACCCATGACCCATGACCCATGACCCATGACCCATGACCCATGACACATGACCCATGACCCATATGACCCATATGACCCATGACCCATGACCCATGACCCATATGACCCATATGACCCATGACCCATGACCCATGACCCATGACCCATGACCCATGACCCATGACCCATGACCCATGACCCATGACCCATGACCCATGACCCATGACCCATGACCCATGACCCATGACCCATGACCCATGACCCATGACCCATATGACCCATATGACCCATGACCCATGACCCATGACACATATGACCCATATGACCCATGACCAATGACCCATAACCCATATGACCCATATGACCCATGACCCATGACCCATGACCCATATGACCCATATGACCCATGACCCATGACCCATGACCCATGACCCATATGACCCATGACCCATGACCCATGACCCATATGACCCATATGACCCATGACCCATGACCCATGACCCATATGACCCATATGACCCATATGACCCATGACCCATGACCCATGACACATGACCCATATGACCCATATGACCCATATGACCCATATGACCCATGACCCATGACCCATGACCCATATGACCCATGACCCATGACCCATATGACCCATATGACCCATATGACCCATATGACCCATATGACCCATGACCCATGACCCATGACCCATATGACCCATATGACCCATGACCCATGACCCATGACCCATGACCCATGACCCATATGACCCATATGACCCATGACCCATGACCCATGACCCATGACCCATGACCCATGACCCATGACCCATGACCCATGACCCATGACCCATGACCCATGACCCATGACCCATGACCCATGACCCATGACCCATGACCCATGACCCATGACCCATGACCAATGACCCATGACCCATATGACCCATATGACCCATGACCCATGACCCATGACCCATATGACCCATGACCCATGACCCATGACCCATGACCCATATGACCCATGACCCATGACCCATATGACCCATATGACCCATATGACCCATGACCCATGACCCATATGACCCATATGACCCATGACCCATGACCCATGACCCATGACCCATGACCCATGACCCATGACCCATATGACCCATATGACCCATGACCCATGACCCATGACCCATGACCCATGACCCATGACCCATGACCCATGACCCATGACCCATGACCCATGACCCATGACCCATGACCCATGACCCATGACCCATGACCCATGACCCATGACCCATGACCCATGACACATGACCCATATGACCCATATGACCCATATGACCCATATGACCCATGACCCATGACCCATGACCCATATGACCCATGACCCATGACCCATGACCCATGACCCATGACCCATGACCCATGACCCATGACCCATGACCCATGACCCATGACCCATGACCCATGACCCATGACCCATGACCCATGACCCATATGACCCATGACCCATGACCCATGACCCATATGACCCATGACCCATGACCCATATGACCCATATGATCCATATGACCCATGACCCATGACCCATGACCCATATGACCCATATGACCCATGACCCATGACCCATGACCCATGACCCATGACCCATGACCCATGACCCATGACCCATGACCCATATGACCCATATGACCCATGACCCATGACCCATATGACCCATATGACCCATGACCAATGACCCATAACCCATATGACCCATATGACCCATGACCCATGACCCATGACCCATATGACCCATATGACCCATGACCCATGACCCATGACCCATATGACCCATGACCCATTACCCATGACCCATATGACCCATATGACCCATGACCCATGACCCATGACCCATATGACCCATATGACCCATGACCCATGACCCATGACACATGACCCATATGACCCATATGACCCATATGACCCATATGACCCATAACCCATGACCCATGACCCATATGACCCATGACCCATGACCCATATGACCCATATGACCCATATGACCCATATGACCCATATGACCCATGACCCATGACCCATGACCCATATGACCCATGACCCATGACCCATATGACCCATATGACCCATGACCCATGACCCATGACCCATATGACCCATATGACCCATGACCAATGACCCATAACCCATATGACCCATATGACCCATGACCCATGACCCATGACCCATATGACCCATATGACCCATGACCCATGACCCATGACCCATGACCCATATGACCCATATGACCCATGACCCATGACCCATGACCCATATGACCCATATGACCCATGACCCATTACCCATGACACATGACCCATATGACCCATATGACCCATATGACCCATATGACCCATATGACCCATGACCCATGACCCATGACCCATATGACCCATGACCCATGACCCATATGACCCATATGACCCATATGACCCATGACCCATGACCCATGACCCATATGACCCATATGACCCATGACCCATGACCCATGACCCATATGACCCATATGACCCATGACCCATGACCCATGACCCATGACCCATGACCCATGACCCATGACCCATGACTCATGACCCATGACCCATGACCCATGACCCATGACCCATGACCCATGACCCATGACCCATGACCCATGACCCATGACACATGACCCATATGACCCATATGACCCATATGACCCATATGACCCATGACCCATGACCCATGACCCATATGACCCATGACCCATGACCCATATGACCCATATGACCCATATGACCCATGACCCATGACCCATGACCCATATGACCCATATGACCCATGACCCATGACCCATGACCCATGACCCATGACCCATGACCCATGACCCATGACCCATGACCCATATGAGCCATATGACCCATATGACCCATGACCCATGACCCATGACCCATGACCCATGACCCATGACCCGTATGACCCATGACCCATGACCCATGACCCATATGACCCATGACCCATGACCCATGACCCATATGACCCATATGACCCATGACCCATGACCCATGACACATGACCCATATGACCCATATGACCCATATGACCCATATGACCCATATGACCCATGACCCATGACCCATGACCCATGACCCATGACCCATGACCCATGACCCATGACCAATGACCCATGACCCATATGACCCATATGACCCATGACCCATGACCCATATGACCCATGACCCATATGACCCATGACCCATGACCCATGACCCATATGACCCATGACCCATGACCCATATGACCCATATGACCCATATGACCCATGACCCATGACCCATGACCCATATGACCCATATGACCCATGACCCATGACCCATGACCCATGACCCATGACCCATGACCCATGACCCATGACCCATGACCCATGACCCATATGACCCATATGACCCATGACCCATGACCCATATGACCCATATGACCCATGACCAATGACCCATAACCCATATGACCCATATGACCCATGACCCATGACCCATGACCCATATGACCCATATGACCCATGACCCATGACCCATGACCCATATGACCCATGACCCATTACCCATGACCCATATGACCCATATGACCCATGACCCATGACCCATGACCCATATGACCCATATGACCCATGACCCATGACCCATGACACATGACCCATATGACCCATATGACCCATATGACCCATATGACCCATGACCCATGACCCATGACCCATATGACCCATATGACCCATGACCCATGACCCATATGACCCATATGACCCATATGACCCATATGACCCATATGACCCATGACCCATGACCCATGACCCATGACCCATGACCCATGACCCATGACCCATGACCCATGACCCATGACCCATGACCCATGACCCATGACCCATGACCCATGACCCATGACCCATATGACCCATGACCCATGACCCATGACCCATGACCCATATGACCCATTTGACCCGTGACCCATGACCCATGACCCATATGACCCATATGACGCATGACCCATGACCCATGACCCATGACCCATGACCCATGACCCATGACCCATGACCCATGACCCATGACCCATGACCCATGACCCATGACCCATGACCCATGACCCATGACCCATGACCCATGACCCATGACCCATGACCCATGACCCATGACCCATGACCCATGACCCATGACCCATGACCCATGACCCATATGACCCATATGACCCATGACCCATGACCCATGACCCATGACCCATGACCCATGACCCATGACCCATGACCCATGACCCATGACCCATGACCCATATGACCCATATGACCCATGACCCATGACCCATGACCCATATGACCCATATGACCCATGACCAATGACCCATAACCCATATGACCCATATGACCCATGACCCATGACCCATGACCCATATGACCCGTATGACCCATGACCCATGACCCATGACCCATATGACCCATGACCCATGACCCATGACCCATATGACCCATATGACCCATGACCCATGACCCATGACCCATATGACCCATATGACCCATATGACCCATATGACCCATGACCCATGACCCATGACCCATATGACCCATATGACCCATGACCCATGACCCATGACCCATGACCCATGACCCATATGACCCATATGACCCATGACCCATGACCCATGACCCATGACCCATGACCCATGACCCATGACCCATGTCCCATGACCCATGACCCATGACCCATGACCCATGACCCATGACCCATGACCCATGACCCATGACACATGACCCATATGACCCATATGACCCATATGACCCATATGACCCATATGACCCATGACCCATGACCCATGACCCATATGACCCATGACCCATGACCCATATGACCCATATGACCCATATGACCCATGACCCATGACCCATGACCCATATGACCCATATGACCCATGACCCATGACCCGGGACCCATGACCCATGACCCATGACCCATGACCCATGACCCATATGAGCCATATGACCCATATGACCCATGAGCCATGACCCATATGAGCCATATGACCCATATGACCCATGACCCATGACCCATGACCCATTACCCATGACCCGTATGACCCATGACCCATGACCCATATGGCCCATGACCCATGACCCATGACCCATGACCCATGACCCATGACCCATATGACCCATATGACCCATGACCAATGACCCATAACCCATATGACCCATATGACCCATGACCCATGACCCATGACCCATATGACCCGTATGACCCATGACCCATGACCCATGACCCATATGACCCATATGACCCATGACCCATGACCCATGACCCATATGACCCATATGACCCATGACCCATGACCCATGACCCATGACCCATGACCCATGACCCATGACCCATGACCCATGACCCATGACCCATGACCCATGACCCATATGACCCATGACCCATGACCCATGACCCATGACCCATATGACCCATTTGACCCGTGACCCATGACCCATGACCCATATGACCCATATGACGCATGACCCATGACCCATGACCCATGACCCATGACCCATGACCCATGACCCATGACCCATGACCCCTGACCCATGACCCATGACCCATGACCCATGACCCATGACCCATGACCCATGACCCATGACCCATGACCCATATGACCCATGACCCATGACCCATGACCCATGACCCATGACCCATGACCCATATGACCCATATGACCCATGACCCATGACCCATGACCCATGACCCATGACCCATGACCCATGACCCATGACCCATGACCCATGACCCATGACCCATGACCCATGACCCGTGACCCATGACCCATGACCCATGACCCATGACCCATGACCCATGACCCATGACCCATATGACCCATATGACCCATGACCCATGACCCATATGACCCATATGACCCATGACCAATGACCCATAACCCATATGACCCATATGACCCATGACCCATGACCCATGACCCATATGACCCATATGACCCATGACCCATGACCCATGACCCATATGACCCATGACCCATGACCCATGACCCATATGACCCATATGACCCATGACCCATGACCCATGACCCATATGACCCATATGACCCATGACCCATGACCCATGACACATGACCCATATGACCCATATGGCCCATATGACCCATATGACCCATGACCCATGACCCATGACCCATATGACCCATGACCCATGACCCATATGACCCATATGACCCATATGACCCATATGACCCATATGACCCATGACCCATGACCCATGACCCATATGACCCATGACCCATGACCCATATGACCCATATGACCCATGACCCATGACCCATGACCCATATGACCCATATGACCCATGACCAATGACCCATAACCCATATGACCCATATGACCCATGACCCATGACCCATGACCCATGACCCATATGACCCATATGACCCATGACCCATGACCCATGACCCATATGACCCATGACCCATGACCCATGACCCATATGACCCATATGACCCATGACCCATGACCCATGACCCATGACCCATATGACCCATATGACCCATGACCCATGACCCATGACACATGACCCATATGACCCATATGACCCATATGACCCATATGACCCATGACCCATGACCCATGACCCATGACCCATGACCCATATGACCCATGACCCATGACCCAAATGACCCATATGACCCATATGACCCATGACCCATGACCCATGACCCATATGACCCATATGACCCATGACCCATGACCCATGACCCATATGACCCATATGACCCATGACCCATGACCCATGACCCATGACCCATGACCCATGACCCATGACCCATGACTCATGACCCATGACCCATGACCCATGACCCATGACCCATGACCCATGACCCATGACCCATGACCCATGACCCATGACACATGACCCATATGACCCATATGACCCATATGACCCATATGACCCATGACCCATGACCCATGACCCATATGACCCATGACCCATGACCCATATGACCCATATGACCCATATGACCCATGACCCATGACCCATGACCCATGACCCATATGACCCATATGACCCATGACCCATGACCCATGACCCATGACCCATGACCCATGACCCATGACCCATATGAGCCATATGACCCATATGACCCATGACCCATGACCCATGACCCATGACCCATGACCCATGACCCATGACCCATGACCCATGACCCATGACCCATGACCCATGACCCATGACCCATGACCCATGACCCATGACCCATGACCCATGACCCATGACCCATATGACCCATATGACCCATGACCCATGACCCATGACCCATGACCCATATGACCCATATGACCCATGACCAATGACCCATAACCCATATGACCCATATGACCCATGACCCATGACCCATGACCCATATGACCCATATGACCCATGACCCATGACCCATGTGACCCATATGACCCATGACCCATGACCCATGACCCATGACCCATGACCCATGACCCATGACCCATGACCCATGACCCATGACCCATGACCCATGACACATGACCCATGACCCATATGACCCATATGACCCATGACCCATGACCCATGACCCATATGACCCATATGACCCATGACCCATGACCCATGACCCATGACCCATGACCCATGACCCATGACCCATGACCCATGACCCATGACCCATGACCCATGACCCATGACCCATGACCCATGACCCATGACCCATGACCCATGACCCATGACCCATATGACCCATATGACCCATGACCCATGACCCATGACACATATGACCCATATGACCCATGACCAATGACCCATAACCCATATGACCCATATGACCCATGACCCATGACCCATGACCCATATGACCCATATGACCCATGACCCATGACCCATGACCCATGACCCATATGACCCATGACCCATGACCCATATGACCCATGACCCATGACCCATGACCCATGACCCATATGACCCATTTGACCCGTGACCCATGACCCATGACCCATGTGACCCATATGACGCATGACCCATGACCCATGACCCATGACCCATGACCCTTGACCCATGACCCATGACCCATGACCCATGACCCATGACCCATGACCCATGACCCATGACCCATGACCCATGACCCATGACCCATGACCCATGACCCATGACCCATGACCCATATGACCCATATGACCCATGACCCATGACCCATGACCCATATGACCCATATGACCCATGACCCATGACCCATGACCCATGACCCATGACCCATGACCCATGACCCATGACCCATGACCCATGACCCATGACCCATGACCCATGACCCATGACCCATGACCCATGACCCATGACCCATGACCCATGACCCATATGACCCATGACCCATGACCCATGACCCATATGACCCATATGACCCATATGACCCATGACCCATGACCCATGACCCATGACCCATGACCCATGACCCATGACCCATGACCCATGACCCATGACCCATGACCCATGACCCATGACCCATGACCCATGACACATGACCCATATGACCCATATGACCCATGACCCATGACCCATGACCCATATGACCCATATGACCCATGACCCATGACCCATGACCCATGACCCATGACCCATGACCCATGACCCATGACCCATGACCCATGACCCATGACCCATGACCCATGACCCATGACCCATGACCCATGACCCATGACCCATGACCCATGACCCATGACCCATGACCCATGACCCATGACCCATATGACCCATGACCCATGACCCATGACCCATGACCCATATGACCCATTTGACCCGTGACCCATGACCCATGACCCATGTGACCCATATGACGCATGACCCATGACCCATGACCCATGACCCATGACCCTTGACCCATGACCCATGACCCATGACCCATGACCCATGACCCATGACCCATGACCCATGACCCATGACCCATGACCCATGACCCATGACCCATGACCCATGACCCATGACCCATGACCCATGACCCATATGACCCATATGACCCATGACCCATGACCCATGACCCATATGACCCATATGACCCATGACCCATGACCCATGACCCATGACCCATGACCCATGACCCATGACCCATGACCCATGACCCATGACCCATGACCCATGACCCATGACCCATGACCCATGACCCATGACCCATATGACCCATATGACCCATGACCCATGACCCATGACCCATATGACCCATATGACCCATGACCAATGACCCATAACCCATATGACCCATATGACCCATGACCCATGACCCATGACCCATATGACCCATATGACCCATGACCCATGACCCATGACCCATGACCCATATGACCCACGACCCATGACCCATGACCCATATGACCCATATGACCCATGACCCATGACCCATGACCCATATGACCCATATGACCCATGACCCATGACCCATGACACATGACCCATATGACCCATATGACCCATATGACCCATATGACCCATGACCCATGACCCATGACCCATATGACCCATGACCCATATGACCCATATGACCCATATGACCCATATGACCCATGACCCATGACCCATGACCCATATGACCCATATGACCCATGTCCCATGACCCATGACCCATGACCCATGACCCATATGACCCATATGACCCATGACCCATGACCCATGACCCATGACCCATGACCCATGACCCATGACCCATGACCCATGACCCATGACCCATGACCCATGACCCATGACCCATGACCCATGACCCATGACCCATGACACATGACCCATATGACCCATATGACCCATATGACCCATATGACCCATGACCCATGACCCATGACCCATATGACCCATGACCCATGACCCATATGACCCATATGACCCATATGACCCATGACCCATGACCCATGACCCATATGACCCATATGACCCATGACCCATGACCCATGACCCATGACCCATGACCCATGACCCATGACCCATGACCCATATGAGCCATATGACCCATATGACCCATGACCCATGACCCATGACCCATGACCCATGACCCGTATGACCCATGACCCATGACCCATATGGCCCATGACCCATGACCCATGACCCATGACCCATGACCCATATGACCCATGACCCATGACCCATGACCCATATGACCCATGACCCATGACCCATATGACCCATATGACCCATATGACCCATGACCCATGACCCATGACCCATATGACCCATATGACCCATGACCCATGACCCATGACCCATGACCCATGACCCATGACCCATATGACCCATATGACCCATGACCCATGACCCATGACCCATGACCCATGACCCATGACCCATGACCCATGACCCATGACCCATGACCCATGACCCATGACCCATGACCCATGACCCATGACCCATGACCCATTACCCATGACCCATGACACATGACCCATATGACCCATATGACCCATATGACCCATATGACCCATGACCCATGACCCATGACCCATATGACCCATGACCCATGACCCATATGACCCATATGACCCATATGACCCATGACCCATGACCCATGACCCATATGACCCATATGACCCATGACCCATGACCCATGACCCATGACCCATGACCCATGACCCATGACCCATGACTCATGACCCATGACCCATGACCCATATGAGCCATATGACCCATATGACCCATGACCCATGACCCATGACCCACGACCCATGACCCATGACCCGTATGACCCATGACCCATGACCCATATGGCCCATGACCCATGACCCATGACCCATGACCCATATGACCCATGACCCATGACCCATGACCCATGACCCATGACCCATGACCCATATGACCCATATGACCCATGACCCATGACCCATGACCCATGACCCATGACCCATGACCCATGACCCATGACCCATGACCCATGACCCATGACCCATGACCCGTGACCCATGACCCATGACCCATGACCCATGACCCATGACCCATGACCCATATGACCCATATGACCCATGACCCATGACCCATATGACCCATATGACCCATGACCAATGACCCATAACCCATATGACCCATATGACCCATGACCCATGACCCATGACCCATATGACCCATATGACCCATGACCCATGACCCATGACCCATATGACCCATGACCCATGACCCATGACCCATATGACCCATATGACCCATGACCCATGACCCATGACCCATATGACCCATATGACCCATGACCCATGACCCATGACACATGACCCATATGACCCATATGACCCATATGACCCATATGACCCATGACCCATGACCCATGACCCATATGACCCATGACCCATGACCCATATGACCCATATGACCCATATGACCCATATGACCCATATGACCCATGACCCATGACCCATGACCCATATGACCCATGACCCATGACCCATATGACCCATATGACCCATGACCCATGACCCATGACCCATATGACCCATATGACCCATGACCAATGACCCATAACCCATATGACCCATATGACCCATGACCCATGACCCATGACCCATGACCCATATGACCCATATGACCCATGACCCATGACCCATGACCCATATGACCCATGACCCATGACCCATGACCCATATGACCCATATGACCCATGACCCATGACCCATGACCCATGACCCATATGACCCATATGACCCATGACCCATGACCCATGACACATGACCCATATGACCCATATGACCCATATGACCCATATGACCCATGACCCATGACCCATGACCCATGACCCATGACCCATATGACCCATGACCCATGACCCAAATGACCCATATGACCCATATGACCCATGACCCATGACCCATGACCCATATGACCCATATGACCCATGACCCATGACCCATGACCCATATGACCCATATGACCCATGACCCATGACCCATGACCCATGACCAATGACCCATGACCCATGACCCATGACTCATGACCCATGACCCATGACCCATGACCCATGACCCATGACCCATGACCCATGACCCATGACCCATGACCCATGACACATGACCCATATGACCCATATGACCCATATGACCCATATGACCCATGACCCATGACCCATGACCCATATGACCCATGACCCATGACCCATATGACCCATATGACCCATATGACCCATGACCCATGACCCATGACCCATGACCCATATGACCCATATGACCCATGACCCATGACCCATGACCCATGACCCATGACCCATGACCCATGACCCATATGAGCCATATGACCCATATGACCCATGACCCATGACCCATGACCCATGACCCATGACCCATGACCCATGACCCATGACCCATGACCCATGACCCATGACCCATGACCCATGACCCATGACCCATGACCCATGACCCATGACCCATGACCCATGACCCATATGACCCATATGACCCATGACCCATGACCCATGACCCATGACCCATATGACCCATATGACCCATGACCAATGACCCATAACCCATATGACCCATATGACCCATGACCCATGACCCATGACCCATATGACCCATATGACCCATGACCCATGACCCATGTGACCCATATGACCCATGACCCATGACCCATGACCCATGACCCATATGACCCATATGACCCGTGACCCATGACCCATGACCCATATGACCCATGACCCATATGACCCATATGACCCATGACCCATGACCCATGACCCATGACCCATGACCCATGACCCATGACCCATGACCCATGACCCATGACCCATGACCCATGACCCATGACCCATGACCCATGACCCATGACCCATGACCCATGACCCATGACCCATATGACCCATGACCCATATGACCCATGACCCATGACCCATGACCCATATGACCCATTTGACCCGTGACCCATGACCCATGACCCATGTGACCCATATGACGCATGACCCATGACCCATGACCCATGACCCATGACCCATGACCCATGACCCATGACCCATGACCCATGACCCATGACCCATGACCCATGACCCATGACCCATGACCCATGACCCATGACCCATGACCCATGACCCATGACCCATGACCCATGACCCATGACACATTACCCATGACACATGACCCATATGACCCATATGACCCATATGACCCATATGACCCATATGACCCATGACCCATGACCCATGACCCATATGACCCATGACCCATGACCCATATGACCCATATGACCCATATGACCCATGACCCATGACCCATGACCCATATGACCCATATGACCCATGACCCATGACCCATGACCCATGACCAATGACCCATGACCCATGACCCATGACTCATGACCCATGACCCATGACCCATGACCCATGACCCATGACCCATGACCCATGACCCATGACCCATGACCCATGACACATGACCCATATGACCCATATGACCCATATGACCCATATGACCCATGACCCATGACCCATGACCCATATGACCCATGACCCATGACCCATATGACCCATATGACCCATATGACCCATGACCCATGACCCATGACCCATGACCCATATGACCCATATGACCCATGACCCATGACCCATGACCCATGACCCATGACCCATGACCCATGACCCATATGAGCCATATGACCCATATGACCCATGACCCATGACCCATGACCCATGACCCATGACCCATGACCCATGACCCATGACCCATGACCCATGACCCATGACCCATGACCCATGACCCATGACCCATGACCCATGACCCATGACCCATGACCCATGACCCATATGACCCATATGACCCATGACCCATGACCCATGACCCATGACCCATATGACCCATATGACCCATGACCAATGACCCATAACCCATATGACCCATATGACCCATGACCCATGACCCATGACCCATATGACCCATATGACCCATGACCCATGACCCATGTGACCCATATGACCCATGACCCATGACCCATGACCCATGACCCATATGACCCATATGACCCGTGACCCATGACCCATGACCCATATGACCCATGACCCATATGACCCATATGACCCATGACCCATGACCCATGACCCATGACCCATGACCCATGACCCATGACCCATGACCCATGACCCATGACCCATGACCCATGACCCATGACCCATGACCCATGACCCATGACCCATGACCCATGACCCATGACCCATATGACCCATGACCCATATGACCCATGACCCATGACCCATGACCCATATGACCCATTTGACCCGTGACCCATGACCCATGACCCATGTGACCCATATGACGCATGACCCATGACCCATGACCCATGACCCATGACCCATGACCCATGACCCATGACCCATGACCCATGACCCATGACCCATGACCCATGACCCATGACCCATGACCCATGACCCATGACCCATGACCCATGACCCATGACCCATGACCCATGACCCATGACACATGACCCATGACCCATATGACCCATATGACCCATGACCCATGACCCATGACCCATATGACCCATATGACCCATGACCCATGACCCATGACCCATGACCCATGACCCATGACCCATGACCCATGACCCATGACCCATGACCCATGACCCATGACCCATGACCCATGACCCATGACCCATGACCCATGACCCATGACCCATGACCCATGACCCATATGACCCATATGACCCATGACCCATGACCCATGACACATATGACCCATATGACCCATGACCAATGACCCATAACCCATATGACCCATATGACCCATGACCCATGACCCATGACCCATATGACCCATATGACCCATGACCCATGACCCATGACCCATGACCCATATGACCCATGACCCATGACCCATGACCCATATGACCCATATGACCCATGACCCATGACCCATGACCCATATGACCCATATGACCCATATGACCCATGACCCATGACCCATGACACATGACCCATATGACCCATATGACCCATATGACCCATATGACCCATGACCCATGACCCATGACCCATATGACCCATGACCCATGACCCATATGACCCATATGACCCATATGACCCATATGACCCATATGACCCATGACCCATGACCCATGACCCATATGACCCATATGACCCATGACCCATGACCCATGACCCATGACCCATGACCCATATGACCCATATGACCCATGACCCATGACCCATGACCCATGACCCATGACCCATGACCCATGACCCATGACCCATGACCCATGACCCATGACCCATGACCCATGACCCATGACCCATGACCCATGACCCATGACCCATGACCCATGACCCATGACCAATGACCCATGACCCATATGACCCATATGACCCATGACCCATGACCCATGACCCATATGACCCATGACCCATGACCCATGACCCATGACCCATATGACCCATGACCCATGACCCATATGACCCATATGACCCATATGACCCATGACCCATGACCCATATGACCCATATGACCCATGACCCATGACCCATGACCCATGACCCATGACCCATGACCCATGACCCATATGACCCATATGACCCATGACCCATGACCCATGACCCATGACCCATGACCCATGACCCATGACCCATGACCCATGACCCATGACCCATGACCCATGACCCATGACCCATGACCCATGACCCATGACCCATGACACATGACCCATATGACCCATATGACCCATATGACCCATATGACCCATGACCCATGACCCATGACCCATATGACCCATGACCCATGACCCATGACCCATGACCCATGACCCATGACCCATGACCCATGACCCATGACCCATGACCCATGACCCATGACCCATGACCCATGACCCATGACCCATGACCCATATGACCCATGACCCATGACCCATGACCCATATGACCCATGACCCATGACCCATATGACCCATATGATCCATATGACCCATGACCCATGACCCATGACCCATATGACCCATATGACCCATGACCCATGACCCATGACCCATGACCCATGACCCATGACCCATGACCCATGACCCATGACCCATATGACCCATATGACCCATGACCCATGACCCATATGACCCATATGACCCATGACCAATGACCCATAACCCATATGACCCATATGACCCATGACCCATGACCCATGACCCATATGACCCATATGACCCATGACCCATGACCCATGACCCATATGACCCATGACCCATTACCCATGACCCATATGACCCATATGACCCATGACCCATGACCCATGACCCATATGACCCATATGACCCATGACCCATGACCCATGACACATGACCCATATGACCCATATGACCCATATGACCCATATGACCCATAACCCATGACCCATGACCCATATGACCCATGACCCATGACCCATATGACCCATATGACCCATATGACCCATATGACCCATATGACCCATGACCCATGACCCATGACCCATATGACCCATGACCCATGACCCATATGACCCATATGACCCATGACCCATGACCCATGACCCATATGACCCATATGACCCATGACCAATGACCCATAACCCATATGACCCATATGACCCATGACCCATGACCCATGACCCATATGACCCATATGACCCATGACCCATGACCCATGACCCATGACCCATATGACCCATATGACCCATGACCCATGACCCATGACCCATATGACCCATATGACCCATGACCCATTACCCATGACACATGACCCATATGACCCATATGACCCATATGACCCATATGACCCATATGACCCATGACCCATGACCCATGACCCATATGACCCATGACCCATGACCCATATGACCCATATGACCCATATGACCCATGACCCATGACCCATGACCCATATGACCCATATGACCCATGACCCATGACCCATGACCCATATGACCCATATGACCCATGACCCATGACCCATGACCCATGACCCATGACCCATGACCCATGACCCATGACTCATGACCCATGACCCATGACCCATGACCCATGACCCATGACCCATGACCCATGACCCATGACCCATGACCCATGACACATGACCCATATGACCCATATGACCCATATGACCCATATGACCCATGACCCATGACCCATGACCCATATGACCCATGACCCATGACCCATATGACCCATATGACCCATATGACCCATGACCCATGACCCATGACCCATATGACCCATATGACCCATGACCCATGACCCATGACCCATGACCCATGACCCATGACCCATGACCCATGACCCATGACCCATATGAGCCATATGACCCATATGACCCATGACCCATGACCCATGACCCATGACCCATGACCCATGACCCGTATGACCCATGACCCATGACCCATGACCCATATGACCCATGACCCATGACCCATGACCCATATGACCCATATGACCCATGACCCATGACCCATGACACATGACCCATATGACCCATATGACCCATATGACCCATATGACCCATATGACCCATGACCCATGACCCATGACCCATGACCCATGACCCATGACCCATGACCCATGACCAATGACCCATGACCCATATGACCCATATGACCCATGACCCATGACCCATATGACCCATGACCCATATGACCCATGACCCATGACCCATGACCCATATGACCCATGACCCATGACCCATATGACCCATATGACCCATATGACCCATGACCCATGACCCATGACCCATATGACCCATATGACCCATGACCCATGACCCATGACCCATGACCCATGACCCATGACCCATGACCCATGACCCATGACCCATGACCCATATGACCCATATGACCCATGACCCATGACCCATATGACCCATATGACCCATGACCAATGACCCATAACCCATATGACCCATATGACCCATGACCCATGACCCATGACCCATATGACCCATATGACCCATGACCCATGACCCATGACCCATATGACCCATGACCCATTACCCATGACCCATATGACCCATATGACCCATGACCCATGACCCATGACCCATATGACCCATATGACCCATGACCCATGACCCATGACACATGACCCATATGACCCATATGACCCATATGACCCATATGACCCATGACCCATGACCCATGACCCATATGACCCATATGACCCATGACCCATGACCCATATGACCCATATGACCCATATGACCCATATGACCCATATGACCCATGACCCATGACCCATGACCCATGACCCATGACCCATGACCCATGACCCATGACCCATGACCCATGACCCATGACCCATGACCCATGACCCATGACCCATGACCCATGACCCATATGACCCATGACCCATGACCCATGACCCATGACCCATATGACCCATTTGACCCGTGACCCATGACCCATGACCCATATGACCCATATGACGCATGACCCATGACCCATGACCCATGACCCATGACCCATGACCCATGACCCATGACCCATGACCCATGACCCATGACCCATGACCCATGACCCATGACCCATGACCCATGACCCATGACCCATGACCCATGACCCATGACCCATGACCCATGACCCATGACCCATGACCCATGACCCATGACCCATGACCCATATGACCCATATGACCCATGACCCATGACCCATGACCCATGACCCATGACCCATGACCCATGACCCATGACCCATGACCCATGACCCATGACCCATATGACCCATATGACCCATGACCCATGACCCATGACCCATATGACCCATATGACCCATGACCAATGACCCATAACCCATATGACCCATATGACCCATGACCCATGACCCATGACCCATATGACCCGTATGACCCATGACCCATGACCCATGACCCATATGACCCATGACCCATGACCCATGACCCATATGACCCATATGACCCATGACCCATGACCCATGACCCATATGACCCATATGACCCATATGACCCATATGACCCATGACCCATGACCCATGACCCATATGACCCATATGACCCATGACCCATGACCCATGACCCATGACCCATGACCCATATGACCCATATGACCCATGACCCATGACCCATGACCCATGACCCATGACCCATGACCCATGACCCATGTCCCATGACCCATGACCCATGACCCATGACCCATGACCCATGACCCATGACCCATGACCCATGACACATGACCCATATGACCCATATGACCCATATGACCCATATGACCCATATGACCCATGACCCATGACCCATGACCCATATGACCCATGACCCATGACCCATATGACCCATATGACCCATATGACCCATGACCCATGACCCATGACCCATATGACCCATATGACCCATGACCCATGACCCGGGACCCATGACCCATGACCCATGACCCATGACCCATGACCCATATGAGCCATATGACCCATATGACCCATGAGCCATGACCCATATGAGCCATATGACCCATATGACCCATGACCCATGACCCATGACCCATTACCCATGACCCGTATGACCCATGACCCATGACCCATATGGCCCATGACCCATGACCCATGACCCATGACCCATGACCCATGACCCATATGACCCATATGACCCATGACCAATGACCCATAACCCATATGACCCATATGACCCATGACCCATGACCCATGACCCATATGACCCGTATGACCCATGACCCATGACCCATGACCCATATGACCCATATGACCCATGACCCATGACCCATGACCCATATGACCCATATGACCCATGACCCATGACCCATGACCCATGACCCATGACCCATGACCCATGACCCATGACCCATGACCCATGACCCATGACCCATGACCCATATGACCCATGACCCATGACCCATGACCCATGACCCATATGACCCATTTGACCCGTGACCCATGACCCATGACCCATATGACCCATATGACGCATGACCCATGACCCATGACCCATGACCCATGACCCATGACCCATGACCCATGACCCATGACCCCTGACCCATGACCCATGACCCATGACCCATGACCCATGACCCATGACCCATGACCCATGACCCATGACCCATATGACCCATGACCCATGACCCATGACCCATGACCCATGACCCATGACCCATATGACCCATATGACCCATGACCCATGACCCATGACCCATGACCCATGACCCATGACCCATGACCCATGACCCATGACCCATGAC
The DNA here is from genome assembly GCA_963932335.1 of Andrena marginata. NCBI lineage: Eukaryota > Metazoa > Arthropoda > Insecta > Hymenoptera > Andrenidae > Andrena > Andrena marginata. The sequence continues at coordinate 18,494,241 of OZ010660.1, forward strand.
CCATGACCCATGACCCATGACCCGTGACCCATGACCCATGACCCATGACCCATGACCCATGACCCATGACCCATGACCCATATGACCCATATGACCCATGACCCATGACCCATATGACCCATATGACCCATGACCAATGACCCATAACCCATATGACCCATATGACCCATGACCCATGACCCATGACCCATATGACCCATATGACCCATGACCCATGACCCATGACCCATATGACCCATGACCCATGACCCATGACCCATATGACCCATATGACCCATGACCCATGACCCATGACCCATATGACCCATATGACCCATGACCCATGACCCATGACACATGACCCATATGACCCATATGGCCCATATGACCCATATGACCCATGACCCATGACCCATGACCCATATGACCCATGACCCATGACCCATATGACCCATATGACCCATATGACCCATATGACCCATATGACCCATGACCCATGACCCATGACCCATATGACCCATGACCCATGACCCATATGACCCATATGACCCATGACCCATGACCCATGACCCATATGACCCATATGACCCATGACCAATGACCCATAACCCATATGACCCATATGACCCATGACCCATGACCCATGACCCATGACCCATATGACCCATATGACCCATGACCCATGACCCATGACCCATATGACCCATGACCCATGACCCATGACCCATATGACCCATATGACCCATGACCCATGACCCATGACCCATGACCCATATGACCCATATGACCCATGACCCATGACCCATGACACATGACCCATATGACCCATATGACCCATATGACCCATATGACCCATGACCCATGACCCATGACCCATGACCCATGACCCATATGACCCATGACCCATGACCCAAATGACCCATATGACCCATATGACCCATGACCCATGACCCATGACCCATATGACCCATATGACCCATGACCCATGACCCATGACCCATATGACCCATATGACCCATGACCCATGACCCATGACCCATGACCCATGACCCATGACCCATGACCCATGACTCATGACCCATGACCCATGACCCATGACCCATGACCCATGACCCATGACCCATGACCCATGACCCATGACCCATGACACATGACCCATATGACCCATATGACCCATATGACCCATATGACCCATGACCCATGACCCATGACCCATATGACCCATGACCCATGACCCATATGACCCATATGACCCATATGACCCATGACCCATGACCCATGACCCATGACCCATATGACCCATATGACCCATGACCCATGACCCATGACCCATGACCCATGACCCATGACCCATGACCCATATGAGCCATATGACCCATATGACCCATGACCCATGACCCATGACCCATGACCCATGACCCATGACCCATGACCCATGACCCATGACCCATGACCCATGACCCATGACCCATGACCCATGACCCATGACCCATGACCCATGACCCATGACCCATGACCCATATGACCCATATGACCCATGACCCATGACCCATGACCCATGACCCATATGACCCATATGACCCATGACCAATGACCCATAACCCATATGACCCATATGACCCATGACCCATGACCCATGACCCATATGACCCATATGACCCATGACCCATGACCCATGTGACCCATATGACCCATGACCCATGACCCATGACCCATGACCCATATGACCCATATGACCCGTGACCCATGACCCATGACCCATATGACCCATGACCCATATGACCCATATGACCCATGACCCATGACCCATGACCCATGACCCATGACCCATGACCCATGACCCATGACCCATGACCCATGACCCATGACCCATGACCCATGACCCATGACCCATGACCCATGACCCATGACCCATGACCCATGACCCATGACCCATGACCCATATGACCCATGACCCATATGACCCATGACCCATGACCCATGACCCATATGACCCATTTGACCCGTGACCCATGACCCATGACCCATGTGACCCATATGACGCATGACCCATGACCCATGACCCATGACCCATGACCCATGACCCATGACCCATGACCCATGACCCATGACCCATGACCCATGACCCATGACCCATGACCCATGACCCATGACCCATGACCCATGACCCATGACCCATGACCCATGACCCATGACACATGACCCATGACCCATATGACCCATATGACCCATGACCCATGACCCATGACCCATATGACCCATATGACCCATGACCCATGACCCATGACCCATGACCCATGACCCATGACCCATGACCCATGACCCATGACCCATGACCCATGACCCATGACCCATGACCCATGACCCATGACCCATGACCCATGACCCATGACCCATATGACCCATATGACCCATGACCCATGACCCATGACACATATGACCCATATGACCCATGACCAATGACCCATAACCCATATGACCCATATGACCCATGACCCATGACCCATGACCCATATGACCCATATGACCCATGACCCATGACCCATGACCCATGACCCATATGACCCATGACCCATGACCCATGACCCATATGACCCATATGACCCATGACCCATGACCCATGACCCATATGACCCATATGACCCATGACCCATGACCCATGACACATGACCCATATGACCCATATGACCCATATGACCCATATGACCCATGACCCATGACCCATGACCCATATGACCCATGACCCATGACCCATATGACCCATATGACCCATATGACCCATGACCCATGACCCATGACCCATATGACCCATATGACCCATGACCCATGACCCATGACCCATGACCCATGACCCATATGACCCATATGACCCATGACCCATGACCCATGACCCATGACCCATGACCCATGACCCATGACCCATGACCCATGACCCATGACCCATGACCCATGACCCATGACCCATGACCCATGACCCATGACCCATGACCCATGACCAATGACCCATGACCCATATGACCCATATGACCCATGACCCATGACCCATGACCCATATGACCCATGACCCATGACCCATGACCCATGACCCATATGACCCATGACCCATGACCCATATGACCCATATGACCCATATGACCCATGACCCATGACCCATGACCCATATGACCCATATGACCCATGACCCATGACCCATGACCCATGACCCATGACCCATGACCCATGACCCATATGACCCATATGACCCATGACCCATGACCCATGACCCATGACCCATGACCCATGACCCATGACCCATGACCCATGACCCATGACCCATGACCCATGACCCATGACCCATGACCCATGACCCATGACCCATGACCCATGACCCATGACACATGACCCATATGACCCATATGACCCATATGACCCATATGACCCATGACCCATGACCCATGACCCATATGACCCATGACCCATGACCCATGACCCATGACCCATGACCCATGACCCATGACCCATGACCCATGACCCATGACCCATGACCCATGACCCATGACCCATGACCCATGACCCATGACCCATGACCCATGACCCATGACCCATATGACCCATGACCCATGACCCATGACCCATATGACCCATGACCCATGACCCATATGACCCATATGATCCATATGACCCATGACCCATGACCCATGACCCATATGACCCATATGACCCATGACCCATGACCCATGACCCATGACCCATGACCCATGACCCATGACCCATGACCCATGACCCATATGACCCATATGACCCATGACCCATGACCCATATGACCCATATGACCCATGACCAATGACCCATAACCCATATGACCCATATGACCCATGACCCATGACCCATGACCCATGACCCATATGACCCATATGACCCATGACCCATGACCCATGACCCATATGACCCATGACCCATTACCCATGACCCATATGACCCATATGACCCATGACCCATGACCCATGACCCATATGACCCATATGACCCATGACCCATGACCCATGACACATGACCCATATGACCCATATGACCCATATGACCCATATGACCCATAACCCATGACCCATGACCCATATGACCCATGACCCATGACCCATATGACCCATATGACCCATATGACCCATATGACCCATATGACCCATGACCCATGACCCATGACCCATATGACCCATGACCCATGACCCATATGACCCATATGACCCATGACCCATGACCCATGACCCATATGACCCATATGACCCATGACCAATGACCCATAACCCATATGACCCATATGACCCATGACCCATGACCCATGACCCATATGACCCATATGACCCATGACCCATGACCCATGACCCATGACCCATATGACCCATATGACCCATGACCCATGACCCATGACCCATATGACCCATATGACCCATGACCCATTACCCATGACACATGACCCATATGACCCATATGACCCATATGACCCATATGACCCATATGACCCATGACCCATGACCCATGACCCATATGACCCATGACCCATGACCCATATGACCCATATGACCCATATGACCCATGACCCATGACCCATGACCCATATGACCCATATGACCCATGACCCATGACCCATGACCCATATGACCCATATGACCCATGACCCATGACCCATGACCCATGACCCATGACCCATGACCCATGACCCATGACTCATGACCCATGACCCATGACCCATGACCCATGACCCATGACCCATGACCCATGACCCATGACCCATGACCCATGACACATGACCCATATGACCCATATGACCCATATGACCCATATGACCCATGACCCATGACCCATGACCCATATGACCCATGACCCATGACCCATATGACCCATATGACCCATATGACCCATGACCCTTGACCCATGACCCATATGACCCATATGACCCATGACCCATGACCCATGACCCATGACCCATGACCCATGACCCATGACCCATGACCCATATGAGCCATATGACCCATATGACCCATGACCCATGACCCATGACCCATGACCCATGACCCATGACCCATGACCCGTATGACCCATGACCCATGACCCATGACCCATATGACCCATGACCCATGACCCATGACCCATATGACCCATATGACCCATGACCCATGACCCATGACACATGACCCATATGACCCATATGACCCATATGACCCATATGACCCATGACCCATGACCCATGACCCATGACCCATGACCCATGACCCATGACCCATGACCAATGACCCATGACCCATATGACCCATATGACCCATGACCCATGACCCATATGACCCATGACCCATATGACCCATGACCCATGACCCATGACCCATATGACCCATGACCCATGACCCATATGACCCATATGACCCATATGACCCATGACCCATGACCCATGACCCATATGACCCATATGACCCATGACCCATGACCCATGACCCATGACCCATGACCCATGACCCATGACCCATGACCCATGACCCATATGACCCATATGACCCATGACCCATGACCCATATGACCCATATGACCCATGACCAATGACCCATAACCCATATGACCCATATGACCCATGACCCATGACCCATGACCCATATGACCCATATGACCCATGACCCATGACCCATGACCCATTACCCATGACCCATATGACCCATATGACCCATGACCCATGACCCATGACCCATATGACCCATATGACCCATGACCCATGACCCATGACACATGACCCATATGACCCATATGACCCATATGACCCATATGACCCATGACCCATGACCCATGACCCATATGACCCATATGACCCATGACCCATGACCCATGACCCATGACCCATATGACCCATGACCCATGACCCATGACCCATATGACCCATATGACCCATGACCCATGACCCATGACCCATATGACCCATATGACCCATGACCCATGACCCATGACACATGACCCATATGACCCATATGACCCATATGACCCATATGACCCATGACCCATGACCCATGACCCATATGACCCATGACCCATGACCCATATGACCCATATGACCCATATGACCCATATGACCCATATGACCCATGACCCATGACCCATGACCCATATGACCCATGACCCATGACCCATATGACCCATATGACCCATGACCCATGACCCATGACCCATATGACCCATATGACCCATGACCAATGACCCATAACCCATATGACCCATATGACCCATGACCCATGACCCATGACCCATGACCCATATGACCCATATGACCCATGACCCATATGACCCATGACCCATGACCCATGACCCATATGACCCATATGACCCATGACCCATGACCCATGACCCATGACCCATATGACCCATATGACCCATGACCCATGACCCATGACACATGACCCATATGACCCATATGACCCATATGACCCATATGACCCATGACCCATGACCCATGACCCATGACCCATGACCCATATGACCCATGACCCATGACCCAAATGACCCATATGACCCATATGACCCATGACCCATGACCCATGACCCATATGACCCATATGACCCATGACCCATGACCCATGACCCATATGACCCATATGACCCATGACCCATGACCCATGACCCATGACCCATGACCCATGACCCATGACCCATGACTCATGACCCATGACCCATGACCCATGACCCATGACCCATGACCCATGACCCATGACCCATGACCCATGACCCATGACACATGACCCATATGACCCATATGACCCATATGACCCATATGACCCATGACCCATGACCCATGACCCATATGACCCATGACCCATGACCCATATGACCCATATGACCCATATGACCCATGACCCATGACCCATGACCCATGACCCATATGACCCATATGACCCATGACCCATGACCCATGACCCATGACCCATGACCCATGACCCATGACCCATGACCCATGACCCATATGAGCCATATGACCCATATGACCCATGACCCATGACCCATGACCCATGACCCATGACCCATGACCCATGACCCATGACCCATGACCCATGACCCATGACCCATGACCCATGACCCATGACCCATGACCCATGACCCATGACCCATGACCCATATGACCCATATGACCCATGACCCATGACCCATGACCCATGACCCATATGACCCATATGACCCATGACCAATGACCCATAACCCATATGACCCATATGACCCATGACCCATGACCCATGACCCATATGACCCATATGACCCATGACCCATGACCCATGTGACCCATATGACCCATGACCCATGACCCATGACCCATGACCCATATGACCCATATGACCCGTGACCCATGACCCATGACCCATATGACCCATGACCCATATGACCCATATGACCCATGACCCATGACCCATGACCCATGACCCATGACCCATGACCCATGACCCATGACCCATGACCCATGACCCATGACCCATGACCCATGACCCATGACCCATGACCCATGACCCATGACCCATGACCCATGACCCATGACCCATATGACCCATGACCCATATGACCCATGACCCATGACCCATGACCCATATGACCCATTTGACCCGTGACCCATGACCCATGACCCATGTGACCCATATGACGCATGACCCATGACCCATGACCCATGACCCATGACCCATGACCCATGACCCATGACCCATGACCCATGACCCATGACCCATGACCCATGACCCATGACCCATGACCCATGACCCATGACCCATGACCCATGACCCATGACCCATGACACATGACCCATGACCCATATGACCCATATGACCCATGACCCATGACCCATGACCCATATGACCCATATGACCCATGACCCATGACCCATGACCCATGACCCATGACCCATGACCCATGACCCATGACCCATGACCCATGACCCATGACCCATGACCCATGACCCATGACCCATGACCCATGACCCATGACCCATGACCCATGACCCATGACCCATATGACCCATATGACCCATGACCCATGACCCATGACACATATGACCCATATGACCCATGACCAATGACCCATAACCCATATGACCCATATGACCCATGACCCATGACCCATGACCCATATGACCCATATGACCCATGACCCATGACCCATGACCCATGACCCATATGACCCATGACCCATGACCCATGACCCATATGACCCATATGACCCATGACCCATGACCCATGACCCATATGACCCATATGACCCATGACCCATGACCCATGACACATGACCCATATGACCCATATGACCCATATGACCCATATGACCCATGACCCATGACCCATGACCCATATGACCCATGACCCATGACCCATATGACCCATATGACCCATATGACCCATGACCCATGACCCATGACCCATATGACCCATATGACCCATGACCCATGACCCATGACCCATGACCCATGACCCATATGACCCATATGACCCATGACCCATGACCCATGACCCATGACCCATGACCCATGACCCATGACCCATGACCCATGACCCATGACCCATGACCCATGACCCATGACCCATGACCCATGACCCATGACCCATGACCCATGACCAATGACCCATGACCCATATGACCCATATGACCCATGACCCATGACCCATGACCCATATGACCCATGACCCATGACCCATGACCCATGACCCATATGACCCATGACCCATGACCCATATGACCCATATGACCCATATGACCCATGACCCATGACCCATGACCCATATGACCCATATGACCCATGACCCATGACCCATGACCCATGACCCATGACCCATATGACCCATATGACCCATGACCCATGACCCATGACCCATGACCCATGACCCATGACCCATGACCCATGACCCATGACCCATGACCCATGACCCATGACCCATGACCCATGACCCATGACCCATGACCCATGACCCATGACACATGACCCATATGACCCATATGACCCATATGACCCATATGACCCATGACCCATGACCCATATGACCCATATGACCCATATGACCCATGACCCATGACCCATGACCCATATGACCCATATGACCCATGACCCATGACCCATGACCCATGACCCATGACCCATGACCCATGACCCATGACCCATATGAGCCATATGACCCATATGACCCATGACCCATGACCCATGACCCGTATGACCCATGACCCATGACCCATATGGCCCATGACCCATGACCCATGACCCATGACCCATGACCCATATGACCCATGACCCATGACCCATGACCCATATGACCCATGACCCATGACCCATATGACCCATATGACCCATATGACCCATGACCCATGACCCATGACCCATATGACCCATATGACCCATGACCCATGACCCATGACCCATGACCCATGACCCATGACCCATATGACCCATATGACCCATGACCCATGACCCATGACCCATGACCCATGACCCATGACCCATGACCCATGACCCATGACCCATGACCCATGACCCATGACCCATGACCCATGACCCATGACCCATTACCCATGACCCATGACACATGACCCATATGACCCATATGACCCATATGACCCATATGACCCATGACCCATGACCCATGACCCATATGACCCATGACCCATGACCCATATGACCCATATGACCCATATGACCCATGACCCATGACCCATGACCCATATGACCCATATGACCCATGACCCATGACCCATGACCCATGACCCATGACCCATGACCCATGACTCATGACCCATGACCCATGACCCATATGAGCCATATGACCCATATGACCCATGACCCATGACCCATGACCCACGACCCATGACCCATGACCCGTATGACCCATGACCCATGACCCATATGGCCCATGACCCATGACCCATGACCCATGACCCATATGACCCATGACCCATGACCCATGACCCATGACCCATGACCCATGACCCATATGACCCATATGACCCATGACCCATGACCCATGACCCATGACCCATGACCCATGACCCATGACCCATGACCCATGACCCATGACCCATGACCCATGACCCATGACCCGTGACCCATGACCCATGACCCATGACCCATGACCCATGACCCATGACCCATATGACCCATATGACCCATGACCCATGACCCATATGACCCATATGACCCATGACCAATGACCCATAACCCATATGACCCATATGACCCATGACCCATGACCCATGACCCATGACCCATATGACCCATATGACCCATGACCCATGACCCATGACCCATATGACCCATGACCCATGACCCATGACCCATATGACCCATATGACCCATGACCCATGACCCATGACCCATATGACCCATATGACCCATGACCCATGACCCATGACACATGACCCATATGACCCATATGACCCATATGACCCATATGACCCATGACCCATGACCCATGACCCATATGACCCATGACCCATGACCCATATGACCCATATGACCCATATGACCCATATGACCCATATGACCCATGACCCATGACCCATGACCCATATGACCCATGACCCATGACCCATATGACCCATATGACCCATGACCCATGACCCATGACCCATATGACCCATATGACCCATGACCAATGACCCATAACCCATATGACCCATATGACCCATGACCCATGACCCATGACCCATGACCCATATGACCCATATGACCCATGACCCATGACCCATGACCCATATGACCCATGACCCATGACCCATGACCCATATGACCCATATGACCCATGACCCATGACCCATGACCCATGACCCATATGACCCATATGACCCATGACCCATGACCCATGACACATGACCCATATGACCCATATGACCCATATGACCCATATGACCCATGACCCATGACCCATGACCCATGACCCATGACCCATATGACCCATGACCCATGACCCAAATGACCCATATGACCCATATGACCCATGACCCATGACCCATGACCCATATGACCCATATGACCCATGACCCATGACCCATGACCCATATGACCCATATGACCCATGACCCATGACCCATGACCCATGACCCATGACCCATGACTCATGACCCATGACCCATGACCCATGACCCATGACCCATGACCCATGACCCATGACCCATGACCCATGACCCATGACACATGACCCATATGACCCATATGACCCATATGACCCATATGACCCATGACCCATGACCCATGACCCATATGACCCATGACCCATGACCCATATGACCCATATGACCCATATGACCCATGACCCATGACCCATGACCCATGACCCATATGACCCATATGACCCATGACCCATGACCCATGACCCATGACCCATGACCCATGACCCATGACCCATATGAGCCATATGACCCATATGACCCATGACCCATGACCCATGACCCATGACCCATGACCCATGACCCATGACCCATGACCCATGACCCATGACCCATGACCCATGACCCATGACCCATGACCCATGACCCATGACCCATGACCCATGACCCATGACCCATGACCCATATGACCCATATGACCCATGACCCATGACCCATGACCCATGACCCATATGACCCATATGACCCATGACCAATGACCCATAACCCATATGACCCATATGACCCATGACCCATGACCCATGACCCATATGACCCATATGACCCATGACCCATGACCCATGTGACCCATATGACCCATGACCCATGACCCATGACCCATGACCCATATGACCCATATGACCCGTGACCCATGACCCATGACCCATATGACCCATGACCCATATGACCCATATGACCCATGACCCATGACCCATGACCCATGACCCATGACCCATGACCCATGACCCATGACCCATGACCCATGACCCATGACCCATGACCCATGACCCATGACCCATGACCCATGACCCATGACCCATGACCCATGACCCATGACCCATGACCCATATGACCCATGACCCATATGACCCATGACCCATGACCCATGACCCATATGACCCATTTGACCCGTGACCCATGACCCATGACCCATGTGACCCATATGACGCATGACCCATGACCCATGACCCATGACCCATGACCCATGACCCATGACCCATGACCCATGACCCATGACCCATGACCCATGACCCATGACCCATGACCCATGACCCATGACCCATGACCCATGACCCATGACCCATGACCCATGACCCATGACCCATGACACATGACCCATGACCCATATGACCCATATGACCCATGACCCATGACCCATGACCCATATGACCCATATGACCCATGACCCATGACCCATGACCCATGACCCATGACCCATGACCCATGACCCATGACCCATGACCCATGACCCATGACCCATGACCCATGACCCATGACCCATGACCCATGACCCATGACCCATGACCCATGACCCATATGACCCATATGACCCATGACCCATGACCCATGACACATATGACCCATATGACCCATGACCAATGACCCATAACCCATATGACCCATATGACCCATGACCCATGACCCATGACCCATATGACCCATATGACCCATGACCCATGACCCATGACCCATGACCCATATGACCCATGACCCATGACCCATGACCCATATGACCCATATGACCCATGACCCATGACCCATGACCCATATGACCCATATGACCCATGACCCATGACCCATGACACATGACCCATATGACCCATATGACCCATATGACCCATATGACCCATGACCCATGACCCATGACCCATATGACCCATGACCCATGACCCATATGACCCATATGACCCATATGACCCATGACCCATGACCCATGACCCATATGACCCATATGACCCATGACCCATGACCCATGACCCATGACCCATGACCCATATGACCCATATGACCCATGACCCATGACCCATGACCCATGACCCATGACCCATGACCCATGACCCATGACCCATGACCCATGACCCATGACCCATGACCCATGACCCATGACCCATGACCCATGACCCATGACCCATGACCCATGACCAATGACCCATGACCCATATGACCCATATGACCCATGACCCATGACCCATGACCCATATGACCCATGACCCATGACCCATGACCCATGACCCATATGACCCATGACCCATGACCCATATGACCCATATGACCCATATGACCCATGACCCATGACCCATGACCCATATGACCCATATGACCCATGACCCATGACCCATGACCCATGACCCATGACCCATGACCCATGACCCATGACCCATATGACCCATATGACCCATGACCCATGACCCATGACCCATGACCCATGACCCATGACCCATGACCCATGACCCATGACCCATGACCCATGACCCATGACCCATGACCCATGACCCATGACCCATGACCCATGACCCATGACACATGACCCATATGACCCATATGACCCATATGACCCATATGACCCATGACCCATGACCCATGACCCATATGACCCATGACCCATGACCCATGACCCATGACCCATGACCCATGACCCATGACCCATGACCCATGACCCATGACCCATGACCCATGACCCATGACCCATGACGCATGACCCATGACCCATGACCCATGACCCATATGACCCATGACCCATGACCCATGACCCATATGACCCATGACCCATGACCCATATGACCCATATGATCCATATGACCCATGACCCATGACCCATGACCCATATGACCCATATGACCCATGACCCATGACCCATGACCCATGACCCATGACCCATGACCCATGACCCATGACCCATGACCCATGACCCATATGACCCATATGACCCATGACCCATGACCCATATGACCCATATGACCCATGACCAATGACCCATAACCCATATGACCCATATGACCCATGACCCATGACCCATGACCCATATGACCCATATGACCCATGACCCATGACCCATGACCCATATGACCCATGACCCATTACCCATGACCCATATGACCCATATGACCCATGACCCATGACCCATGACCCATATGACCCATATGACCCATGACCCATGACCCATGACACATGACCCATATGACCCATATGACCCATATGACCCATATGACCCATAACCCATGACCCATGACCCATATGACCCATGACCCATGACCCATATGACCCATATGACCCATATGACCCATATGACCCATATGACCCATGACCCATGACCCATGACCCATATGACCCATGACCCATGACCCATATGACCCATATGACCCATGACCCATATGACCCATGACCCATGACCCATGACCCATATGACCCATATGACCCATGACCCATGACCCATGACCCATATGACCCATATGACCCATGACCCATTACCCATGACACATGACCCATATGACCCATATGACCCATATGACCCATATGACCCATGACCCATGACCCATGACCCATATGACCCATGACCCATGACCCATATGACCCATATGACCCATATGACCCATGACCCATGACCCATGACCCATATGACCCATATGACCCATGACCCATGACCCATGACCCATATGACCCATATGACCCATGACCCATGACCCATGACCCATGACCCATGACCCATGACCCATGACCCATGACTCATGACCCATGACCCATGACCCATGACCCATGACCCATGACCCATGACCCATGACCCATGACCCATGACCCATGACCCATGACACATGACCCATATGACCCATATGACCCATATGACCCATATGACCCATGACCCATGACCCATGACCCATATGACCCATGACCCATGACCCATATGACCCATATGACCCATATGACCCATGACCCATGACCCATGTCCCATATGACCCATATGACCCATGACCCATGACCCATGACCCATGACCCATGACCCATGACCCATATGAGCCATATGACCCATATGACCCATGACCCATGACCCATGACCCATGACCCATGACCCATGACCCGTATGACCCATGACCCATGACCCATATGGCCCATGACCCATGACCCATGACCCATGACCCATATGACCCATGACCCATGACCCATGACCCATGACCCATGACCCATGACCCATGACCCATGACCCATGACCCATGACCCATGACCCATGACCCATGACCCATGACCCATGACCCATGACCCATATGACCCATATGACCCATGACCCATGACCCATGACCCATGACCCATGACCCATGACCCGTATGACCCATGACCCATGACCCATATGGCCCATGACCCATGACCCATGACCCATGACCCATATGACCCATTTGACCCGTGACCCATGACCCATGACCCATATGACCCACATGACCCATGACCCATATGACCCATATGACGCATGACCCATGACCCATGACCCATGACCCATGACCCATGACCCATGACCCATGACACATGACCCATATGACCCATACGACCCATATGACCCATATGACCCATGACCCATGACCCATGACCCATGACCCATATGACCCATGACCCATGACCCATGACCCATATGACACATATGACCCATATGACCCATGACCCATGACCCATGACCCATGACCCATGACCCATGACCCATGACCCATGACCCATGACCCATGACCCATGTGACCCATATGACCCATGACCCATGACCCATGACCCATATGACCCATTTGACCCGTGACCCATGACCCATGACCCATATGACCCATATGACCCATGACCCATATGACCCATATGACGCATGACCCATGACCCATGACCCATGACCCATGACCCATGACCCATGACACATGACCCATATGACCCATACGACCCATATGACCCATATGACCCATGACCCATGACCCATGACCCATGACCCATGACCCATATGACCCATGACCCATGACCCATGACCCATATGACCCATATGACCCATATGACCCATGACCCATGACCCATGACCCATGACCCATGACCCATGACCCATGACCCATGACCCATGACCCATGACCCATGACCCATGACCCATGACCCATGACCCATGACACATGACCCATATGACCCATATGACCCATATGACCCATATGACCCATGACCCATGACCCATGACCCATATGACCCATGACCCATGACCCATATGACCCATATGACCCATATGACCCATGACCCATGACCCATGACCCATATGACCCATATGACCCATGACCCATGACCCATGACCCATGACCCATGACCCATGACCCATGACCCATGACCCATGACCCATGACCCATGACCCATGACCCATGACCCATGACCCATGACCCATGACCCATGACCCATGACCCATATGACCCATGACCCATGACCCATGACCCATGACCCATATGACCCATTTGACCCGTGACCCATGACCCATGACCCATGTGACCCATATGACGCATGACCCATGACCCATGACCCATGACCCATGACCCTTGACCCATGACCCATGACCCATGACCCATGACCCATGACCCATGACCCATGACCCATGACCCATGACCCATGACCCATGACCCATGACCCATGACCCATGACCCATGACCCATGACCCATGACCCATATGACCCATATGACCCATGACCCATGACCCATGACCCATATGACCCATATGACCCATGACCCATGACCCATGACCCATGACCCATGACCCATGACCCATGACCCATGACCCATGACCCATGACCCATGACCCATGACCCATGACCCATGACCCATGACCCATGACCCATGACCCATATGACCCATATGACCCATGACCCATGACCCATGACCCATATGACCCATATGACCCATGACCAATGACCCATAACCCATATGACCCATATGACCCATGACCCATGACCCATGACCCATATGACCCATATGACCCATGACCCATGACCCATGACCCATGACCCATATGACCCATGACCCATGACCCATGACCCATATGACCCATATGACCCATGACCCATGACCCATGACCCATATGACCCATATGACCCATGACCCATGACCCATGACACATGACCCATATGACCCATATGACCCATATGACCCATATGACCCATGACCCATGACCCATGACCCATATGACCCATGACCCATATGACCCATATGACCCATATGACCCATATGACCCATGACCCATGACCCATGACCCATATGACCCATATGACCCATGTCCCATGACCCATGACCCATGACCCATGACCCATATGACCCATATGACCCATGACCCATGACCCATGACCCATGACCCATGACCCATGACCCATGACCCATGACCCATGACCCATGACCCATGACCCATGACCCATGACCCATGACCCATGACCCATGACCCATGACACATGACCCATATGACCCATATGACCCATATGACCCATATGACCCATGACCCACGACCCATGACCCATATGACCCATGACCCATGACCCATATGACCCATATGACCCATATGACCCATGACCCATGACCCATGACCCATATGACCCATATGACCCATGACCCATGACCCATGACCCATGACCCATGACCCATGACCCATGACCCATGACCCATATGAGCCATATGACCCATATGACCCATGACCCATGACCCATGACCCATGACCCATGACCCGTATGACCCATGACCCATGACCCATATGGCCCATGACCCATGACCCATGACCCATGACCCATGACCCATATGACCCATGACCCATGACCCATGACCCATATGACCCATGACCCATGACCCATATGACCCATATGACCCATATGACCCATGACCCATGACCCATGACCCATATGACCCATATGACCCATGACCCATGACCCATGACCCATGACCCATGACCCATGACCCATATGACCCATATGACCCATGACCCATGACCCATGACCCATGACCCATGACCCATGACCCATGACCCATGACCCATGACCCATGACCCATGACCCATGACCCATGACCCATGACCCATGACCCATGACCCATTACCCATGACCCATGACACATGACCCATATGACCCATATGACCCATATGACCCATATGACCCATGACCCATGACCCATGACCCATATGACCCATGACCCATGACCCATATGACCCATATGACCCATATGACCCATGACCCATGACCCATGACCCATATGACCCATATGACCCATGACCCATGACCCATGACCCATGACCCATGACCCATGACCCATGACTCATGACCCATGACCCATGACCCATATGAGCCATATGACCCATATGACCCATGACCCATGACCCATGACCCACGACCCATGACCCATGACCCGTATGACCCATGACCCATGACCCATATGGCCCATGACCCATGACCCATGACCCATGACCCATATGACCCATGACCCATGACCCATGACCCATGACCCATGACCCATGACCCATATGACCCATATGACCCATGACCCATGACCCATGACCCATGACCCATGACCCATGACCCATGACCCATGACCCATGACCCATGACCCGTGACCCATGACCCATGACCCATGACCCATGACCCATGACCCATGACCCATATGACCCATATGACCCATGACCCATGACCCATATGACCCATATGACCCATGACCAATGACCCATAACCCATATGACCCATATGACCCATGACCCATGACCCATGACCCATATGACCCATATGACCCATGACCCATGACCCATGACCCATATGACCCATGACCCATGACCCATGACCCATATGACCCATATGACCCATGACCCATGACCCATGACCCATGACCCATATGACCCATATGACCCATGACCCATGACCCATGACCCATGACCCATGACCCATGACCCATGACCCATGACTCATGACCCATGACCCATGACCCATGACCCATGACCCATGACCCATGACCCATGACCCATGACCCATGACCCATGACACATGACCCATATGACCCATATGACCCATATGACCCATATGACCCATGACCCATGACCCATGACCCATATGACCCATGACCCATGACCCATATGACCCATATGACCCATATGACCCATGACCCATGACCCATGACCCATGACCCATATGACCCATATGACCCATGACCCATGACCCATGACCCATGACCCATGACCCATGACCCATGACCCATATGAGCCATATGACCCATATGACCCATGACCCATGACCCATGACCCATGACCCATGACCCATGACCCATGACCCATGACCCATGACCCATGACCCATGACCCATGACCCATGACCCATGACCCATGACCCATGACCCATGACCCATGACCCATGACCCATGACCCATATGACCCATATGACCCATGACCCATGACCCATGACCCATGACCCATATGACCCATATGACCCATGACCAATGACCCATAACCCATATGACCCATATGACCCATGACCCATGACCCATGACCCATATGACCCATATGACCCATGACCCATGACCCATGTGACCCATATGACCCATGACCCATGACCCATGACCCATGACCCATATGACCCATATGACCCGTGACCCATGACCCATGACCCATATGACCCATGACCCATATGACCCATATGACCCATGACCCATGACCCATGACCCATGACCCATGACCCATGACCCATGACCCATGACCCATGACCCATGACCCATGACCCATGACCCATGACCCATGACCCATGACCCATGACCCATGACCCATGACCCATATGACCCATGACCCATATGACCCATGACCCATGACCCATGACCCATATGACCCATTTGACCCGTGACCCATGACCCATGACCCATGTGACCCATATGACGCATGACCCATGACCCATGACCCATGACCCATGACCCATGACCCATGACCCATGACCCATGACCCATGACCCATGACCCATGACCCATGACCCATGACCCATGACCCATGACCCATGACCCATGACCCATGACCCATGACCCATGACCCATGACCCATGACCCATGACACATGACCCATGACCCATATGACCCATATGACCCATGACCCATGACCCATGACCCATATGACCCATGACCCATGACCCATGACCCATGACCCATGACCCATGACCCATGACCCATGACCCATGACCCATGACCCATGACCCATGACCCATGACCCATGACCCATGACCCATGACCCATGACCCATGACCCATGACCCATGACCCATATGACCCATATGACCCATGACCCATGACCCATGACACATATGACCCATATGACCCATGACCAATGACCCATAACCCATATGACCCATATGACCCATGACCCATGACCCATGACCCATATGACCCATATGACCCATGACCCATGACCCATATGACCCATGACCCATGACCCATGACCCATATGACCCATATGACCCATGACCCATGACCCATGACCCATATGACCCATATGACCCATGACCCATGACCCATGACACATGACCCATATGACCCATATGACCCATATGACCCATATGACCCATGACCCATGACCCATGACCCATGACCCATATGACCCATGACCCATGACCCATATGACCCATATGACCCATATGACCCATGACCCATGACCCATGACCCATATGACCCATATGACCCATGACCCATGACCCATGACCCATGACCCATGACCCATATGACCCATATGACCCATGACCCATGACCCATGACCCATGACCCATGACCCATGACCCATGACCCATGACCCATGACCCATGACCCATGACCCATGACCCATGACCCATGACCCATGACCCATGACCCATGACCCATGACCAATGACCCATGACCCATATGACCCATATGACCCATGACCCATGACCCATGACCCATATGACCCATGACCCATGACCCATGACCCATGACCCATATGACCCATGACCCATGACCCATATGACCCATATGACCCATATGACCCATGACCCATGACCCATGACCCATATGACCCATATGACCCATGACCCATGACCCATGACCCATGACCCATGACCCATGACCCATGACCCATATGACCCATATGACCCATGACCCATGACCCATGACCCATGACCCATGACCCATGACCCATGACCCATGACCCATGACCCATGACCCATGACCCATGACCCATGACCCATGACCCATGACCCATGACCCATGACCCATGACCCATGACCCATGACCCATGACACATGACCCATATGACCCATATGACCCATATGACCCATATGACCCATGACCCATGACCCATGACCCATATGACCCATGACCCATGACCCATGACCCATGACCCATGACCCATGACCCATGACCCATGACCCATGACCCATGACCCATGACCCATGACCCATGACCCATGACCCATGACCCATGACCCATGACCCATGACCCATGACCCATGACCCATATGACCCATGACCCATGACCCATGACCCATATGACCCATGACCCATGACCCATATGACCCATATGATCCATATGACCCATGACCCATGACCCATGACCCATATGACCCATATGACCCATATGACCCATATGACCCATATGACCCATGACCCATGACCCATGACCCATATGACCCATGACCCATGACCCATATGACCCATATGACCCATGACCCATGACCCATGACCCATATGACCCATATGACCCATGACCAATGACCCATAACCCATATGACCCATATGACCCATGACCCATGACCCATGACCCATATGACCCATATGACCCATGACCCATGACCCATGACCCATGACCCATATGACCCATATGACCCATGACCCATGACCCATGACCCATATGACCCATATGACCCATGACCCATTACCCATGACACATGACCCATATGACCCATATGACCCATATGACCCATATGACCCATATGACCCATGACCCATGACCCATGACCCATATGACCCATGACCCATGACCCATATGACCCATATGACCCATATGACCCATGACCCATGACCCATGACCCATATGACCCATATGACCCATGACCCATGACCCATGACCCATATGACCCATATGACCCATGACCCATGACCCATGACCCATGACCCATGACCCATGACCCATGACCCATGACTCATGACCCATGACCCATGACCCATGACCCATGACCCATGACCCATGACCCATGACCCATGACCCATGACCCATGACACATGACCCATATGAGCCATATGACCCATATGACCCATGACCCATGACCCATGACCCATGACCCATGACCCGTATGACCCATGACCCATGACCCATATGGCCCATGACCCATGACCCATGACCCATGACCCATGACCCATATGACCCATGACCCATGACCCATGACCCATATGACCCATGACCCATGACCCATATGACCCATATGACCCATATGACCCATGACCCATGACCCATGACCCATATGACCCATATGACCCATGACCCATGACCCATGACCCATGACCCATGACCCATGACCCATATGACCCATATGACCCATGACCCATGACCCATGACCCATGACCCATGACCCATGACCCATGACCCATGACCCATGACCCATGACCCATGACCCATGACCCATGACCCATGACCCATGACCCATTACCCATGACCCATGACACATGACCCATATGACCCATATGACCCATATGACCCATATGACCCATGACCCATGACCCATGACCCATATGACCCATGACCCATGACCCATATGACCCATATGACCCATATGACCCATGACCCATGACCCATGACCCATATGACCCATATGACCCATGACCCATGACCCATGACCCATGACCCATGACCCATGACCCATGACTCATGACCCATGACCCATGACCCATATGAGCCATATGACCCATATGACCCATGACCCATGACCCATGACCCACGACCCATGACCCATGACCCGTATGACCCATGACCCATGACCCATATGGCCCATGACCCATGACCCATGACCCATGACCCATATGACCCATGACCCATGACCCATGACCCATGACCCATGACCCATGACCCATATGACCCATATGACCCATGACCCATGACCCATGACCCATGACCCATGACCCATGACCCATGACCCATGACCCATGACCCATGACCCATGACCCATGACCCATGACCCATGACCCGTGACCCATGACCCATGACCCATGACCCATGACCCATGACCCATGACCCATATGACCCATATGACCCATGACCCATGACCCATATGACCCATATGACCCATGACCAATGACCCATAACCCATATGACCCATATGACCCATGACCCATGACCCATGACCCATATGACCCATATGACCCATGACCCATGACCCATGACCCATATGACCCATGACCCATGACCCATGACCCATATGACCCATATGACCCATGACCCATGACCCATGACCCATATGACCCATATGACCCATGACCCATGACCCATGACACATGACCCATATGACCCATATGACCCATATGACCCATATGACCCATAACCCATGACCCATGACCCATATGACCCATGACCCATGACCCATATGACCCATATGACCCATATGACCCATATGACCCATATGACCCATGACCCATGACCCATGACCCATATGACCCATGACCCATGACCCATATGACCCATATGACCCATGACCCATGACCCATGACCCATATGACCCATATGACCCATGACCAATGACCCATAACCCATATGACCCATATGACCCATGACCCATGACCCATGACCCATGACCCATATGACCCATATGACCCATGACCCATATGACCCATGACCCATGACCCATGACCCATATGACCCATATGACCCATGACCCATGACCCATGACCCATGACCCATATGACCCATATGACCCATGACCCATGACCCATGACACATGACCCATATGACCCATATGACCCATATGACCCATATGACCCATGACCCATGACCCATGACCCATGACCCATGACCCATATGACCCATGACCCATCACCCAAATGACCCATATGACCCATATGACCCATGACCCATGACCCATGACCCATATGACCCATATGACCCATGACCCATGACCCATGACCCATATGACCCATATGACCCATGACCCATGACCCATGACCCATGACCCATGACCCATGACCCATGACCCATGACTCATGACCCATGACCCATGACCCATGACCCATGACCCATGACCCATGACCCATGACCCATGACCCATGACCCATGACACATGACCCATATGACCCATATGACCCATATGACCCATATGACCCATGACCCATGACCCATGACCCATGACCCATATGACCCATGACCCATGACCCATATGACCCATATGACCCATATGACCCATGACCCATGACCCATGACCCATGACCCATATGACCCATATGACCCATGACCCATGACCCATGACCCATGACCCATGACCCATGACCCATGACCCATATGAGCCATATGACCCATATGACCCATGACCCATGACCCATGACCCATGACCCATGACCCATGACCCATGACCCATGACCCATGACCCATGACCCATGACCCATGACCCATGACCCATGACCCATGACCCATGACCCATGACCCATGACCCATGACCCATGACCCATATGACCCATATGACCCATGACCCATGACCCATGACCCATGACCCATATGACCCATATGACCCATGACCAATGACCCATAACCCATATGACCCATATGACCCATGACCCATGACCCATGACCCATATGACCCATATGACCCATGACCCATGACCCATGTGACCCATATGACCCATGACCCATGACCCATGACCCATGACCCATGACCCATATGACCCATATGACCCGTGACCCATGACCCATGACCCATATGACCCATGACCCATATGACCCATATGACCCATGACCCATGACCCATGACCCATGACCCATGACCCATGACCCATGACCCATGACCCATGACCCATGACCCATGACCCATGACCCATGACCCATGACCCATGACCCATGACCCATGACCCATGACCCATGACCCATATGACCCATGACCCATATGACCCATGACCCATGACCCATGACCCATATGACCCATTTGACCCGTGACCCATGACCCATGACCCATGTGACCCATATGACGCATGACCCATGACCCATGACCCATGACCCATGACCCATGACCCATGACCCATGACCCATGACCCATGACCCATGACCCATGACCCATGACCCATGACCCATGACCCATGACCCATGACCCATGACACATGACCCATGACCCATATGACCCATATGACCCATGACCCATGACCCATGACCCATATGACCCATATGACCCATGACCCATGACCCATGACCCATGACCCATGACCCATGACCCATGACCCATGACCCATGACCCATGACCCATGACCCATGACCCATGACCCATGACCCATGACCCATGACCCATGACCCATGACCCATGACCCATGACCCATGACCCATGACCCATATGACCCATATGACCCATGACCCATGACCCATGACACATATGACCCATATGACCCATGACCAATGACCCATAACCCATATGACCCATATGACCCATGACCCATGACCCATGACCCATATGACCCATATGACCCATGACCCATGACCCATGACCCATGACCCATATGACCCATGACCCATGACCCATGACCCATATGACCCATATGACCCATGACCCATGACCCATGACCCATATGACCCATATGACCCATGACCCATGACCCATGACACATGACCCATATGACCCATATGACCCATATGACCCATATGACCCATGACCCATGACCCATGACCCATATGACCCATGACCCATGACCCATATGACCCATATGACCCATATGACCCATGACCCATGACCCATGACCCATATGACCCATATGACCCATGACCCATGACCCATGACCCATGACCCATGACCCATATGACCCATATGACCCATGACCCATGACCCATGACCCATGACCCATGACCCATGACCCATGACCCATGACCCATGACCCATGACCCATGACCCATGACCCATGACCCATGACCCATGACCCATGACCCATGACCCATGACCCATGACCCATGACCCATGACCAATGACCCATGACCCATATGACCCATATGACCCATGACCCATGACCCATGACCCATATGACCCATGACCCATGACCCATGACCCATGACCCATGACCCATATGACCCATGACCCATGACCCATGACCCATATGACCCATATGACCCATATGACCCATGACCCATGACCCATGACCCATATGACCCATATGACCCATGACCCATGACCCATGACCCATGACCCATGACCCATGACCCATGACCCATATGACCCATATGACCCATGACCCATGACCCATGACCCATGACCCATGACCCATGACCCATGACCCATGACCCATGACCCATGACCCATGACCCATGACCCATGACCCATGACCCATGACCCATGACCCATGACCCATGACCCATGACACATGACCCATATGACCCATATGACCCATATGACCCATATGACCCATGACCCATGACCCATATGACCCATATGACCCATATGACCCATGACCCATGACCCATGACCCATATGACCCATATGACCCATGACCCATGACCCATGACCCATGACCCATGACCCATGACCCATGACCCATGACCCATGACCCATATGAGCCATATGACCCATATGACCCATGACCCATGACCCATGACCCATGACCCATGACCCGTATGACCCATGACCCATGACCCATATGGCCCATGACCCATGACCCATGACCCATGACCCATGACCCATATGACCCATGACCCATGACCCATGACCCATATGACCCATGACCCATGACCCATATGACCCATATGACCCATATGACCCATGACCCATGACCCATGACCCATATGACCCATATGACCCATGACCCATGACCCATGACCCATGACCCATGACCCATGACCCATATGACCCATATGACCCATGACCCATGACCCATGACCCATGACCCATGGCCCATGACCCATGACCCATGACCCATGACCCATGACCCATGACCCATGACCCATGACCCATGACCCATGACCCATTACCCATGACCCATGACACATGACCCATATGACCCATATGACCCATATGACCCATATGACCCATGACCCATGACCCATGACCCATATGACCCATGACCCATGACCCATATGACCCATATGACCCATATGACCCATGACCCATGACCCATGACCCATATGACCCATATGACCCATGACCCATGACCCATGACCCATGACCCATGACCCATGACCCATGACTCATGACCCATGACCCATGACCCATATGAGCCATATGACCCATATGACCCATGACCCATGACCCATGACCCATGACCCACGACCCATGACCCATGACCCGTATGACCCATGACCCATGACCCATATGGCCCATGACCCATGACCCATGACCCATGACCCATATGACCCATGACCCATGACCCATGACCCATGACCCATGACCCATGACCCATATGACCCATATGACCCATGACCCATGACCCATGACCCATGACCCATGACCCATGACCCATGACCCATGACCCATGACCCATGACCCATGACCCATGACCCATGACCCGTGACCCATGACCCATGACCCATGACCCATGACCCATGACCCATGACCCATATGACCCATATGACCCATGACCCATGACCCATATGACCCATATGACCCATGACCAATGACCCATAACCCATATGACCCATATGACCCATGACCCATGACCCATGACCCATATGACCCATATGACCCATGACCCATGACCCATGACCCATATGACCCATGACCCATGACCCATGACCCATATGACCCATATGACCCATGACCCATGACCCATGACCCATATGACCCATATGACCCATGACCCATGACCCATGACACATGACCCATATGACCCATATGACCCATATGACCCATATGACCCATGACCCATGACCCATGACCCATATGACCCATGACCCATGACCCATATGACCCATATGACCCATATGACCCATATGACCCATATGACCCATGACCCATGACCCATGACCCATATGACCCATGACCCATGACCCATATGACCCATATGACCCATGACCCATGACCCATGACCCATATGACCCACATGACCCATGACCCATGACCCATATGACCCATATGACCCATGACCCATGACCCATGACCCATGACCCATATGACCCATATGACCCATGACCCATGACCCAAATGACCCATATGACCCATATGACCCATGACCCATGACCCATGACCCATATGACCCATATGACCCATGACCCATGACCCATGACCCATGACCCATATGACCCATATGACCCATGACCCATGACCCAAATGACCCATATGACCCATATGACCCATGACCCATGACCCATGACCCATATGACCCATATGACCCATGACCCATGACCCATGACCCATATGACCCATATGACCCATGACCCATGACCCATGACCCATGACCCATGACCCATGACTCATGACCCATGACCCATGACCCATGACCCATGACCCATGACCCATGACCCATGACCCATGACCCATGACCCATGACACATGACCCATATGACCCATATGACCCATATGACCCATATGACCCATGACCCATGACCCATGACCCATATGACCCATGACCCATGACCCATATGACCCATATGACCCATATGACCCATGACCCATGACCCATGACCCATGACCCATATGACCCATATGACCCATGACCCATGACCCATGACCCATGACCCATGACCCATGACCCATGACCCATATGAGCCATATGACCCATATGACCCATGACCCATGACCCATGACCCATGACCCATGACCCATGACCCATGACCCATGACCCATGACCCATGACCCATGACCCATGACCCATGACCCATGACCCATGACCCATGACCCATGACCCATGACCCATGACCCATGACCCATGACCCATGACCCATGACCCATGACCCATGACCCATATGACCCATATGACCCATGACCCATGACCCATGACCCATGACCCATATGACCCATATGACCCATGACCAATGACCCATAACCCATATGACCCATATGACCCATGACCCATGACCCATGACCCATATGACCCATATGACCCATGACCCATGACCCATGTGACCCATATGACCCATGACCCATGACCCATGACCCATGACCCATATGACCCATATGACCCGTGACCCATGACCCATGACCCATATGACCCATGACCCATATGACCCATATGACCCATGACCCATGACCCATGACCCATGACCCATGACCCATGACCCATGACCCATGACCCATGACCCATGACCCATGACCCATGACCCATGACCCATGACCCATGACCCATGACCCATGACCCATGACCCATGACCCATATGACCCATGACCCATATGACCCATGACCCATATGACCCATGACCCATGACCCATGACCCATATGACCCATTTGACCCGTGACCCATGACCCATGACCCATGTGACCCATATGACGCATGACCCATGACCCATGACCCATGACCCATGACCCATGACCCATGACCCATGACCCATGACCCATGACCCATGACCCATGACCCATGACCCATGACCCATGACCCATGACCCATGACCCATGACCCATGACCCATGACACATGACCCATGACCCATATGACCCATATGACCCATGACCCATGACCCATGACCCATATGACCCATATGACCCATGACCCATGACCCATGACCCATGACCCATGACCCATGACCCATGACCCATGACCCATGACCCATGACCCATGACCCATGACCCATGACCCATGACCCATGACCCATGACCCATGACCCATGACCCATGACCCATGACCCATATGACCCATATGACCCATGACCCATGACCCATGACACATATGACCCATATGACCCATGACCAATGACCCATAACCCATATGACCCATATGACCCATGACCCATGACCCATGACCCATATGACCCATATGACCCATGACCCATGACCCATGACCCATGACCCATATGACCCATGACCCATGACCCATGACCCATATGACCCATAT
This sequence comes from Andrena marginata, assembly GCA_963932335.1. Taxonomy (NCBI): domain Eukaryota; kingdom Metazoa; phylum Arthropoda; class Insecta; order Hymenoptera; family Andrenidae; genus Andrena; species Andrena marginata. The sequence goes on from OZ010660.1 coordinate 18,524,253, forward strand.
GACCCATGACCCATGACCCATGACCCATATGACCCATATGACCCATGACCCATGACCCATGACACATGACCCATATGACCCATATGACCCATATGACCCATATGACCCATTACCCATGACCCATGACCCATATGACCCATGACCCATGACCCATATGACCCATATGACCCATATGACCCATGACCCATGACCCATGACCCATATGACCCATATGACCCATGACCCATGACCCATGACCCATGACCCATGACCCATATGACCCATATGACCCATGACCCATGACCCATGACCCATGACCCATGACCCATGACCCATGACCCATGACCCATGACCCATGACCCATGACCCATGACCCATGACCCATGACCCATGACCCATGACCCATGACCCATGACCCATGACCCATGACCCATGACCCATGACCCATGACCCATGACCAATGACCCATGACCCATATGACCCATATGACCCATGACCCATGACCCATGACCCATATGACCCATGACCCATGACCCATGACCCATGACCCATATGACCCATGACCCATGACCCATATGACCCATATGACCCATATGACCCATGACCCATGACCCATGACCCATATGACCCATATGACCCATGACCCATGACCCATGACCCATGACCCATGACCCATGACCCATGACCCATATGACCCATATGACCCATGACCCATGACCCATGACCCATGACCCATGACCCATGACCCATGACCCATGACCCATGACCCATGACCCATGACCCATGACCCATGACCCATGACCCATGACCCATGACCCATGACCCATGACCCATGACACATGACCCATATGACCCATATGACCCATATGACCCATATGACCCATGACCCATGACCCATGACCCATATGACCCATGACCCATGACCCATGACCCATGACCCATGACCCATGACCCATGACCCATGACCCATGACCCATGACCCATGACCCATGACCCATGACCCATGACCCATGACCCATGACCCATGACCCATGACCCATATGACCCATGACCCATGACCCATGACCCATATGACCCATGACCCATGACCCATATGACCCATATGATCCATATGACCCATGACCCATGACCCATGACCCATATGACCCATATGACCCATGACCCATGACCCATGACCCATGACCCATGACCCATGACCCATGACCCATGACCCATGACCCATATGACCCATATGACCCATGACCCATGACCCATATGACCCATATGACCCATGACCAATGACCCATAACCCATATGACCCATATGACCCATGACCCATGACCCATGACCCATATGACCCATATGACCCATGACCCATGACCCATGACCCATATGACCCATGACCCATTACCCATGACCCATATGACCCATATGACCCATGACCCATGACCCATGACCCATATGACCCATATGACCCATGACCCATGACCCATGACCCATGACACATGACCCATATGACCCATATGACCCATATGACCCATATGACCCATAACCCATGACCCATGACCCATATGACCCATGACCCATGACCCATATGACCCATATGACCCATATGACCCATATGACCCATATGACCCATGACCCATGACCCATGACCCATGACCCATATGACCCATGACCCATGACCCATATGACCCATATGACCCATGACCCATATGACCCATGACCCATGACCCATGACCCATATGACCCATATGACCCATGACCCATGACCCATGACCCATATGACCCATATGACCCATGACCCATTACCCATGACACATGACCCATATGACCCATATGACCCATGACCCATATGACCCATGACCCATGACCCATGACCCATATGACCCATATGACCCATGACCCATGACCCATGACCCATGACCCATGACCCATGACCCATGACCCATATGACCCATATGACCCATGACCCATGACCCATGACCCATGACCCATGACCCATGACCCATGACCCGTATGACCCATGACCCATGACCCATATGGCCCATGACCCATGACCCATGACCCATGACCCATATGACCCATTTGACCCGTGACCCATGACCCATGACCCATGACCCGTATGACCCATGACCCATGACCCATATGGCCCATGACCCATGACCCATGACCCATGACCCATATGACCCATTTGACCCGTGACCCATGACCCATGACCCATATGACCCACATGACCCATGACCCATATGACCCATATGACGCATGACCCATGACCCATGACCCATGACCCATGACCCATGACCCATGACCCATGACACATGACCCATATGACCCATATGACCCATGACCCATGACCCATGACCCATGACCCATGACCCATGACCCATGACCCATGACCCATATGACCCATATGACCCATATGACCCATATGACCCATGACCCATATGACCCATGACCCATGACCCATATGACCCATATGACCCATGACCCATATGACCCATGACCCATGACCCATGACCCATATGACCCATATGACCCATGACCCATGACCCATGACCCATGACCCATGACCCATGACCCATGACCCATATGACCCATATGACCCATGACCCATGACCCATGACCCATGACCCATGACCCATGACCCGTATGACCCATGACCCATGACCCATATGGCCCATGACCCATGACCCATGACCCATGACCCATATGACCCATTTGACCCGTGACCCATGACCCATGACCCATATGACCCACATGACCCATGACCCATATGACCCATATGACGCATGACCCATGACCCATGACCCATGACCCATGACCCATGACCCATGACCCATGACACATGACCCATGACCCATGACCCATATGACCCATATGACCCATGACCCATGACCCATGACCCATGACCCATGACCCATGACCCATGACCCATGACCCATATGACCCATATGACCCATATGACCCATATGACCCATGACCCATATGACCCATGACCCATGACCCATATGACCCATATGACCCATGACCCATATGACCCATGACCCATGACCCATGACCCATATGACCCATATGACCCATGACCCATGACCCATGACCCATGACCCATGACCCATGACCCATGACCCATATGACCCATATGACCCATGACCCATGACCCATGACCCATGACCCATGACCCATGACCCGTATGACCCATGACCCATGACCCATATGGCCCATGACCCATGACCCATGACCCATGACCCATATGACCCATTTGACCCGTGACCCATGACCCATGACCCATATGACCCACATGACCCATGACCCATATGACCCATATGACGCATGACCCATGACCCATGACCCATGACCCATGACCCATGACCCATGACCCATGACACATGACCCATATGACCCATACGACCCATATGACCCATATGACCCATGACCCATGACCCATGACCCATGACCCATATGACCCATGACCCATGACCCATGACCCATATGACACATATGACCCATATGACCCATGACCCATGACCCATGACCCATGACCCATGACCCATGACCCATGACCCATGACCCATGACCCATGACCCATGTGACCCATATGACCCATGACCCATGACCCATGACCCATGACCCATATGACCCATTTGACCCGTGACCCATGACCCATGACCCATATGACCCATATGACCCATGACCCATATGACCCATATGACGCATGACCCATGACCCATGACCCATGACCCATGACCCATGACACATGACCCATATGACCCATACGACCCATATGACCCATATGACCCATGACCCATGACCCATGACCCATGACCCATGACCCATATGACCCATGACCCATGACCCATGACCCATATGACCCATATGACCCATATGACCCATGACCCATGACCCATGACCCATGACCCATGACCCATGACCCATGACCCATGACCCATGACCCATGACCCATGACCCATGACCCATGACCCATGACACATGACCCATATGACCCATATGACCCATATGACCCATATGACCCATGACCCATGACCCATGACCCATATGACCCATGACCCATGACCCATATGACCCATATGACCCATATGACCCATGACCCATGACCCATGACCCATATGACCCATATGACCCATGACCCATGACCCATGACCCATGACCCATGACCCATGACCCATGACCCATGACCCATGACCCATGACCCATGACCCATGACCCATGACCCATGACCCATGACCCATGACCCATGACCCATGACCCATGACCCATGACCCATGACCCATGACCCATGACCCATATGACCCATGACCCATGACCCATGACCCATGACCCATATGACCCATTTGACCCGTGACCCATGACCCATGACCCATGTGACCCATATGACGCATGACCCATGACCCATGACCCATGACCCATGACCCTTGACCCATGACCCATGACCCATGACCCATGACCCATGACCCATGACCCATGACCCATGACCCATGACCCATGACCCATGACCCATGACCCATGACCCATGACCCATGACCCATGACCCATGACCCATGACCCATATGACCCATATGACCCATGACCCATGACCCATGACCCATATGACCCATATGACCCATGACCCATGACCCATGACCCATGACCCATGACCCATGACCCATGACCCATGACCCATGACCCATGACCCATGACCCATGACCCATGACCCATGACCCATGACCCATGACCCATGACCCATGACCCATGACCCATGACCCATGACCCATATGACCCATGACCCATGACCCATGACCCATATGACCCATATGACCCATATGACCCATGACCCATGACCCATGACCCATGACCCATGACCCATGACCCATGACCCATGACCCATGACCCATGACCCATGACCCATGACCCATGACCCATGACCCATGACACATGACCCATATGACCCATATGACCCATGACCCATGACCCATGACCCATATGACCCATATGACCCATGACCCATGACCCATGACCCATGACCCATGACCCATGACCCATGACCCATGACCCATGACCCATGACCCATGACCCATGACCCATGACCCATGACCCATGACCCATGACCCATGACCCATGACCCATGACCCATGACCCATGACCCATGACCCATATGACCCATGACCCATGACCCATGACCCATGACCCATATGACCCATTTGACCCGTGACCCATGACCCATGACCCATGTGACCCATATGACGCATGACCCATGACCCATGACCCATGACCCATGACCCTTGACCCATGACCCATGACCCATGACCCATGACCCATGACCCATGACCCATGACCCATGACCCATGACCCATGACCCATGACCCATGACCCATGACCCATGACCCATGACCCATGACCCATGACCCATATGACCCATATGACCCATGACCCATGACCCATGACCCATATGACCCATATGACCCATGACCCATGACCCATGACCCATGACCCATGACCCATGACCCATGACCCATGACCCATGACCCATGACCCATGACCCATGACCCATGACCCATGACCCATGACCCATGACCCATGACCCATGACCCATATGACCCATATGACCCATGACCCATGACCCATGACCCATATGACCCATATGACCCATGACCAATGACCCATAACCCATATGACCCATATGACCCATGACCCATGACCCATGACCCATATGACCCATATGACCCATGACCCATGACCCATGACCCATGACCCATATGACCCATGACCCATGACCCATGACCCATATGACCCATATGACCCATGACCCATGACCCATGACCCATATGACCCATATGACCCATGACCCATGACCCATGACACATGACCCATATGACCCATATGACCCATATGACCCATATGACCCATGACCCATGACCCATGACCCATATGACCCATGACCCATATGACCCATATGACCCATATGACCCATATGACCCATGACCCATGACCCATGACCCATATGACCCATATGACCCATGTCCCATGACCCATGACCCATGACCCATGACCCATATGACCCATATGACCCATGACCCATGACCCATGACCCATGACCCATGACCCATGACCCATGACCCATGACCCATGACCCATGACCCATGACCCATGACCCATGACCCATGACCCATGACCCATGACCCATGACCCATGACACATGACCCATATGACCCATATGACCCATATGACCCATATGACCCATGACCCATGACCCATGACCCATATGACCCATGACCCATGACCCATATGACCCATATGACCCATATGACCCATGACCCATGACCCATGACCCATATGACCCATATGACCCATGACCCATGACCCATGACCCATGACCCATGACCCATGACCCATGACCCATGACCCATATGAGCCATATGACCCATATGACCCATGACCCATGACCCATGACCCATGACCCATGACCCGTATGACCCATGACCCATGACCCATATGGCCCATGACCCATGACCCATGACCCATGACCCATGACCCATATGACCCATGACCCATGACCCATGACCCATATGACCCATGACCCATGACCCATATGACCCATATGACCCATATGACCCATGACCCATGACCCATGACCCATATGACCCATATGACCCATGACCCATGACCCATGACCCATGACCCATGACCCATGACCCATATGACCCATATGACCCATGACCCATGACCCATGACCCATGACCCATGACCCATGACCAATGACCCATGACCCATGACCCATGACCCATGACCCATGACCCATGACCCATGACCCATGACCCATGACCCATGACCCATGACCCATGACCCATGACCCATGACCCATGACCCATGACCCATGACCCATATGACCCATATGACCCATGACCCATGACCCATATGACCCATATGACCCATGACCAATGACCCATAACCCATATGACTCATATGACCCATGACCCATGACCCATGACCCATGACCCATATGACCCATGACCCATGACCCATGACCCATATGACCCATGACCCATGACCCATATGACCCATATGATCCATATGACCCATGACCCATGACCCATGACCCATATGACCCATATGACCCATGACCCATGACCCATGACCCATGACCCATGACCCATGACCCATGACCCATGACCCATGACCCATGACCCATGACCCATGACCCATGACCCATATGAGCCATATGACCCATATGACCCATGACCCATGACCCATGACCCATGACCCATGACCCGTATGACCCATGACCCATGACCCATATGGCCCATGACCCATGACCCATGACCCATGACCCATGACCCATATGACCCATGACCCATGACCCATGACCCATATGACCCATGACCCATGACCCATGACCCATGACCCATGACCCATGACCCATGACCCATGACCCATGACCCATGACCCATGACCCATGACCCATGACCCATGACCCATGACCCATGACCCATGACCCATATGACCCATGACCCATGACCCATGACCCATATGACCCATGACCCATGACCCATATGACCCATATGATCCATATGACCCATGACCCATGACCCATGACCCATATGACCCATATGACCCATGACCCATGACCCATGACCCATGACCCATGACCCATGACCCATGACCCATGACCCATGACCCATGACCCATGACCCATGACCCATATGACCCATATGACCCATGACCCATGACCCATATGACCCATATGACCCATGACCAATGACCCATAACCCATATGACCCATATGACCCATGACCCATGACCCATGACCCATATGACCCATATGACCCATGACCCATGACCCATGACCCATATGACCCATGACCCATTACCCATGACCCATATGACCCATATGACCCATGACCCATGACCCATGACCCATATGACCCATATGACCCATGACCCATGACCCATGACACATGACCCATATGACCCATATGACCCATATGACCCATATGACCCATAACCCATGACCCATGACCCATATGACCCATGACCCATGACCCATATGACCCATATGACCCATATGACCCATATGACCCATATGACCCATGACCCATGACCCATGACCCATATGACCCATGACCCATGACCCATATGACCCATATGACCCATGACCCATATGACCCATGACCCATGACCCATGACCCATATGACCCATATGACCCATGACCCATGACCCATGACCCATATGACCCATATGACCCATGACCCATTACCCATGACACATGACCCATATGACCCATATGACCCATGACCCATATGACCCATGACCCATATGACCCATGACCCATGACCCATGACCCATATGACCCATATGACCCATGACCCATGACCCATGACCCATGACCCATGACCCATGACCCATGACCCATATGACCCATATGACCCATGACCCATGACCCATGACCCATGACCCATGACCCATGACCCGTATGACCCATGACCCATGACCCATATGGCCCATGACCCATGACCCATGACCCATGACCCATATGACCCATTTGACCCGTGACCCATGACCCATGACCCATGACCCGTATGACCCATGACCCATGACCCATATGGCCCATGACCCATGACCCATGACCCATGACCCATATGACCCATTTGACCCGTGACCCATGACCCATGACCCATATGACCCACATGACCCATGACCCATATGACCCATATGACGCATGACCCATGACCCATGACCCATGACCCATGACCCATGACCCATGACCCATGACACATGACCCATATGACCCATATGACCCATGACCCATGACCCATGACCCATGACCCATGACCCATGACCCATGACCCATGACCCATATGACCCATATGACCCATATGACCCATATGACCCATGACCCATATGACCCATGACCCATGACCCATATGACCCATATGACCCATGACCCATATGACCCATGACCCATGACCCATGACCCATATGACCCATATGACCCATGACCCATGACCCATGACCCATGACCCATGACCCATGACCCATGACCCATATGACCCATATGACCCATGACCCATGACCCATGACCCATGACCCATGACCCATGACCCGTATGACCCATGACCCATGACCCATATGGCCCATGACCCATGACCCATGACCCATGACCCATATGACCCATTTGACCCGTGACCCATGACCCATGACCCATATGACCCACATGACCCATGACCCATATGACCCATATGACGCATGACCCATGACCCATGACCCATGACCCATGACCCATGACCCATGACCCATGACACATGACCCATGACCCATGACCCATATGACCCATATGACCCATGACCCATGACCCATGACCCATGACCCATGACCCATGACCCATGACCCATGACCCATATGACCCATATGACCCATATGACCCATATGACCCATGACCCATATGACCCATGACCCATGACCCATATGACCCATATGACCCATGACCCATATGACCCATGACCCATGACCCATGACCCATATGACCCATATGACCCATGACCCATGACCCATGACCCATGACCCATGACCCATGACCCATGACCCATATGACCCATATGACCCATGACCCATGACCCATGACCCATGACCCATGACCCATGACCCGTATGACCCATGACCCATGACCCATATGGCCCATGACCCATGACCCATGACCCATGACCCATATGACCCATTTGACCCGTGACCCATGACCCATGACCCATATGACCCACATGACCCATGACCCATATGACCCATATGACGCATGACCCATGACCCATGACCCATGACCCATGACCCATGACCCATGACCCATGACACATGACCCATATGACCCATACGACCCATATGACCCATATGACCCATGACCCATGACCCATGACCCATGACCCATATGACCCATGACCCATGACCCATGACCCATATGACACATATGACCCATATGACCCATGACCCATGACCCATGACCCATGACCCATGACCCATGACCCATGACCCATGACCCATGACCCATGACCCATGTGACCCATATGACCCATGACCCATGACCCATGACCCATGACCCATATGACCCATTTGACCCGTGACCCATGACCCATGACCCATATGACCCATATGACCCATGACCCATATGACCCATATGACGCATGACCCATGACCCATGACCCATGACCCATGACCCATGACCCATGACACATGACCCATATGACCCATACGACCCATATGACCCATATGACCCATGACCCATGACCCATGACCCATGACCCATGACCCATGACCCATATGACCCATGACCCATGACCCATGACCCATATGACCCATATGACCCATATGACCCATGACCCATGACCCATGACCCATGACCCATGACCCATGACCCATGACCCATGACCCATGACCCATGACCCATGACCCATGACCCATGACCCATGACCCATGACACATGACCCATATGACCCATATGACCCATATGACCCATATGACCCATGACCCATGACCCATGACCCATATGACCCATGACCCATGACCCATATGACCCATATGACCCATATGACCCATGACCCATGACCCATGACCCATATGACCCATATGACCCATGACCCATGACCCATGACCCATGACCCATGACCCATGACCCATGACCCATGACCCATGACCCATGACCCATGACCCATGACCCATGACCCATGACCCATGACCCATGACCCATGACCCATGACCCATGACCCATGACCCATGACCCATATGACCCATGACCCATGACCCATGACCCATGACCCATATGACCCATTTGACCCGTGACCCATGACCCATGACCCATGTGACCCATATGACGCATGACCCATGACCCATGACCCATGACCCATGACCCTTGACCCATGACCCATGACCCATGACCCATGACCCATGACCCATGACCCATGACCCATGACCCATGACCCATGACCCATGACCCATGACCCATGACCCATGACCCATGACCCATGACCCATGACCCATGACCCATGACCCATATGACCCATATGACCCATGACCCATGACCCATGACCCATATGACCCATATGACCCATGACCCATGACCCATGACCCATGACCCATGACCCATGACCCATGACCCATGACCCATGACCCATGACCCATGACCCATGACCCATGACCCATGACCCATGACCCATGACCCATGACCCATGACCCATGACCCATATGACCCATGACCCATGACCCATGACCCATATGACCCATATGACCCATATGACCCATGACCCATGACCCATGACCCATGACCCATGACCCATGACCCATGACCCATGACCCATGACCCATGACCCATGACCCATGACCCATGACCCATGACCCATGACACATGACCCATATGACCCATATGACCCATGACCCATGACCCATGACCCATATGACCCATATGACCCATGACCCATGACCCATGACCCATGACCCATGACCCATGACCCATGACCCATGACCCATGACCCATGACCCATGACCCATGACCCATGACCCATGACCCATGACCCATGACCCATGACCCATGACCCATGACCCATGACCCATGACCCATGACCCATGACCCATATGACCCATGACCCATGACCCATGACCCATGACCCATATGACCCATTTGACCCGTGACCCATGACCCATGACCCATGTGACCCATATGACGCATGACCCATGACCCATGACCCATGACCCATGACCCTTGACCCATGACCCATGACCCATGACCCATGACCCATGACCCATGACCCATGACCCATGACCCATGACCCATGACCCATGACCCATGACCCATGACCCATGACCCATGACCCATGACCCATGACCCATATGACCCATATGACCCATGACCCATGACCCATGACCCATATGACCCATATGACCCATGACCCATGACCCATGACCCATGACCCATGACCCATGACCCATGACCCATGACCCATGACCCATGACCCATGACCCATGACCCATGACCCATGACCCATGACCCATATGACCCATATGACCCATGACCCATGACCCATGACCCATATGACCCATATGACCCATGACCAATGACCCATAACCCATATGACCCATATGACCCATGACCCATGACCCATGACCCATATGACCCATATGACCCATGACCCATGACCCATGACCCATGACCCATATGACCCATGACCCATGACCCATGACCCATATGACCCATATGACCCATGACCCATGACCCATGACCCATATGACCCATATGACCCATGACCCATGACCCATGACACATGACCCATATGACCCATATGACCCATATGACCCATATGACCCATGACCCATGACCCATGACCCATATGACCCATGACCCATATGACCCATATGACCCATATGACCCATATGACCCATGACCCATGACCCATGACCCATATGACCCATATGACCCATGTCCCATGACCCATGACCCATGACCCATGACCCATATGACCCATATGACCCATGACCCATGACCCATGACCCATGACCCATGACCCATGACCCATGACCCATGACCCATGACCCATGACCCATGACCCATGACCCATGACCCATGACCCATGACCCATGACCCATGACCCATGACACATGACCCATATGACCCATATGACCCATATGACCCATATGACCCATGACCCATGACCCATGACCCATATGACCCATGACCCATGACCCATATGACCCATATGACCCATATGACCCATGACCCATGACCCATGACCCATATGACCCATATGACCCATGACCCATGACCCATGACCCATGACCCATGACCCATGACCCATGACCCATGACCCATGACCCATATGAGCCATATGACCCATATGACCCATGACCCATGACCCATGACCCATGACCCATGACCCGTATGACCCATGACCCATGACCCATATGGCCCATGACCCATGACCCATGACCCATGACCCATGACCCATATGACCCATGACCCATGACCCATGACCCATATGACCCATGACCCATGACCCATATGACCCATATGACCCATATGACCCATGACCCATGACCCATGACCCATATGACCCATATGACCCATGACCCATGACCCATGACCCATGACCCATGACCCATGACCCATATGACCCATATGACCCATGACCCATGACCCATGACCCATGACCCATGACCCATGACCCATGACCCATGACCCATGACCCATGACCCATGACCCATGACCCATGACCCATGACCCATGACCCATTACCCATGACCCATGACACATGACCCATATGACCCATATGACCCATATGACCCATATGACCCATGACCCATGACCCATGACCCATATGACCCATGACCCATGACCCATATGACCCATATGACCCATATGACCCATGACCCATGACCCATGACCCATATGACCCATATGACCCATGACCCATGACCCATGACCCATGACCCATGACCCATGACCCATGACCCATGACCCATGACTCATGACCCATGACCCATGACCCATATGAGCCATATGACCCATATGACCCATGACCCATGACCCATGACCCACGACCCATGACCCATGACCCGTATGACCCATGACCCATGACCCATATGGCCCATGACCCATGACCCATGACCCATGACCCATGACCCATATGACCCATGACCCATGACCCATGACCCATGACCCATGACCCATGACCCATATGACCCATATGACCCATGACCCATGACCCATGACCCATGACCCATGACCCATGACCCATGACCCATGACCCATGACCCATGACCCATGACCCATGACCCATGACCCGTGACCCATGACCCATGACCCATGACCCATGACCCATGACCCATGACCCATATGACCCATATGACCCATGACCCATGACCCATATGACCCATATGACCCATGACCAATGACCCATAACCCATATGACCCATATGACCCATGACCCATGACCCATGACCCATATGACCCATATGACCCATGACCCATGACCCATGACCCATATGACCCATGACCCATGACCCATGACCCATATGACCCATATGACCCATGACCCATGACCCATGACCCATATGACCCATATGACCCATGACCCATGACCCATGACACATGACCCATATGACCCATATGACCCATATGACCCATATGACCCATGACCCATGACCCATGACCCATATGACCCATGACCCATGACCCATATGACCCATATGACCCATATGACCCATATGACCCATATGACCCATGACCCATGACCCATGACCCATATGACCCATGACCCATGACCCATATGACCCATATGACCCATGACCCATGACCCATGACCCATATGACCCATATGACCCATGACCAATGACCCATAACCCATATGACCCATATGACCCATGACCCATGACCCATGACCCATGACCCATATGACCCATATGACCCATGACCCATGACCCATGACCCATATGACCCATGACCCATGACCCATGACCCATATGACCCATATGACCCATGACCCATGACCCATGACCCATGACCCATATGACCCATATGACCCATGACCCATGACCCATGACACATGACCCATATGACCCATATGACCCATATGACCCATATGACCCATGACCCATGACCCATGACCCATGACCCATGACCCATATGACCCATGACCCATGACCCAAATGACCCATATGACCCATATGACCCATGACCCATGACCCATGACCCATATGACCCATATGACCCATGACCCATGACCCATGACCCATATGACCCATATGACCCATGACCCATGACCCATGACCCATGACCAATGACCCATGACCCATGACCCATGACTCATGACCCATGACCCATGACCCATGACCCATGACCCATGACCCATGACCCATGACCCATGACCCATGACCCATGACACATGACCCATATGACCCATATGACCCATATGACCCATATGACCCATGACCCATGACCCATGACCCATATGACCCATGACCCATGACCCATATGACCCATATGACCCATATGACCCATGACCCATGACCCATGACCCATGACCCATATGACCCATATGACCCATGACCCATGACCCATGACCCATGACCCATGACCCATGACCCATGACCCATATGAGCCATATGACCCATATGACCCATGACCCATGACCCATGACCCATGACCCATGACCCATGACCCATGACCCATGACCCATGACCCATGACCCATGACCCATGACCCATGACCCATGACCCATGACCCATGACCCATGACCCATGACCCATGACCCATGACCCATATGACCCATATGACCCATGACCCATGACCCATGACCCATGACCCATATGACCCATATGACCCATGACCAATGACCCATAACCCATATGACCCATATGACCCATGACCCATGACCCATGACCCATATGACCCATATGACCCATGACCCATGACCCATGTGACCCATATGACCCATGACCCATGACCCATGACCCATGACCCATATGACCCATATGACCCGTGACCCATGACCCATGACCCATATGACCCATGACCCATATGACCCATATGACCCATGACCCATGACCCATGACCCATGACCCATGACCCATGACCCATGACCCATGACCCATGACCCATGACCCATGACCCATGACCCATGACCCATGACCCATGACCCATGACCCATGACCCATGACCCATGACCCATGACCCATGACCCATGACCCATATGACCCATGACCCATATGACCCATGACCCATGACCCATGACCCATATGACCCATTTGACCCGTGACCCATGACCCATGACCCATGTGACCCATATGACGCATGACCCATGACCCATGACCCATGACCCATGACCCATGACCCATGACCCATGACCCATGACCCATGACCCATGACCCATGACCCATGACCCATGACCCATGACCCATGACCCATGACCCATGACCCATGACCCATGACCCATGACCCATGACCCATGACCCATGACACATGACCCATGACCCATATGACCCATATGACCCATGACCCATGACCCATGACCCATATGACCCATATGACCCATGACCCATGACCCATGACCCATGACCCATGACCCATGACCCATGACCCATGACCCATGACCCATGACCCATGACCCATGACCCATGACCCATGACCCATGACCCATGACCCATGACCCATGACCCATGACCCATGACCCATATGACCCATATGACCCATGACCCATGACCCATGACACATATGACCCATATGACCCATGACCAATGACCCATAACCCATATGACCCATATGACCCATGACCCATGACCCATGACCCATGACCCATATGACCCATATGACCCATGACCCATGACCCATGACCCATGACCCATATGACCCATGACCCATGACCCATGACCCATATGACCCATATGACCCATATGACCCATGACCCATGACCCATGACCCATATGACCCATATGACCCATGACCCATGACCCATGACACATGACCCATATGACCCATATGACCCATATGACCCATATGACCCATGACCCATGACCCATGACCCATATGACCCATGACCCATGACCCATATGACCCATATGACCCATATGACCCATATGACCCATATGACCCATGACCCATGACCCATGACCCATATGACCCATATGACCCATGACCCATGACCCATGACCCATGACCCATGACCCATATGACCCATATGACCCATGACCCATGACCCATGACCCATGACCCATGACCCATGACCCATGACCCATGACCCATGACCCATGACCCATGACCCATGACCCATGACCCATGACCCATGACCCATGACCCATGACCCATGACCCATGACCCATGACCCATGACCAATGACCCATGACCCATATGACCCATATGACCCATGACCCATGACCCATGACCCATATGACCCATGACCCATGACCCATGACCCATGACCCATATGACCCATGACCCATGACCCATATGACCCATATGACCCATATGACCCATGACCCATGACCCATATGACCCATATGACCCATGACCCATGACCCATGACCCATGACCCATGACCCATGACCCATGACCCATATGACCCATATGACCCATGACCCATGACCCATGACCCATGACCCATGACCCATGACCCATGACCCATGACCCATGACCCATGACCCATGACCCATGACCCATGACCCATGACCCATGACCCATGACCCATGACCCATGACCCATGACCCATGACACATGACCCATATGACCCATATGACCCATATGACCCATATGACCCATGACCCATGACCCATGACCCATATGACCCATGACCCATGACCCATGACCCATGACCCATGACCCATGACCCATGACCCATGACCCATGACCCATGACCCATGACCCATGACCCATGACCCATGACCCATGACCCATGACCCATATGACCCATGACCCATGACCCATGACCCATATGACCCATGACCCATGACCCATATGACCCATATGATCCATATGACCCATGACCCATGACCCATGACCCATATGACCCATATGACCCATGACCCATGACCCATGACCCATGACCCATGACCCATGACCCATGACCCATGACCCATATGACCCATATGACCCATGACCCATGACCCATATGACCCATATGACCCATGACCAATGACCCATAACCCATATGACCCATATGACCCATGACCCATGACCCATGACCCATATGACCCATATGACCCATGACCCATGACCCATGACCCATATGACCCATGACCCATTACCCATGACCCATATGACCCATATGACCCATGACCCATGACCCATGACCCATATGACCCATATGACCCATGACCCATGACCCATGACACATGACCCATATGACCCATATGACCCATATGACCCATATGACCCATAACCCATGACCCATGACCCATATGACCCATGACCCATGACCCATATGACCCATATGACCCATATGACCCATATGACCCATATGACCCATGACCCATGACCCATGACCCATATGACCCATGAC
Source organism: Andrena marginata (assembly GCA_963932335.1). Classification (NCBI taxonomy): domain Eukaryota; kingdom Metazoa; phylum Arthropoda; class Insecta; order Hymenoptera; family Andrenidae; genus Andrena; species Andrena marginata. Next base: position 18,542,229 of record OZ010660.1, read on the forward strand.
CCATGACCCATATGACCCATATGACCCATGACCCATGACCCATGACCCATATGACCCATATGACCCATGACCAATGACCCATAACCCATATGACCCATATGACCCATGACCCATGACCCATGACCCATATGACCCATATGACCCATGACCCATGACCCATGACCCATGACCCATATGACCCATATGACCCATGACCCATGACCCATGACCCATATGACCCATATGACCCATGACCCATTACCCATGACACATGACCCATATGACCCATATGACCCATATGACCCATATGACCCATATGACCCATGACCCATGACCCATGACCCATATGACCCATGACCCATGACCCATATGACCCATATGACCCATATGACCCATGACCCATGACCCATGACCCATATGACCCATATGACCCATGACCCATGACCCATGACCCATATGACCCATATGACCCATGACCCATGACCCATGACCCATGACCCATGACCCATGACCCATGACCCATGACTCATGACCCATGACCCATGACCCATGACCCATGACCCATGACCCATGACCCATGACCCATGACCCATGACCCATGACCCATGACACATGACCCATATGACCCATATGACCCATATGACCCATATGACCCATGACCCATGACCCATGACCCATATGACCCATGACCCATGACCCATATGACCCATATGACCCATATGACCCATGACCCATGACCCATGACCCATATGACCCATATGACCCATGACCCATGACCCATGACCCATGACCCATGACCCATGACCCATGACCCATGACCCATATGAGCCATATGACCCATATGACCCATGACCCATGACCCATGACCCATGACCCATGACCCATGACCCGTATGACCCATGACCCATGACCCATGACCCATATGACCCATGACCCATGACCCATGACCCATATGACCCATATGACCCATGACCCATGACCCATGACACATGACCCATATGACCCATATGACCCATATGACCCATATGACCCATGACCCATGACCCATGACCCATGACCCATGACCCATGACCCATGACCCATGACCAATGACCCATGACCCATATGACCCATATGACCCATGACCCATGACCCATATGACCCATGACCCATATGACCCATGACCCATGACCCATGACCCATATGACCCATGACCCATGACCCATATGACCCATATGACCCATATGACCCATGACCCATGACCCATGACCCATATGACCCATATGACCCATGACCCATGACCCATGACCCATGACCCATGACCCATGACCCATGACCCATGACCCATGACCCATATGACCCATATGACCCATGACCCATGACCCATATGACCCATATGACCCATGACCAATGACCCATAACCCATATGACCCATATGACCCATGACCCATGACCCATGACCCATATGACCCATATGACCCATGACCCATGACCCATGACCCATATGACCCATGACCCATTACCCATGACCCATATGACCCATATGACCCATGACCCATGACCCATGACCCATATGACCCATATGACCCATGACCCATGACCCATGACACATGACCCATATGACCCATATGACCCATATGACCCATATGACCCATGACCCATGACCCATGACCCATATGACCCATATGACCCATGACCCATGACCCATATGACCCATATGACCCATATGACCCATATGACCCATATGACCCATATGACCCATGACCCATGACCCATGACCCATGACCCATGACCCATGACCCATGACCCATGACCCATGACCCATGACCCATGACCCATGACCCATGACCCATATGACCCATGACCCATGACCCATGACCCATGACCCATATGACCCATTTGACCCGTGACCCATGACCCATGACCCATATGACCCATATGACGCATGACCCATGACCCATGACCCATGACCCATGACCCATGACCCATGACCCATGACCCATGACCCATGACCCATGACCCATGACCCATGACCCATGACCCATGACCCATGACCCATGACCCATGACCCATGACCCATGACCCATGACCCATGACCCATGACCCATGACCCATGACCCATGACCCATGACCCATGACCCATATGACCCATATGACCCATGACCCATGACCCATGACCCATGACCCATGACCCATGACCCATGACCCATGACCCATGACCCATGACCCATGACCCATATGACCCATATGACCCATGACCCATGACCCATGACCCATATGACCCATATGACCCATGACCAATGACCCATAACCCATATGACCCATATGACCCATGACCCATGACCCATGACCCATATGACCCGTATGACCCATGACCCATGACCCATGACCCATATGACCCATGACCCATGACCCATGACCCATATGACCCATATGACCCATGACCCATGACCCATGACCCATATGACCCATATGACCCATATGACCCATATGACCCATGACCCATGACCCATGACCCATATGACCCATATGACCCATGACCCATGACCCATGACCCATGACCCATGACCCATATGACCCATATGACCCATGACCCATGACCCATGACCCATGACCCATGACCCATGACCCATGACCCATGTCCCATGACCCATGACCCATGACCCATGACCCATGACCCATGACCCATGACCCATGACCCATGACACATGACCCATATGACCCATATGACCCATATGACCCATATGACCCATATGACCCATGACCCATGACCCATGACCCATATGACCCATGACCCATGACCCATATGACCCATATGACCCATATGACCCATGACCCATGACCCATGACCCATATGACCCATATGACCCATGACCCATGACCCGGGACCCATGACCCATGACCCATGACCCATGACCCATGACCCATATGAGCCATATGACCCATATGACCCATGACCCATGACCCATATGAGCCATATGACCCATATGACCCATGACCCATGACCCATGACCCATTACCCATGACCCGTATGACCCATGACCCATGACCCATATGGCCCATGACCCATGACCCATGACCCATGACCCATGACCCATGACCCATATGACCCATATGACCCATGACCAATGACCCATAACCCATATGACCCATATGACCCATGACCCATGACCCATGACCCATATGACCCGTATGACCCATGACCCATGACCCATGACCCATATGACCCATATGACCCATGACCCATGACCCATGACCCATATGACCCATATGACCCATGACCCATGACCCATGACCCATGACCCATGACCCATGACCCATGACCCATGACCCATGACCCATGACCCATGACCCATATGACCCATGACCCATGACCCATGACCCATGACCCATATGACCCATTTGACCCGTGACCCATGACCCATGACCCATATGACCCATATGACGCATGACCCATGACCCATGACCCATGACCCATGACCCATGACCCATGACCCATGACCCATGACCCATGACCCATGACCCATGACCCATGACCCATGACCCATGACCCATGACCCATGACCCATGACCCATGACCCATATGACCCATGACCCATGACCCATGACCCATGACCCATGACCCATGACCCATATGACCCATATGACCCATGACCCATGACCCATGACCCATGACCCATGACCCATGACCCATGACCCATGACCCATGACCCATGACCCATGACCCATGACCCATGACCCGTGACCCATGACCCATGACCCATGACCCATGACCCATGACCCATGACCCATATGACCCATATGACCCATGACCCATGACCCATATGACCCATATGACCCATGACCAATGACCCATAACCCATATGACCCATATGACCCATGACCCATGACCCATGACCCATATGACCCATATGACCCATGACCCATGACCCATGACCCATATGACCCATGACCCATGACCCATGACCCATATGACCCATATGACCCATGACCCATGACCCATGACCCATATGACCCATATGACCCATGACCCATGACCCATGACACATGACCCATATGACCCATATGACCCATATGACCCATATGACCCATGACCCATGACCCATGACCCATATGACCCATGACCCATGACCCATATGACCCATATGACCCATATGACCCATATGACCCATATGACCCATGACCCATGACCCATGACCCATATGACCCATGACCCATGACCCATATGACCCATATGACCCATGACCCATGACCCATGACCCATATGACCCATATGACCCATGACCAATGACCCATAACCCATATGACCCATATGACCCATGACCCATGACCCATGACCCATGACCCATATGACCCATATGACCCATGACCCATGACCCATGACCCATATGACCCATGACCCATGACCCATGACCCATATGACCCATATGACCCATGACCCATGACCCATGACCCATGACCCATATGACCCATATGACCCATGACCCATGACCCATGACACATGACCCATATGACCCATATGACCCATATGACCCATATGACCCATGACCCATGACCCATGACCCATGACCCATGACCCATGACCCATATGACCCATGACCCATGACCCAAATGACCCATATGACCCATATGACCCATGACCCATGACCCATGACCCATATGACCCATATGACCCATGACCCATGACCCATGACCCATATGACCCATATGACCCATGACCCATGACCCATGACCCATGACCCATGACCCATGACCCATGACCCATGACTCATGACCCATGACCCATGACCCATGACCCATGACCCATGACCCATGACCCATGACCCATGACCCATGACCCATGACACATGACCCATATGACCCATATGACCCATATGACCCATATGACCCATGACCCATGACCCATGACCCATATGACCCATGACCCATGACCCATATGACCCATATGACCCATATGACCCATGACCCATGACCCATGACCCATGACCCATATGACCCATATGACCCATGACCCATGACCCATGACCCATGACCCATGACCCATGACCCATATGAGCCATATGACCCATATGACCCATGACCCATGACCCATGACCCATGACCCATGACCCATGACCCATGACCCATGACCCATGACCCATGACCCATGACCCATGACCCATGACCCATGACCCATGACCCATGACCCATGACCCATGACCCATGACCCATGACCCATATGACCCATATGACCCATGACCCATGACCCATGACCCATGACCCATATGACCCATATGACCCATGACCAATGACCCATAACCCATATGACCCATATGACCCATGACCCATGACCCATGACCCATATGACCCATATGACCCATGACCCATGACCCATGTGACCCATATGACCCATGACCCATGACCCATGACCCATGACCCATGACCCATATGACCCATATGACCCGTGACCCATGACCCATGACCCATATGACCCATGACCCATATGACCCATATGACCCATGACCCATGACCCATGACCCATGACCCATGACCCATGACCCATGACCCATGACCCATGACCCATGACCCATGACCCATGACCCATGACCCATGACCCATGACCCATGACCCATGACCCATGACCCATGACCCATGACCCATGACCCATGACCCATGACCCATATGACCCATGACCCATATGACCCATGACCCATGACCCATGACCCATATGACCCATTTGACCCGTGACCCATGACCCATGACCCATGTGACCCATATGACGCATGACCCATGACCCATGACCCATGACCCATGACCCATGACCCATGACCCATGACCCATGACCCATGACCCATGACCCATGACCCATGACCCATGACCCATGACCCATGACCCATGACCCATGACCCATGACCCATGACCCATGACCCATGACCCATGACCCATGACCCATGACCCATGACCCATGACACATGACCCATGACCCATATGACCCATATGACCCATGACCCATGACCCATGACCCATATGACCCATATGACCCATGACCCATGACCCATGACCCATGACCCATGACCCATGACCCATGACCCATGACCCATGACCCATGACCCATGACCCATGACCCATGACCCATGACCCATGACCCATGACCCATGACCCATGACCCATATGACCCATATGACCCATGACCCATGACCCATGACACATATGACCCATATGACCCATGACCAATGACCCATAACCCATATGACCCATATGACCCATGACCCATGACCCATGACCCATATGACCCATATGACCCATGACCCATGACCCATGACCCATGACCCATATGACCCATGACCCATGACCCATGACCCATATGACCCATATGACCCATGACCCATGACCCATGACCCATATGACCCATATGACCCATGACCCATGACCCATGACACATGACCCATATGACCCATATGACCCATATGACCCATATGACCCATGACCCATGACCCATGACCCATATGACCCATGACCCATGACCCATATGACCCATATGACCCATATGACCCATGACCCATGACCCATGACCCATATGACCCATATGACCCATGACCCATGACCCATGACCCATGACCCATGACCCATATGACCCATATGACCCATGACCCATGACCCATGACCCATGACCCATGACCCATGACCCATGACCCATGACCCATGACCCATGACCCATGACCCATGACCCATGACCCATGACCCATGACCCATGACCCATGACCCATGACCCATGACCAATGACCCATGACCCATATGACCCATATGACCCATGACCCATGACCCATGACCCATATGACCCATGACCCATGACCCATGACCCATGACCCATATGACCCATGACCCATGACCCATATGACCCATATGACCCATATGACCCATGACCCATGACCCATGACCCATATGACCCATATGACCCATGACCCATGACCCATGACCCATGACCCATGACCCATGACCCATGACCCATATGACCCATATGACCCATGACCCATGACCCATGACCCATGACCCATGACCCATGACCCATGACCCATGACCCATGACCCATGACCCATGACCCATGACCCATGACCCATGACCCATGACCCATGACCCATGACCCATGACCCATGACCCATGACCCATGACACATGACCCATATGACCCATATGACCCATATGACCCATATGACCCATGACCCATGACCCATGACCCATATGACCCATGACCCATGACCCATGACCCATGACCCATGACCCATGACCCATGACCCATGACCCATGACCCATGACCCATGACCCATGACCCATGACCCATGACCCATGACCCATGACCCATGACCCATGACCCATGACCCATATGACCCATGACCCATGACCCATGACCCATATGACCCATGACCCATGACCCATATGACCCATATGATCCATATGACCCATGACCCATGACCCATGACCCATATGACCCATATGACCCATGACCCATGACCCATGACCCATGACCCATGACCCATGACCCATGACCCATGACCCATGACCCATATGACCCATATGACCCATGACCCATGACCCATATGACCCATATGACCCATGACCAATGACCCATAACCCATATGACCCATATGACCCATGACCCATGACCCATGACCCATGACCCATATGACCCATATGACCCATGACCCATGACCCATGACCCATATGACCCATGACCCATTACCCATGACCCATATGACCCATATGACCCATGACCCATGACCCATGACCCATATGACCCATATGACCCATGACCCATGACCCATGACACATGACCCATATGACCCATATGACCCATATGACCCATATGACCCATAACCCATGACCCATGACCCATATGACCCATGACCCATGACCCATATGACCCATATGACCCATATGACCCATATGACCCATATGACCCATGACCCATGACCCATGACCCATATGACCCATGACCCATGACCCATATGACCCATATGACCCATGACCCATGACCCATGACCCATATGACCCATATGACCCATGACCAATGACCCATAACCCATATGACCCATATGACCCATGACCCATGACCCATGACCCATATGACCCATATGACCCATGACCCATGACCCATGACCCATGACCCATATGACCCATATGACCCATGACCCATGACCCATGACCCATATGACCCATATGACCCATGACCCATTACCCATGACACATGACCCATATGACCCATATGACCCATATGACCCATATGACCCATATGACCCATGACCCATGACCCATGACCCATATGACCCATGACCCATGACCCATATGACCCATATGACCCATATGACCCATGACCCATGACCCATGACCCATATGACCCATATGACCCATGACCCATGACCCATGACCCATATGACCCATATGACCCATGACCCATGACCCATGACCCATGACCCATGACCCATGACCCATGACCCATGACTCATGACCCATGACCCATGACCCATGACCCATGACCCATGACCCATGACCCATGACCCATGACCCATGACCCATGACACATGACCCATATGACCCATATGACCCATATGACCCATATGACCCATGACCCATGACCCATGACCCATATGACCCATGACCCATGACCCATATGACCCATATGACCCATATGACCCATGACCCATGACCCATGACCCATATGACCCATATGACCCATGACCCATGACCCATGACCCATGACCCATGACCCATGACCCATGACCCATGACCCATATGAGCCATATGACCCATATGACCCATGACCCATGACCCATGACCCATGACCCATGACCCATGACCCGTATGACCCATGACCCATGACCCATGACCCATATGACCCATGACCCATGACCCATGACCCATATGACCCATATGACCCATGACCCATGACCCATGACACATGACCCATATGACCCATATGACCCATATGACCCATATGACCCATGACCCATGACCCATGACCCATGACCCATGACCCATGACCCATGACCCATGACCAATGACCCATGACCCATATGACCCATATGACCCATGACCCATGACCCATATGACCCATGACCCATATGACCCATGACCCATGACCCATGACCCATATGACCCATGACCCATGACCCATATGACCCATATGACCCATATGACCCATGACCCATGACCCATGACCCATATGACCCATATGACCCATGACCCATGACCCATGACCCATGACCCATGACCCATGACCCATGACCCATGACCCATGACCCATATGACCCATATGACCCATGACCCATGACCCATATGACCCATATGACCCATGACCAATGACCCATAACCCATATGACCCATATGACCCATGACCCATGACCCATGACCCATATGACCCATATGACCCATGACCCATGACCCATGACCCATATGACCCATGACCCATTACCCATGACCCATATGACCCATATGACCCATGACCCATGACCCATGACCCATATGACCCATATGACCCATGACCCATGACCCATGACACATGACCCATATGACCCATATGACCCATATGACCCATATGACCCATGACCCATGACCCATGACCCATATGACCCATATGACCCATGACCCATGACCCATATGACCCATATGACCCATATGACCCATATGACCCATATGACCCATGACCCATGACCCATGACCCATGACCCATGACCCATGACCCATGACCCATGACCCATGACCCATGACCCATGACCCATGACCCATGACCCATGACCCATGACCCATATGACCCATGACCCATGACCCATGACCCATGACCCATATGACCCATTTGACCCGTGACCCATGACCCATGACCCATATGACCCATATGACGCATGACCCATGACCCATGACCCATGACCCATGACCCATGACCCATGACCCATGACCCATGACCCATGACCCATGACCCATGACCCATGACCCATGACCCATGACCCATGACCCATGACCCATGACCCATGACCCATGACCCATGACCCATGACCCATGACCCATGACCCATGACCCATATGACCCATATGACCCATGACCCATGACCCATGACCCATGACCCATGACCCATGACCCATGACCCATGACCCATGACCCATGACCCATGACCCATGACCCATGACCCATATGACCCATATGACCCATGACCCATGACCCATGACCCATATGACCCATATGACCCATGACCAATGACCCATAACCCATATGACCCATATGACCCATGACCCATGACCCATGACCCATATGACCCGTATGACCCATGACCCATGACCCATGACCCATATGACCCATGACCCATGACCCATGACCCATATGACCCATATGACCCATGACCCATGACCCATGACCCATATGACCCATATGACCCATATGACCCATATGACCCATGACCCATGACCCATGACCCATATGACCCATATGACCCATGACCCATGACCCATGACCCATGACCCATGACCCATATGACCCATATGACCCATGACCCATGACCCATGACCCATGACCCATGACCCATGACCCATGACCCATGTCCCATGACCCATGACCCATGACCCATGACCCATGACCCATGACCCATGACCCATGACCCATGACACATGACCCATATGACCCATATGACCCATATGACCCATATGACCCATATGACCCATGACCCATGACCCATGACCCATATGACCCATGACCCATGACCCATATGACCCATATGACCCATATGACCCATGACCCATGACCCATGACCCATATGACCCATATGACCCATGACCCATGACCCGGGACCCATGACCCATGACCCATGACCCATGACCCATGACCCATATGAGCCATATGACCCATATGACCCATGACCCATGACCCATATGAGCCATATGACCCATATGACCCATGACCCATGACCCATGACCCATTACCCATGACCCGTATGACCCATGACCCATGACCCATATGGCCCATGACCCATGACCCATGACCCATGACCCATGACCCATGACCCATATGACCCATATGACCCATGACCAATGACCCATAACCCATATGACCCATATGACCCATGACCCATGACCCATGACCCATATGACCCGTATGACCCATGACCCATGACCCATGACCCATATGACCCATATGACCCATGACCCATGACCCATGACCCATATGACCCATATGACCCATGACCCATGACCCATGACCCATGACCCATGACCCATGACCCATGACCCATGACCCATGACCCATGACCCATGACCCATGACCCATATGACCCATGACCCATGACCCATGACCCATGACCCATATGACCCATTTGACCCGTGACCCATGACCCATGACCCATATGACCCATATGACGCATGACCCATGACCCATGACCCATGACCCATGACCCATGACCCATGACCCATGACCCATGACCCATGACCCATGACCCATGACCCATGACCCATGACCCATGACCCATGACCCATGACCCATGACCCATGACCCATGACCCATGACCCATGACCCATGACCCATGACCCATGACCCATGACCCATGACCCATGACCCATGACCCATGACCCATGAGCCATGACCCATGACCCATGACCCATATGACCCATATGACCCATGACCCATGACCCATGACCCATATGACCCATATGACCCATGACCCATGACCCATGACCCATGACCCATGACCCATGACCCATGACCCATGACCCATGACCCATGACCCATGACCCATGACCCATGACCCATGACCCATGACCCATGACCCATATGACCCATATGACCCATGACCCATGACCCATATGACCCATATGACCCATGACCCATGACCCATGACCCATGACCCATGACCCATGACCCATGACCCATGACCCATGACCCATGACCCATGACCCATGACCCATGACCCATGACCCATGACCCATGACCCATGACCCATGACCCATGACCCATGACCCATGACCCATGAGCCATGAGCCATGACCCATGACCCATGACCCATATGACCCATATGACCCATGACCCATGACCCATGACCCATATGACCCATATGACCCATGACCCATGACCCATGACCCATGACCCATGACCCATGACCCATGACCCATGACCCATGACCCATGACCCATGACCCATGACCCATGACCCATGACCCATGACCCATGACCCATGACCCATGACCCATATGACCCATATGACCCATGACCCATGACCCATGACCCATGACCCATGACCCATGACCCATGACCCATGACCCATGACCCATGAACCATGACACATGACCCATATGACCCATATGACCCATGACCCATGACCCATGACCCATGACCCATGACCCATGACCCATGACCCATGACCCATGACCCATGACCCATGACCCATGACCCATGACCCATGACCCATGACCCATGACCCATATGACCCATGACCCATGACCCATGACCCATGACCCATATGACCCATTTGACCCGTGACCCATGACCCATGACCCATATGACCCATATGACGCATGACCCATGACCCATGACCCATGACCCATGACCCATGACCCATGACCCATGACCCATGACCCATGACCCATGACCCATGACCCATGACCCATGACCCATGACCCATGACACATGACCCATGACCCATGACCCATGACCCATGACCCATGACCCATGACCCATGACCCATGACCCATGACCCATGACCCATGACCCATGACCCATGACCCATGACCCATATGACCCATATGACCCATGACCCATGACCCATGACCCATATGACCCATATGACCCATGACCCATGACCCATATGACCCATATGACCCATATGACCCATGACCCATGACCCATGACCCATATGACCCATATGACCCATGACCCATGACCCATGACCCATGACCCATATGACCCATATGACCCATGACCCATGACCCATGACCCATGACCCATGACCCATGACCCATGACCCATGACCCATGACCCATATGACCCATATGACCCATGACCCATGACCCATGACCCATATGACCCATATGACCCATGACCCATGACCCATGACCCATGACCCATGACCCATGACCCATGACCCATGACCCATGACCCATGACCCATGACCCATGACCCATGAGCCATGACCCATGACCCATGACCCATATGACCCATATGACCCATGACCCATGACCCATGACCCATATGACCCATATGACCCATGACCCATGACCCATGACCCATGACCCATGACCCATGACCCATGACCCATGACCCATGACCCATGACCCATGACCCATGACCCATGACCCATGACCCATGACCCATGACCCATATGACCCATATGACCCATGACCCATGACCCATGACCCATGACCCATGACCCATGACCCATGACCCATGACCCATGAACCATGACACATGACCCATATGACCCATATGACCCATGACCCATGACCCATGACCCATGACCCATGACCCATGACCCATGACCCATGACCCATGACCCATGACCCATGACCCATGACCCATGACCCATGACCCATGACCCATGACCCATGACCCATGACCCATGACCCATGACCCATGACACATGACCCATATGACCCATATGACCCATATGACCCATATGACCCATGACCCATGACCCATGACCCATATGACCCATGACCCATGACCCATATGACCCATATGACCCATATGACCCATGACCCATGACCCATGACCCATATGACCCATATGACCCATGACCCATGACCCATGACCCATGACCCATGACCCATGACCCATGACCCATGACCCATGACCCATGACCCATGACCCATGACCCATGACCCATGACCCATGACCCATGACCCATATGACCCATGACCCATGACCCATATGACCCATTTGACCCGTGACCCATGACCCATGACCCATATGACCCATATGACGCATGACCCATGACCCATGACCCATGACCCATGACCCATGACCCATGACCCATGACCCATGACCCATGACCCATGACCCATGACCCATGACCCATGACCCATGACCCATGACCCATGACCCATGACCCATGACCCATGAGCCATGACCCATGACCCATGACCCATATGACCCATATGACCCATATGACCCATGACCCATGACCCATGACCCATATGACCCATATGACCCATGACCCATGACCCGGGACCCATGACCCATGACCCATGACCCATGACCCATGACCCATATGAGCCATATGACCCATATGACCCATGACCCATGACCCATGACCCATGACCCATGACCCGTATGACCCATGACCCATGACCCATATGGCCCATGACCCATGACCCATGACCCATGACCCATATGACCCATGACCCATGACCCATGACCCATATGACCCATATGACCCATGACCCATGACCAATGACCCATAACCCATATGACCCATATGACCCATGACCCATGACCCATGACCCATATGACCCATATGACCCATGACCCATGACCCATGACCCATATGACCCATGACCCATGACCCATGACCCATGACCCATGACCCATGACCCATGACCCATGACCCATGACCCATGACCCATGACCCATGACCCATGACCCATGACCCATGACCCATGACCCATGACCCATGACCCATGACACATGACACATGACCCATATGACCCATATGACCCATATGACCCATATGACCCATGACCCATGACCCATGACCCATATGACCCATGACCCATGACCCATATGACCCATATGACCCATATGACCCATGACCCATGACCCATGACCCATATGACCCATATGACCCATGACCCATGACCCATGACCCATGACCCATGACCCATGACCCATGACCCATGACCCATGACCCATGACCCATGACCCATGACCCATGACCCATGACCCATGACCCATGACCCATATGACCCATGACCCATGACCCATGACCCATGACCCATATGACCCATTTGACCCGTGACCCATGACCCATGACCCATATGACCCATATGACGCATGACCCATGACCCATGACCCATGACCCATGACCCATGACCCATGACCCATGAACCATGACCCATGACCCATGACCCATGAACCATGACCCATGACCCATGACCCATGACCCATGACCCATGACCCATGACCCATGACCCATGACCCATGACCCATGACCCATGACCCATGACCCATGACCCATGACCCATGACCCATGACCCATGACCCATGACCCATATGACCCATATGACCCATGACCCATGACCCATATGACCCATATGACCCATGACCCATGACCCATGACCCATGACCCATGACCCATGACCCATGACCCATGACCCATGACCCATGACCCATGACCCATGACCCATGACCCATGACCCATGACCCATGACCCATGACCCATGACCCATATGACCCATATGACCCATGACCCATGACCCATGACCCATATGACCCATATGACCCATGACCAATGACCCATAACCCATATGACCCATATGACCCATGACCCATATGACCCATATGACCCATGACCCATGACCCATGACACATGACCCATATGACCCATATGACCCATATGACCCATATGACCCATGACCCATGACCCATGACCCATATGACCCATGACCCATGACCCATATGACCCATATGACCCATATGACCCATGACCCATGACCCATGACCCATATGACCCATATGACCCATGACCCATGACCCATGACCCATGACCCATATGACCCATATGACCCATGACCCATGACCCATGACCCATGACCCATGACCCATGACCCATGACCCATGACCCATGACCCATGACCCATGACCCATGACACATGACCCATATGACCCATATGACCCATATGACCCATATGACCCATGACCCATGACCCATGACCCATATGACCCATGACCCATGACCCATATGACCCATATGACCCATATGACCCATGACCCATGACCCATGACCCATATGACCCATATGACCCATGACCCATGACCCATGACCCATGACCCATGACCCATGACCCATGACCCATGACCCATGACCCATGACCCATGACCCATGACCCATGACCCATGACCCATGACCCATGACCCATATGACCCATGACCCATGACCCATGACCCATATGACCCATATGACCCATGACCCATGACCAATGACCCATGACCAATGACCCATAACCCATATGACCCATATGACCCATGACCCATGACCCATGACCCATATGACCCATATGACCCATGACCCATGACCCATGACCCATATGACCCATGACCCATGACCCATGACCCATATGACCCATATGACCCATGACCCATGACCCATGACACATGACCCATATGACCCATATGACCCATATGACCCATATGACCCATGACCCATGACCCATGACCCATATGACCCATGACCCATGACCCATATGACCCATATGACCCATATGACCCATGACCCATGACCCATGACCCATATGACCCATATGACCCATGACCCATGACCCATGACCCATGACCCATATGACCCATATGACCCATGACCCATGACCCATGACCCATGACCCATGACCCATGACCCATGACCCATGACCCATGACCCATGACCCATGACCCATGACCCATGACCCATGACCCATGGCCCATGACCCATGACCCATGACCCATGACACATGACCCATATGACCCATATGACCCATATGACCCATGACCCATGACCCATGACCCATATGACCCATATGACCCATATGACCCATATGACCCATGACCCATGACCCATGACCCATATGACCCATATGACCCATGACCCATGACCCATGACCCATGACCCATATGACCCATATGACCCATGACCCATGACCCATGACCCATGACCCATGACCCATGACCCATGACCCATGACCCATGACCCATGACCCATGACCCATGACCCATGACCCATGACCCATGACCCATGACCCATGACCCATGACACATGACCCATATGACCCATATGACCCATATGACCCATATGACCCATATGACCCATGACCCATGACCCATGACCCATATGACCCATGACCCATGACCCATATGACCCATATGACCCATATGACCCATGACCCATGACCCATGACCCATATGACCCATATGACCCATGACCCATGACCCGGGACCCATGACCCATGACCCATGACCCATGACCCATGACCCATATGAGCCATATGACCCATATGACCCATGACCCATGACCCATGACCCATGACCCATGACCCGTATGACCCATGACCCATGACCCATATGGCCCATGACCCATGACCCATGACCCATGACCCATGACCCATATGACCCATGACCCATGACCCATGACCCATATGACCCATATGACCCATGACCCATGACCCATGACACATGACCCATATGACCCATATGACCCATATGACCCATATGACCCATGACCCATGACCCATGACCCATGACCCATGACCCATGACCCATGACCCATGACCAATGACCCATGACCCATATGACCCATATGACCCATGACCCATGACCCATGACCCATATGACCCATGACCCATGACCCATGACCCATATGACCCATGACCCATGACCCATATGACCCATATGACCCATATGACCCATGACCCATGACCCATGACCCATATGACCCATATGACCCATGACCCATGACCCATGACCCATGACCCATGACCCATGACCCATGACCCATGACCCATGACCCATGACCCATGACCCATATGACCCATATGACCCATGACCCATGACCCATATGACCCATATGACCCATGACCAATGACCCATAACCCATATGACCCATATGACCCATGACCCATGACCCATGACCCATATGACCCATATGACCCATGACCCATGACCCATGACCCATATGACCCATGACCCATTACCCATGACCCATATGACCCATATGACCCATGACCCATGACCCATGACCCATATGACCCATATGACCCATGACCCATGACCCATGACACATGACCCATATGACCCATATGACCCATATGACCCATATGACCCATAACCCATGACCCATGACCCATATGACCCATGACCCATGACCCATATGACCCATATGACCCATATGACCCATATGACCCATATGACCCATGACCCATGACCCATGACCCATATGACCCATGACCCATGACCCATATGACCCATATGACCCATGACCCATGACCCATGACCCATATGACCCATATGACCCATGACCAATGACCCATAACCCATATGACCCATATGACCCATGACCCATGACCCATGACCCATATGACCCATATGACCCATGACCCATGACCCATGACCCATATGACCCATGACCCATGACCCATGACCCATATGACCCATATGACCCATGACCCATGACCCATGACCCATATGACCCATATGACCCATGACCCATTACCCATGACACATGACCCATATGACCCATATGACCCATATGACCCATATGACCCATGACCCATGACCCATGACCCATATGACCCATGACCCATGACCCATATGACCCATATGACCCATATGACCCATGACCCATGACCCATGACCCATATGACCCATATGACCCATATGACCCATGACCCATGACCCATGACCCATATGACCCATATGACCCATGACCCATGACCCATGACCCATGACCCATGACCCATGACCCGTATGACCCATGACCCATGACCCATGACCCATATGACCCATGACCCATGACCCATGACCCATATGACCCATATGACCCATGACCCATGACCCATGACACATGACCCATATGACCCATATGACCCATATGACCCATATGACCCATGACCCATGACCCATGACCCATGACCCATGACCCATGACCCATGACCCATGACCCATGACCCATGACCCATGACCCATATGACCCATATGACCCATGACCCATGACCCATGACCCATATGACCCATGACCCATGACCCATATGACTCATGACCCATGACCCATGACCCATATGGCCCATGACCCATGACCCATGACCCATATGACCCATATGACCCATGACCCATGACCCATGACCCATATGACCCATATGACCCATGACCCATGACCCATGACCCATATGACCCATGACCCATGACCCATGACCCATATGACCCATATGACCCATGACCCATGACCCATGACACATGACCCATATGACCCATATGACCCATATGACCCATATGACCCATGACCCATGACCCATGACCCATATGACCCATGACCCATGACCCATATGACCCATATGACCCATATGACCCATGACCCATGACCCATGACCCATATGACCCATATGACCCATGACCCATGACCCATGACCCATGACCCATATGACCCATATGACCCATGACCCATGACCCATGACCCATGACCCATGACCCATGACCCATGACCCATGACCCATGACCCATGACCCATGACCCATGACCCATGACCCATGACCCATGACCCATGACCCATGACACATGACCCATATGAACCATATGACCCATATGACCCATATGACCCATGACCCATGACCCATGACCCATGACCCATATGACCCATGACCCATGACCCATATGACCCATATGACCCATATGACCCATGACCCATGACCCATGACCCATATGACCCATATGACCCATGACCCATGACCCATGACCCATGACCCATGACCCATGACCCATGACCCATGACCCATGACCCATGACCCATGACCCATGACCCATGACCCATGACCCATGACCCATGACCCATATGACCCATGACCCATGACCCATGACCCATGACCCATATGACCCATTTGACCCGTGACCCATGACCCATGACCCATATGACCCATATGACGCATGACCCATGACCCATGACCCATGACCCATGACCCATGACCCATGACCCATGACCCATGACCCATGACCCATGACCCATGACCCATGACCCATGACCCATGACCCATGACCCATGACCCATGACCCATGACCCATGACCCATGACCCATGACCCATGACCCATGACCCATGACCCATGACCCATGACCCATGACCCATGACCCATGACCCATGACCCATATGACCCATATGACCCATGACCCATGACCCATGACCCATATGACCCATATGACCCATGACCCATGACCCATGACCCATGACCCATGACCCATGACCCATGACCCATGACCCATGACCCATGACCCATGACCCATGACCCATGACCCATATGACCCATATGACCCATGACCCATGACCCATGACCCATATGACCCATATGACCCATGACCAATGACCCATAACCCATATGACCCATATGACCCATGACCCATATGACCCATATGACCCATGACCCATGACCCATGACACATGACCCATATGACCCATATGACCCATATGACCCATATGACCCATGACCCATGACCCATGACCCATATGACCCATGACCCATGACCCATATGACCCATATGACCCATGACCCATGACCCATGACCCATGACCCATATGACCCATATGACCCATGACCCATGACCCATGACCCATATGACCCATATGACCCATGACCCATGACCCATGACCCATGACCCATGACCCATGACCCATGACCCATATGACCCATGACCCATGACCCATGACCCATGACCCATGACCCATGACCCATGACACATGACCCATATGACCCATATGACCCATATGACCCATATGACCCATGACCCATGACCCATGACCCATATGACCCATATGACCCATATGACCCATGACCCATGACCCATGACCCATATGACCCATATGACCCATGACCCATGACCCATGACCCATGACCCATGACCCATGACCCATGACCCATGACCCATGACCCATGACCCATGACCCATGACCCATGACCCATGACCCATGACCCATGACCCATGACCCATGACCCATATGACCCATGACCCATGACCCATGACCCATATGACCCATATGACCCATGACCCATGACCAATGACCCATAACCCATATGACCCATATGACCCATGACCCATGACCCATGACCCATATGACCCATATGACCCATGACCCATGACCCATGACCCATATGACCCATGACCCATGACCCATGACCCATATGACCCATATGACCCATGACCCATGACCCATGACACATGACCCATATGACCCATATGACCCATATGACCCATATGACCCATGACCCATGACCCATGACCCATGACCCATATGACCCATGACCCATGACCCATATGACCCATATGACCCATATGACCCATGACCCATGACCCATGACCCATATGACCCATATGACCCATGACCCATGACCCATGACCCATGACCCATATGACCCATATGACCCATGACCCATGACCCATGACCCATGACCCATGACCCATGACCCATGACCCATGACCCATGACCCATGACCCATGACCCATGACCCATGACCCATGACCCATGACCCATGACACATGACCCATATGACCCATATGACCCATATGACCCATGACCCATATGACCCATATGACCCATATGACCCATATGACCCATGACCCATGACCCATGACCCATATGACCCATATGACCCATGACCCATGACCCATGACCCATGACCCATGACCCATATGACCCATATGACCCATGACCCATGACCCATGACCCATGACCCATGACCCATGACCCATGACCCATGACCCATGACCCATGACCCATGACCCATGACCCATGACCCATGACCCATGACACATGACCCATATGACCCATATGACCCATATGACCCATATGACCTATATGACCCATGACCCATGACCCATGACCCATATGACCCATGACCCATGACCCATATGACCCATATGACCCATATGACCCATGACCCATGACCCATGACCCATATGACCCATATGACCCATGACCCATGACCCGGGACCCATGACCCATGACCCATGACCCATGACCCATGACCCATATGAGCCATATGACCCATATGACCCATGACCCATGACCCATGACCCATGACCCGTATGACCCATGACCCATGACCCATATGGCCCATGACCCATGACCCATGACCCATGACCCATGACCCATATGACCCATGACCCATGACCCATGACCCATATGACCCATATGACCCATGACCCATGACCCATGACACATGACCCATATGACCCATATGACCCATATGACCCATATGACCCATGACCCATGACCCATGACCCATGACCCATGACCCATGACCCATGACCCATGACCAATGACCCATGACCCATATGACCCATATGACCCATGACCCATGACCCATGACCCATATGACCCATGACCCATGACCCATGACCCATATGACCCATGACCCATGACCCATATGACCCATATGACCCATATGACCCATGACCCATGACCCATGACCCATATGACCCATATGACCCATGACCCATGACCCATGACCCATGACCCATGACCCATGACCCATGACCCATATGACCCATATGACCCATGACCCATGACCCATATGACCCATATGACCCATGACCAATGACCCATAACCCATATGACCCATATGACCCATGACCCATGACCCATGACCCATATGACCCATATGACCCATGACCCATGACCCATGACCCATATGACCCATGACCCATTACCCATGACCCATATGACCCATATGACCCATGACCCATGACCCATGACCCATGACCCATATGACCCATATGACCCATGACCCATGACCCATGACACATGACCCATATGACCCATATGACCCATATGACCCATATGACCCATAACCCATGACCCATGACCCATATGACCCATGACCCATGACCCATATGACCCATATGACCCATATGACCCATATGACCCATATGACCCATGACCCATGACCCATGACCCATATGACCCATGACCCATGACCCATATGACCCATATGACCCATGACCCATGACCCATGACCCATATGACCCATATGACCCATGACCAATGACCCATAACCCATATGACCCATATGACCCATGACCCATGACCCATGACCCATATGACCCATATGACCCATGACCCATGATCCATGACCCATATGACCCATGACCCATGACCCATGACCCATATGACCCATATGACCCATGACCCATGACCCATGACCCATATGACCCATATGACCCATGACCCATTACCCATGACACATGACCCATATGACCCATATGACCCATATGACCCATATGACCCATATGACCCATGACCCATGACCCATGACCCATATGACCCATGACCCATGACCCATATGACCCATATGACCCATATGACCCATGACCCATGACCCATGACCCATATGACCCATATGACCCATGACCCATGACCCATGACCCATATGACCCATATGACCCATGACCCATGACCCATGACCCATGACCCATGACCCATGACCCATGACCCATGACCCATATGACCCATATGACCCATGACCCATGACCCATGACCCATATGACCCATATGACCCATGACCCATGACCCATGACCCATGACCCATGACCCATGACCCATATGACCCATATGACCCATATGACCCATGACCCATGACCCATGACCCATGACCCATGACCCATGACCCGTATGACCCATGACCCATGACCCATGACCCATATGACCCATGACCCATGACCCATGACCCATATGACCCATATGACCCATGACCCATGACCCATGACACATGACCCATATGACCCATATGACCCATATGACCCATATGACCCATGACCCATGACCCATGACCCATGACCCATGACCCATGACCCATGACCCATGACCCATGACCCATGACCAATGACCCATGACCCATATGACCCATATGACCCATGACCCATGACCCATGACCCATATGACCCATGACCCATGACCCATGACCCATATGACCCATGACCCATGACCCATATGACCCATATGACCCATATGACCCATGACCCATGACCCATGACCCATATGACCCATATGACCCATGACCCATGACCCATGACCCATGACCCATGACCCATGACCCATGACCCATGACCCATGACCCATATGACCCATATGACCCATGACCCATGACCCATATGACCCATATGACCCATGACCAATGACCCATAACCCATATGACCCATATGACCCATGACCCATGACCCATGACCCATATGACCCATATGACCCATGACCCATGACCCATGACCCATATGACCCATGACCCATTACCCATGACCCATATGACCCATATGACCCATGACCCATGACCCATGACCCATATGACCCATATGACCCATGACCCATGACCCATGACACATGACCCATATGACCCATATGACCCATATGACCCATATGACCCATGACCCATGACCCATGACCCATATGACCCATATGACCCATGACCCATGACCCATATGACCCATATGACCCATATGACCCATATGACCCATATGACCCATGACCCATGACCCATGACCCATATGACCCATGACCCATGACCCATATGACCCATGACCCATGACCCATGACCCATATGACCCATATGACCCATATGACCCATGACCAATGACCCATAACCCATATGACCCATATGACCCATGACCCATGACCCATGACCCATATGACCCATATGACCCATGACCCATGACCCATGACCCATATGACCCATGACCCATGACCCATGACCCATATGACCCATATGACCCATGACCCATGACCCATGACCCATATGACCCATATGACCCATGACCCATTACCCATGACACATGACCCATATGACCCATATGACCCATATGACCCATATGACCCATGACCCATGACCCATGACCCATATGACCCATGACCCATGACCCATATGACCCATATGACCCATATGACCCATGACCCATGACCCATGACCCATATGACCCATATGACCCACGACCCATGACCCATGACCCATATGACCCATATGACCCATGACCCATGACCCATGACCCATGACCCATGACCCATGACCCATGACCCATGACTCATGACCCATGACCCATGACCCATGACCCATGACCCATGACCCATGACCCATGACCCATGACCCATGACCCATGACACATGACCCATATGACCCATATGACCCATATGACCCATATGACCCATGACCCATGACCCATGACCCATATGACCCATGACCCATGACCCATATGACCCATATGACCCATATGACCCATGACCCATGACCCATGTCCCATATGACCCATATGACCCATGACCCATGACCCATGACCCATGACCCATGACCCATGACCCATATGAGCCATATGACCCATATGACCCATGACCCATGACCCATGACCCATGACCCATGACCCATGACCCGTATGACCCATGACCCATGACCCATATGGCCCATGACCCATGACCCATGACCCATGACCCATATGACCCATGACCCATGACCCATGACCCATGACCCATGACCCATGACCCATGACCCATGACCCATGACCCATGACCCATGACCCATGACCCATGACCCATGACCCATGACCCATGACCCATATGACCCATATGACCCATGACCCATGACCCATGACCCATGACCCATGACCCATGACCCATGACCCGTATGACCCATGACCCATGACCCATATGGCCCATGACCCATGACCCATGACCCATGACCCATATGACCCATTTGACCCGTGACCCATGACCCATGACGCATATGACCCACATGACCCATGACCCATATGACCCATATGACGCATGACCCATGACCCATGACCCATGACCCATGACCCATGACCCATGACCCATGACACATGACCCATATGACCCATACGACCCATATGACCCATATGACCCATGACCCATGACCCATGACCCATGACCCATATGACCCATGACCCATGACCCATGACCCATATGACACATATGACCCATATGACCCATGACCCATGACCCATGACCCATGACCCATGACCCATGACCCATGACCCATGACCCATGACCCATGACCCATGTGACCCATATGACCCATGACCCATGACCCATGACCCATGACCCATATGACCCATTTGACCCGTGACCCATGACCCATGACCCATATGACCCATATGACCCATGACCCATATGACCCATATGACGCATGACCCATGACCCATGACCCATGACCCATGACCCATGACACATGACCCATATGACCCATACGACCCATATGACCCATATGACCCATGACCCATGACCCATGACCCATGACCCATGACCCATATGACCCATGACCCATGACCCATGACCCATGACCCATATGACCCATATGACCCATATGACCCATGACCCATGACCCATGACCCATGACCCATGACCCATGACCCATGACCCATGACCCATGACCCATGACCCATGACCCATGACCCATGACCCATGACCCATGACACATGACCCATATGACCCATATGACCCATATGACCCATATGACCCATGACCCATGACCCATGACCCATATGACCCATGACCCATGACCCATATGACCCATATGACCCATATGACCCATGACCCATGACCCATGACCCATATGACCCATATGACCCATGACCCATGACCCATGACCCATGACCCATGACCCATGACCCATGACCCATGACCCATGACCCATGACCCATGACCCATGACCCATGACCCATGACCCATGACCCATGACCCATGACCCATGACCCATATGACCCATGACCCATGACCCATGACCCATGACCCATATGACCCATTTGACCCGTGACCCATGACCCATGACCCATGTGACCCATATGACGCATGACCCATGACCCATGACCCATGACCCATGACCCTTGACCCATGACCCATGACCCATGACCCATGACCCATGACCCATGACCCATGACCCATGACCCATGACCCATGACCCATGACCCATGACCCATGACCCATGACCCATGACCCATGACCCATGACCCATATGACCCATATGACCCATGACCCATGACCCATGACCCATATGACCCATATGACCCATGACCCATGACCCATGACCCATGACCCATGACCCATGACCCATGACCCATGACCCATGACCCATGACCCATGACCCATGACCCATGACCCATGACCCATGACCCATGACCCATATGACCCATATGACCCATGACCCATGACCCATGACCCATATGACCCATATGACCCATGACCAATGACCCATAACCCATATGACCCATATGACCCATGACCCATGACCCATGACCCATATGACCCATATGACCCATGACCCATGACCCATGACCCATGACCCATATGACCCATGACCCATGACCCATGACCCATATGACCCATATGACCCATGACCCATGACCCATGACCCATATGACCCATATGACCCATGACCCATGACCCATGACACATGACCCATATGACCCATATGACCCATATGACCCATATGACCCATGACCCATGACCCATGACCCATATGACCCATGACCCATATGACCCATATGACCCATATGACCCATATGACCCATGACCCATGACCCATGACCCATATGACCCATATGACCCATGTCCCATGACCCATGACCCATGACCCATGACCCATGACCCATATGACCCATATGACCCATGACCCATGACCCATGACCCATGACCCATGACCCATGACCCATGACCCATGACCCATGACCCATGACCCATGACCCATGACCCATGACCCATGACCCATGACCCATGACCCATGACCCATGACACATGACCCATATGACCCATATGACCCATATGACCCATATGACCCATGACCCATGACCCATGACCCATATGACCCATGACCCATATGACCCATATGACCCATATGACCCATGACCCATGACCCATGACCCATATGACCCATATGACCCATGACCCATGACCCATGACCCATGACCCATGACCCATGACCCATATGAGCCATATGACCCATATGACCCATGACCCATGACCCATGACCCATGACCCATGACCCATGACCCGTATGACCCATGACCCATGACCCATATGGCCCATGACCCATGACCCATGACCCATGACCCATGACCCATATGACCCATGACCCATGACCCATGACCCATATGACCCATGACCCATGACCCATATGACCCATATGACCCATATGACCCATGACCCATGACCCATGACCCATATGACCCATATGACCCATGACCCATGACCCATGACCCATGACCCATGACCCATGACCCATATGACCCATATGACCCATGACCCATGACCCATGACCCATGACCCATGACCCATGACCCATGACCCATGACCCATGACCCATGACCCATGACCCATGACCCATGACCCATGACCCATGACCCATGACCCATTACCCATGACCCATGACACATGACCCATATGACCCATATGACCCATATGACCCATATGACCCATGACCCATGACCCATGACCCATATGACCCATGACCCATGACCCATATGACCCATATGACCCATATGACCCATGACCCATGACCCATGACCCATATGACCCATATGACCCATGACCCATGACCCATGACCCATGACCCATGACCCATGACCCATGACCCATGACCCATGACCCATGACCCATGACCCATGACCCATATGAGCCATATGACCCATATGACCCATGACCCATGACCCATGACCCACGACCCATGACCCATGACCCGTATGACCCATGACCCATGACCCATATGGCCCATGACCCATGACCCATGACCCATGACCCATATGACCCATGACCCATGACCCATGACCCATGACCCATGACCCATGACCCATATGACCCATATGACCCATGACCCATGACCCATGACCCATGACCCATGACCCATGACCCATGACCCATGACCCATGACCCATGACCCATGACCCATGACCCATGACCCATGACCCGTGACCCATGACCCATGACCCATGACCCATGACCCATGACCCATGACCCATATGACCCATATGACCCATGACCCATGACCCATATGACCCATATGACCCATGACCAATGACCCATAACCCATATGACCCATATGACCCATGACCCATGACCCATGACCCATATGACCCATATGACCCATGACCCATGACCCATGACCCATATGACCCATGACCCATGACCCATGACCCATATGACCCATATGACCCATGACCCATGACCCATGACCCATATGACCCATATGACCCATGACCCATGACCCATGACACATGACCCATATGACCCATATGACCCATATGACCCATATGACCCATGACCCATGACCCATGACCCATATGACCCATGACCCATGACCCATATGACCCATATGACCCATATGACCCATATGACCCATATGACCCATATGACCCATGACCCATGACCCATGACCCATATGACCCATGACCCATGACCCATATGACCCATATGACCCATGACCCATGACCAATGACCCATAACCCATATGACCCATATGACCCATGACCCATGACCCATGACCCATGACCCATATGACCCATATGACCCATGACCCATGACCCATGACCCATATGACCCATGACCCATGACCCATGACCCATATGACCCATATGACCCATGACCCATGACCCATGACCCATGACCCATATGACCCATATGACCCATGACCCATGACCCATGACACATGACCCATATGACCCATATGACCCATATGACCCATATGACCCATGACCCATGACCCATGACCCATGACCCATATGACCCATGACCCATGACCCAAATGACCCATATGACCCATATGACCCATGACCCATGACCCATGACCCATATGACCCATATGACCCATGACCCATGACCCATGACCCATATGACCCATATGACCCATGACCCATGACCCATGACCCATGACCCATGACCCATGACCCATGACCCATGACTCATGACCCATGACCCATGACCCATGACCCATGACCCATGACCCATGACCCATGACCCATGACCCATGACCCATGACACATGACCCATATGACCCATATGACCCATATGACCCATATGACCCATGACCCATGACCCATATGACCCATGACCCATGACCCATATGACCCATATGACCCATATGACCCATGACCCATGACCCATGACCCATGACCCATATGACCCATATGACCCATGACCCATGACCCATGACCCATGACCCATGACCCATATGAGCCATATGACCCATATGACCCATGACCCATGACCCATGACCCATGACCCATGACCCATGACCCATGACCCATGACCCATGACCCATGACCCATGACCCATGACCCATGACCCATGACCCATGACCCATGACCCATGACCCATGACCCATGACCCATGACCCATATGACCCATATGACCCATGACCCATGACCCATGACCCATGACCCATATGACCCATATGACCCATGACCAATGACCCATAACCCATATGACCCATATGACCCATGACCCATGACCCATGACCCATATGACCCATATGACCCATGACCCATGACCCATGTGACCCATATGACCCATGACCCATGACCCATGACCCATGACCCATATGACCCATATGACCCGTGACCCATGACCCATGACCCATATGACCCATGACCCATATGACCCATATGACCCATGACCCATGACCCATGACCCATGACCCATGACCCATGACCCATGACCCATGACCCATGACCCATGACCCATGACCCATGACCCATGACCCATGACCCATGACCCATGACCCATGACCCATGACCCATGACCCATGACCCATATGACCCATGACCCATATGACCCATGACCCATGACCCATGACCCATATGACCCATTTGACCCGTGACCCATGACCCATGACCCATGTGACCCATATGACGCATGACCCATGACCCATGACCCATGACCCATGACCCATGACCCATGACCCATGACCCATGACCCATGACCCATGACCCATGACCCATGACCCATGACCCATGACCCATGACACATGACCCATGACCCATATGACCCATATGACCCATGACCCATGACCCATGACCCATATGACCCATATGACCCATGACCCATGACCCATGACCCATGACCCATGACCCATGACCCATGACCCATGACCCATGACCCATGACCCATGACCCATGACCCATGACCCATGACCCATATGACCCATGACCCATGACCCATGACCCATATGACCCATATGACCCATGACCCATGACCCATGACCCATATGACCCATATGACCCATGACCCATGACCCATGACACATGACCCATATGACCCATATGACCCATATGACCCATATGACCCATATGACCCATGACCCATGACCCATGACCCATATGACCCATATGACCCATGACCCATGACCCATGACACATGACCCATATGACCCATATGACCCATATGACCCATATGACCCATGACCCATGACCCATGACCCATGACCCATGACCCATGACCCATGACCCATGACCAATGACCCATGACCCATATGACCCATATGACCCATGACCCATGACCCATGACCCATATGACCCATGACCCATGACCCATGACCCATATGACCCATGACCCATGACCCATATGACCCATATGACCCATATGACCCATGACCCATGACCCATGACCCATATGACCCATATGACCCATGACCCATGACCCATGACCCATGACCCATGACCCATGACCCATGACCCATGACCCATGACCCATGACCCATGACCCATATGACCCATATGACCCATGACCCATGACCCATATGACCCATATGACCCATGACCAATGACCCATAACCCATATGACCCATATGACCCATGACCCATGACCCATGACCCATATGACCCATATGACCCATGACCCATGACCCATGACCCATATGACCCATGACCCATTACCCATGACCCATATGACCCATATGACCCATGACCCATGACCCATGACCCATATGACCCATATGACCCATGACCCATGACCCATGACACATGACCCATATGACCCATATGACCCATATGACCCATATGACCCATAACCCATGACCCATGACCCATATGACCCATGACCCATGACCCATATGACCCATATGACCCATATGACCCATATGACCCATATGACCCATGACCCATGACCCATGACCCATATGACCCATGACCCATGACCCATATGACCCATATGACCCATGACCCATGACCCATGACCCATATGACCCATATGACCCATGACCAATGACCCATAACCCATATGACCCATATGACCCATGACCCATGACCCATGACCCATATGACCCATATGACCCATGACCCATGACCCATGACCCATATGACCCATGACCCATGACCCATGACCCATATGACCCATATGACCCATGACCCATGACCCATGACCCATATGACCCATATGACCCATGACCCATTACCCATGACACATGACCCATATGACCCATATGACCCATATGACCCATATGACCCATGACCCATGACCCATGACCCATATGACCCATGACCCATGACCCATATGACCCATATGACCCATATGACCCATGACCCATGACCCATGACCCATATGACCCATATGACCCATATGACCCATGACCCATGACCCATGACCCATATGACCCATATGACCCATGACCCATGACCCATGACCCATGACCCATGACCCATGACCCATGACCCGTATGACCCATGACCCATGACCCATGACCCATATGACCCATGACCCATGACCCATGACCCATATGACCCATATGACCCATGACCCATGACCCATGACACATGACCCATATGACCCATATGACCCATATGACCCATATGACCCATGACCCATGACCCATGACCCATGACCCATGACCCATGACCCATGACCCATGACCCATGACCCATGACCCATGACCCATATGACCCATATGACCCATGACCCATGACCCATGACCCATATGACCCATGACCCATGACCCATGACCCATATGACTCATGACCCATGACCCATGACCCATATGGCCCATGACCCATGACCCATGACCCATATGACCCATATGACCCATGACCCATGACCCATGACCCATATGACCCATATGACCCATGACCCATGACCCATGACCCATATGACCCATGACCCATGACCCATGACC
This sequence comes from Andrena marginata, assembly GCA_963932335.1. Classification (NCBI taxonomy): domain Eukaryota; kingdom Metazoa; phylum Arthropoda; class Insecta; order Hymenoptera; family Andrenidae; genus Andrena; species Andrena marginata. Next base: position 18,575,225 of record OZ010660.1, read on the forward strand.
CATATGACCCATATGACCCATGACCCATGACCCATGACACATGACCCATATGACCCATATGACCCATATGACCCATATGACCCATGACCCATGACCCATGACCCATATGACCCATGACCCATGACCCATATGACCCATATGACCCATATGACCCATGACCCATGACCCATGACCCATATGACCCATATGACCCATGACCCATGACCCATGACCCATGACCCATATGACCCATATGACCCATGACCCATGACCCATGACCCATGACCCATGACCCATGACCCATGACCCATGACCCATGACCCATGACCCATGACCCATGACCCATGACCCATGACCCATGACCCATGACCCATGACACATGACCCATATGAACCATATGACCCATATGACCCATATGACCCATGACCCATGACCCATGACCCATGACCCATATGACCCATGACCCATGACCCATATGACCCATATGACCCATATGACCCATGACCCATGACCCATGACCCATATGACCCATATGACCCATGACCCATGACCCATGACCCATGACCCATGACCCATGACCCATGACCCATGACCCATGACCCATGACCCATGACCCATGACCCATGACCCATGACCCATGACCCATGACCCATGACCCATATGACCCATGACCCATGACCCATGACCCATGACCCATATGACCCATTTGACCCGTGACCCATGACCCATGACCCATATGACCCATATGACGCATGACCCATGACCCATGACCCATGACCCATGACCCATGACCCATGACCCATGACCCATGACCCATGACCCATGACCCATGACCCATGACCCATGACCCATGACCCATGACCCATGACCCATGACCCATGACCCATGACCCATGACCCATGACCCATGACCCATGACCCATGACCCATGACCCATGACCCATGACCCATGACCCATGACCCATGACCCATGACCCATGACCCATGACCCATGACCCATGACCCATGACCCATGACCCATGACCCATGACCCATATGACCCATATGACCCATGACCCATGACCCATGACCCATATGACCCATATGACCCATGACCCATGACCCATGACCCATGACCCATGACCCATGACCCATGACCCATGACCCATGACCCATGACCCATGACCCATGACCCATGACCCATGACCCATGACCCATATGACCCATATGACCCATGACCCATGACCCATGACCCATATGACCCATATGACCCATGACCAATGACCCATAACCCATATGACCCATATGACCCATGACCCATATGACCCATATGACCCATGACCCATGACCCATGACACATGACCCATATGACCCATATGACCCATATGACCCATATGACCCATGACCCATGACCCATGACCCATATGACCCATGACCCATGACCCATATGACCCATATGACCCATGACCCATGACCCATGACCCATGACCCATATGACCCATATGACCCATGACCCATGACCCATGACCCATATGACCCATATGACCCATGACCCATGACCCATGACCCATGACCCATGACCCATGACCCATGACCCATATGACCCATGACCCATGACCCATGACCCATGACCCATGACCCATGACCCATGACACATGACCCATATGACCCATATGACCCATATGACCCATATGACCCATGACCCATGACCCATGACCCATATGACCCATATGACCCATATGACCCATGACCCATGACCCATGACCCATATGACCCATATGACCCATGACCCATGACCCATGACCCATGACCCATGACCCATGACCCATGACCCATGACCCATGACCCATGACCCATGACCCATGACCCATGACCCATGACCCATATGACCCATGACCCATGACCCATGACCCATATGACCCATATGACCCATGACCCATGACCAATGACCCATAACCCATATGACCCATATGACCCATGACCCATGACCCATGACCCATATGACCCATATGACCCATGACCCATGACCCATGACCCATATGACCCATGACCCATGACCCATGACCCATATGACCCATATGACCCATGACCCATGACCCATGACACATGACCCATATGACCCATATGACCCATATGACCCATATGACCCATGACCCATGACCCATGACCCATGACCCATATGACCCATGACCCATGACCCATATGACCCATATGACCCATATGACCCATGACCCATGACCCATGACCCATATGACCCATATGACCCATGACCCATGACCCATGACCCATGACCCATATGACCCATATGACCCATGACCCATGACCCATGACCCATGACCCATGACCCATGACCCATGACCCATGACCCATGACCCATGACCCATGACCCATGACCCATGACCCATGACCCATGACCCATGACCCATGACCCATGACCCATGACCCATGACACATGACCCATATGACCCATATGACCCATATGACCCATGACCCATGACCCATGACCCATATGACCCATATGACCCATATGACCCATATGACCCATGACCCATGACCCATGACCCATATGACCCATATGACCCATGACCCATGACCCATGACCCATGACCCATGACCCATATGACCCATATGACCCATGACCCATGACCCATGACCCATGACCCATGACCCATGACCCATGACCCATGACCCATGACCCATGACCCATGACCCATGACCCATGACCCATGACCCATGACCCATGACACATGACCCATATGACCCATATGACCCATATGACCCATATGACCCATATGACCCATGACCCATGACCCATGACCCATATGACCCATGACCCATGACCCATATGACCCATATGACCCATATGACCCATGACCCATGACCCATGACCCATATGACCCATATGACCCATGACCCATGACCCGGGACCCATGACCCATGACCCATGACCCATGACCCATGACCCATATGAGCCATATGACCCATATGACCCATGACCCATGACCCATGACCCATGACCCGTATGACCCATGACCCATGACCCATATGGCCCATGACCCATGACCCATGACCCATGACCCATGACCCATATGACCCATGACCCATGACCCATGACCCATATGACCCATATGACCCATGACCCATGACCCATGACACATGACCCATATGACCCATATGACCCATATGACCCATATGACCCATGACCCATGACCCATGACCCATGACCCATGACCCATGACCCATGACCCATGACCAATGACCCATGACCCATATGACCCATATGACCCATGACCCATGACCCATGACCCATATGACCCATGACCCATGACCCATGACCCATATGACCCATGACCCATGACCCATATGACCCATATGACCCATATGACCCATGACCCATGACCCATGACCCATATGACCCATATGACCCATGACCCATGACCCATGACCCATGACCCATGACCCATGACCCATGACCCATATGACCCATATGACCCATGACCCATGACCCATATGACCCATATGACCCATGACCAATGACCCATAACCCATATGACCCATATGACCCATGACCCATGACCCATGACCCATATGACCCATATGACCCATGACCCATGACCCATGACCCATATGACCCATGACCCATTACCCATGACCCATATGACCCATATGACCCATGACCCATGACCCATGACCCATGACCCATATGACCCATATGACCCATGACCCATGACCCATGACACATGACCCATATGACCCATATGACCCATATGACCCATATGACCCATAACCCATGACCCATGACCCATATGACCCATGACCCATGACCCATATGACCCATATGACCCATATGACCCATATGACCCATATGACCCATGACCCATGACCCATGACCCATATGACCCATGACCCATGACCCATATGACCCATATGACCCATGACCCATGACCCATGACCCATATGACCCATATGACCCATGACCAATGACCCATAACCCATATGACCCATATGACCCATGACCCATGACCCATGACCCATATGACCCATATGACCCATGACCCATGATCCATGACCCATATGACCCATGACCCATGACCCATGACCCATATGACCCATATGACCCATGACCCATGACCCATGACCCATATGACCCATATGACCCATGACCCATTACCCATGACACATGACCCATATGACCCATATGACCCATATGACCCATATGACCCATATGACCCATGACCCATGACCCATGACCCATATGACCCATGACCCATGACCCATATGACCCATATGACCCATATGACCCATGACCCATGACCCATGACCCATATGACCCATATGACCCATGACCCATGACCCATGACCCATATGACCCATATGACCCATGACCCATGACCCATGACCCATGACCCATGACCCATGACCCATGACCCATGACTCATGACCCATGACCCATGACCCATGACCCATGACCCATGACCCATGACCCATGACCCATGACCCATGACCCATGACCCATATGACCCATATGACCCATATGACCCATATGACCCATGACCCATGACCCATGACCCATATGACCCATGACCCATATGACCCATATGACCCATGACCCATGACCCATGACCCATATGACCCATATGACCCATGACCCATGACCCATGACCCATGACCCATGACCCATGACCCATGACCCATATGACCCATATGACCCATATGACCCATGACCCATGACCCATGACCCATGACCCATGACCCATGACCCGTATGACCCATGACCCATGACCCATGACCCATATGACCCATGACCCATGACCCATGACCCATATGACCCATATGACCCATGACCCATGACCCATGACACATGACCCATATGACCCATATGACCCATATGACCCATATGACCCATGACCCATGACCCATGACCCATGACCCATGACCCATGACCCATGACCCATGACCCATGACCCATGACCAATGACCCATGACCCATATGACCCATATGACCCATGACCCATGACCCATGACCCATATGACCCATGACCCATGACCCATGACCCATATGACCCATGACCCATGACCCATATGACCCATATGACCCATATGACCCATGACCCATGACCCATGACCCATATGACCCATATGACCCATGACCCATGACCCATGACCCATGACCCATGACCCATGACCCATGACCCATGACCCATGACCCATATGACCCATATGACCCATGACCCATGACCCATATGACCCATATGACCCATGACCAATGACCCATAACCCATATGACCCATATGACCCATGACCCATGACCCATGACCCATATGACCCATATGACCCATGACCCATGACCCATGACCCATATGACCCATGACCCATTACCCATGACCCATATGACCCATATGACCCATGACCCATGACCCATGACCCATATGACCCATATGACCCATGACCCATGACCCATGACACATGACCCATATGACCCATATGACCCATATGACCCATATGACCCATGACCCATGACCCATGACCCATATGACCCATATGACCCATGACCCATGACCCATATGACCCATATGACCCATATGACCCATATGACCCATATGACCCATGACCCATGACCCATGACCCATATGACCCATGACCCATGACCCATATGACCCATGACCCATGACCCATGACCCATATGACCCATATGACCCATATGACCCATGACCAATGACCCATAACCCATATGACCCATATGACCCATGACCCATGACCCATGACCCATATGACCCATATGACCCATGACCCATGACCCATGACCCATATGACCCATGACCCATGACCCATGACCCATATGACCCATATGACCCATGACCCATGACCCATGACCCATATGACCCATATGACCCATGACCCATTACCCATGACACATGACCCATATGACCCATATGACCCATATGACCCATATGACCCATGACCCATGACCCATGACCCATATGACCCATGACCCATGACCCATATGACCCATATGACCCATATGACCCATGACCCATGACCCATGACCCATATGACCCATATGACCCACGACCCATGACCCATGACCCATATGACCCATATGACCCATGACCCATGACCCATGACCCATGACCCATGACCCATGACCCATGACCCATGACTCATGACCCATGACCCATGACCCATGACCCATGACCCATGACCCATGACCCATGACCCATGACCCATGACCCATGACACATGACCCATATGACCCATATGACCCATATGACCCATATGACCCATGACCCATGACCCATGACCCATATGACCCATGACCCATGACCCATATGACCCATATGACCCATATGACCCATGACCCATGACCCATGTCCCATATGACCCATATGACCCATGACCCATGACCCATGACCCATGACCCATGACCCATGACCCATATGAGCCATATGACCCATATGACCCATGACCCATGACCCATGACCCATGACCCATGACCCATGACCCGTATGACCCATGACCCATGACCCATATGGCCCATGACCCATGACCCATGACCCATGACCCATATGACCCATGACCCATGACCCATGACCCATGACCCATGACCCATGACCCATGACCCATGACCCATGACCCATGACCCATGACCCATGACCCATGACCCATGACCCATGACCCATGACCCATATGACCCATATGACCCATGACCCATGACCCATGACCCATGACCCATGACCCATGACCCGTATGACCCATGACCCATGACCCATATGGCCCATGACCCATGACCCATGACCCATGACCCATATGACCCATTTGACCCGTGACCCATGACCCATGACGCATATGACCCACATGACCCATGACCCATATGACCCATATGACGCATGACCCATGACCCATGACCCATGACCCATGACCCATGACCCATGACCCATGACACATGACCCATATGACCCATACGACCCATATGACCCATATGACCCATGACCCATGACCCATGACCCATGACCCATATGACCCATGACCCATGACCCATGACCCATATGACACATATGACCCATATGACCCATGACCCATGACCCATGACCCATGACCCATGACCCATGACCCATGACCCATGACCCATGACCCATGACCCATGTGACCCATATGACCCATGACCCATGACCCATGACCCATGACCCATATGACCCATTTGACCCGTGACCCATGACCCATGACCCATATGACCCATATGACCCATGACCCATATGACCCATATGACGCATGACCCATGACCCATGACCCATGACCCATGACCCATGACACATGACCCATATGACCCATACGACCCATATGACCCATATGACCCATGACCCATGACCCATGACCCATGACCCATGACCCATATGACCCATGACCCATGACCCATGACCCATGACCCATATGACCCATATGACCCATATGACCCATGACCCATGACCCATGACCCATGACCCATGACCCATGACCCATGACGCATGACCCATGACCCATGACCCATGACCCATGACCCATGACCCATGACCCATGACACATGACCCATATGACCCATATGACCCATATGACCCATATGACCCATGACCCATGACCCATGACCCATATGACCCATGACCCATGACCCATATGACCCATATGACCCATATGACCCATGACCCATGACCCATGACCCATATGACCCATATGACCCATGACCCATGACCCATGACCCATGACCCATGACCCATGACCCATGACCCATGACCCATGACCCATGACCCATGACCCATGACCCATGACCCATGACCCATGACCCATGACCCATGACCCATGACCCATGACCCATATGACCCATGACCCATGACCCATGACCCATGACCCATATGACCCATTTGACCCGTGACCCATGACCCATGACCCATGTGACCCATATGACGCATGACCCATGACCCATGACCCATGACCCATGACCCATGACTCATGACCCATGACCCATGACCCATGACCCATGACCCATGACCCATGACCCATGACCCATGACCCATGACCCATGACACATGACCCATATGACCCATATGACCCATATGACCCATATGACCCATGACCCATGACCCATATGACCCATGACCCATGACCCATATGACCCATATGACCCATATGACCCATGACCCATGACCCATGACCCATGACCCATATGACCCATATGACCCATGACCCATGACCCATGACCCATGACCCATGACCCATGACCCATGACCCATATGAGCCATATGACCCATATGACCCATGACCCATGACCCATGACCCATGACCCATGACCCATGACCCATGACCCATGACCCATGACCCATGACCCATGACCCATGACCCATGACCCATGACCCATGACCCATGACCCATGACCCATGACCCATGACCCATATGACCCATATGACCCATGACCCATGACCCATGACCCATGACCCATATGACCCATATGACCCATGACCAATGACCCATAACCCATATGACCCATATGACCCATGACCCATGACCCATATGACCCATTTGACCCATGACCCATGACCCATGACCCATGACCCATGACCCATGACCCATGACCCATGACCAATGACCCATAACCCATATGACCCATATGACCCATGACCCATGACCCATGTGACCCATATGACCCATGACCCATGACCCATGACCCATGACCCATGACCCATGACCCATGACCCATGACCCATGACCCATGACCCATGACCCATGACCCATGACCCATGACCCATGACCCATGACCCATGACCCATGACCCATGACCCATGACCCATGACCCATGACCAATGACCCATAACCCATATGACCCATATGACCCATGACCCATGACCCATGACCCATGACCCATGACCCATATGACCCATATGACCCGTGACCCATGACCCATGACCCATATGACCCATGACCCATATGACCCATATGACCCATGACCCATGACCCATGACCCATGACCCATGACCCATGACCCATGACCCATGACCCATGACCCATGACCCATGACCCATGACCCATGACCCATGACCCATGACCCATGACCCATGACCCATATGACCCATGACCCATATGACCCATGACCCATGACCCATGACCCATATGACCCATTTGACCCGTGACCCATGACCCATGACCCATGTGACCCATATGACGCATGACCCATGACCCATGACCCATGACCCATGACCCATGACCCATGACCCATGACCCATGACCCATGACCCATGACCCATGACCCATGACCCATGACCCATGACCCATGACCCATGACCCATGACCCATGACCCATGACCCATGACACATGACCCATGACCCATATGACCCATATGACCCATGACCCATGACCCATGACCCATATGACCCATATGACCCATGACCCATGACCCATGACCCATGACCCATGACCCATGACCCATGACCCATGACCCATGACCCATGACCCATGACCCATGACCCATGACCCATGACCCATATGACCCATGACCCATGACCCATGACCCATATGACCCATATGACCCATGACCCATGACCCATGACCCATATGACCCATATGACCCATGACCCATGACCCATGACACATGACCCATATGACCCATATGACCCATATGACCCATATGACCCATATGACCCATGACCCATGACCCATGACCCATGACCCATATGACCCATATGACCCATGACCCATGACCCATGACACATGACCCATATGACCCATATGACCCATATGACCCATATGACCCATGACCCATGACCCATGACCCATGACCCATGACCCATGACCCATGACCCATGACCAATGACCCATGACCCATATGACCCATATGACCCATGACCCATGACCCATGACCCATATGACCCATGACCCATGACCCATGACCCATATGACCCATGACCCATGACCCATATGACCCATATGACCCATATGACCCATGACCCATGACCCATGACCCATATGACCCATATGACCCATGACCCATGACCCATGACCCATGACCCATGACCCATGACCCATGACCCATGACCCATGACCCATGACCCATGACCCATGACCCATGACCCATATGACCCATATGACCCATGACCCATGACCCATATGACCCATATGACCCATGACCAATGACCCATAACCCATATGACCCATATGACCCATGACCCATGACCCATGACCCATATGACCCATATGACCCATGACCCATGACCCATGACCCATATGACCCATGACCCATTACCCATGACCCATATGACCCATATGACCCATGACCCATGACCCATGACCCATATGACCCATATGACCCATGACCCATGACCCATGACACATGACCCATATGACCCATATGACCCATATGACCCATATGACCCATAACCCATGACCCATGACCCATATGACCCATGACCCATGACCCATATGACCCATATGACCCATATGACCCATATGACCCATATGACCCATGACCCATGACCCATGACCCATATGACCCATGACCCATGACCCATATGACCCATATGACCCATGACCCATGACCCATGACCCATATGACCCATATGACCCATGACCAATGACCCATAACCCATATGACCCATATGACCCATGACCCATGACCCATGACCCATATGACCCATATGACCCATGACCCATGACCCATGACCCATATGACCCATGACCCATGACCCATGACCCATATGACCCATATGACCCATGACCCATGACCCATGACCCATATGACCCATATGACCCATGACCCATTACCCATGACACATGACCCATATGACCCATATGACCCATATGACCCATATGACCCATGACCCATGACCCATGACCCATATGACCCATGACCCATGACCCATATGACCCATATGACCCATATGACCCATGACCCATGACCCATGACCCATATGACCCATATGACCCATATGACCCATGACCCATATGACCCATATGACCCATGACCCATGACCCATGACCCATATGACCCATGACCCATGACCCATGACCCATATGACCCATATGACCCATGACCCATGACCCATGACACATGACCCATATGACCCATATGACCCATATGACCCATATGACCCATGACCCATGACCCATGACCCATATGACCCATGACCCATGACCCATATGACCCATATGACCCATATGACCCATGACCCATGACCCATGACCCATATGACCCATATGACCCATGACCCATGACCCATGACCCATGACCCATATGACCCATATGACCCATGACCCATGACCCATGACCCATGACCCATGACCCATGACCCATGACCCATGACCCATGACCCATGACCCATGACCCATGACCCATGACCCATGACCCATGACCCATGACCCATGACCCATGACACATGACCCATATGAACCATATGACCCATATGACCCATATGACCCATGACCCATGACCCATGACCCATGACCCATGACCCATATGACCCATGACCCATGACCCATATGACCCATATGACCCATATGACCCATGACCCATGACCCATGACCCATATGACCCATATGACCCATGACCCATGACCCATGACCCATGACCCATGACCCATGACCCATGACCCATGACCCATGACCCATGACCCATGACCCATGACCCATGACCCATGACCCATGACCCATGACCCATATGACCCATGACCCATGACCCATGACCCATGACCCATATGACCCATTTGACCCGTGACCCATGACCCATGACCCATATGACCCATATGACGCATGACCCATGACCCATGACCCATGACCCATGACCCATGACCCATGACCCATGACCCATGACCCATGACCCATGACCCATGACCCATGACCCATGACCCATGACCCATGACCCATGACCCATGACCCATGACCCATGACCCATGACCCATGACCCATGACCCATATGACCCATATGACCCATGACCCATGACCCATGACCCATATGACCCATATGACCCATGACCCATGACCCATGACCCATGACCCATGACCCATGACCCATGACCCATGACCCATGACCCATGACCCATGACCCATGACCCATGACCCATGACCCATATGACCCATATGACCCATGACCCATGACCCATGACCCATATGACCCATATGACCCATGACCAATGACCCATAACCCATATGACCCATATGACCCATGACCCATATGACCCATATGACCCATGACCCATGACCCATGACACATGACCCATATGACCCATATGACCCATATGACCCATATGACCCATGACCCATGACCCATGACCCATATGACCCATGACCCATGACCCATATGACCCATATGACCCATGACCCATGACCCATGACCCATGACCCATATGACCCATATGACCCATGACCCATGACCCATGACCCATATGACCCATATGACCCATGACCCATGACCCATGACCCATGACCCATGACCCATGACCCATGACCCATATGACCCATGACCCATGACCCATGACCCATGACCCATGACCCATGACCCATGACACATGACCCATATGACCCATATGACCCATATGACCCATATGACCCATGACCCATGACCCATGACCCATATGACCCATATGACCCATATGACCCATGACCCATGACCCATGACCCATATGACCCATATGACCCATGACCCATGACCCATGACCCATGACCCATGACCCATGACCCATGACCCATGACCCATGACCCATGACCCATGACCCATGACCCATGACCCATGACCCATGACCCATGACCCATGACCCATATGACCCATGACCCATGACCCATGACCCATATGACCCATATGACCCATGACCCATGACCAATGACCCATAACCCATATGACCCATATGACCCATGACCCATGACCCATGACCCATATGACCCATATGACCCATGACCCATGACCCATGACCCATATGACCCATGACCCATGACCCATGACCCATATGACCCATATGACCCATGACCCATGACCCATGACACATGACCCATATGACCCATATGACCCATATGACCCATATGACCCATGACCCATGACCCATGACCCATGACCCATGACCCATATGACCCATGACCCATGACCCATATGACCCATATGACCCATATGACCCATGACCCATGACCCATGACCCATATGACCCATATGACCCATGACCCATGACCCATGACCCATGACCCATATGACCCATATGACCCATGACCCATGACCCATGACCCATGACCCATGACCCATGACCCATGACCCATGACCCATGACCCATGACCCATGACCCATGACCCATGACCCATGACCCATGACACATGACCCATATGACCCATATGACCCATATGACCCATGACCCATGACCCATGACCCATATGACCCATATGACCCATATGACCCATATGACCCATGACCCATGACCCATGACCCATATGACCCATATGACCCATGACCCATGACCCATGACCCATGACCCATGACCCATATGACCCATATGACCCATGACCCATGACCCATGACCCATGACCCATGACCCATGACCCATGACCCATGACCCATGACCCATGACCCATGACCCATGACCCATGACCCATGACCCATGACCCATGACACATGACCCATATGACCCATATGACCCATATGACCCATATGACCCATATGACCCATGACCCATGACCCATGACCCATATGACCCATGACCCATGACCCATATGACCCATATGACCCATATGACCCATGACCCATGACCCATGACCCATATGACCCATATGACCCATGACCCATGACCCGGGACCCATGACCCATGACCCATGACCCATGACCCATGACCCATATGAGCCATATGACCCATATGACCCATGACCCATGACCCATGACCCATGACCCGTATGACCCATGACCCATGACCCATATGGCCCATGACCCATGACCCATGACCCATGACCCATGACCCATATGACCCATGACCCATGACCCATGACCCATATGACCCATATGACCCATGACCCATGACCCATGACACATGACCCATATGACCCATATGACCCATATGACCCATATGACCCATGACCCATGACCCATGACCCATGACCCATGACCCATGACCCATGACCCATGACCAATGACCCATGACCCATATGACCCATATGACCCATGACCCATGACCCATGACCCATATGACCCATGACCCATGACCCATGACCCATATGACCCATGACCCATGACCCATATGACCCATATGACCCATATGACCCATGACCCATGACCCATGACCCATATGACCCATATGACCCATGACCCATGACCCATGACCCATGACCCATGACCCATGACCCATGACCCATGACCCATGACCCATATGACCCATATGACCCATGACCCATGACCCATATGACCCATATGACCCATGACCAATGACCCATAACCCATATGACCCATATGACCCATGACCCATGACCCATGACCCATATGACCCATATGACCCATGACCCATGACCCATGACCCATATGACCCATGACCCATTACCCATGACCCATATGACCCATATGACCCATGACCCATGACCCATGACCCATGACCCATATGACCCATATGACCCATGACCCATGACCCATGACACATGACCCATATGACCCATATGACCCATATGACCCATATGACCCATAACCCATGACCCATGACCCATATGACCCATGACCCATGACCCATATGACCCATATGACCCATATGACCCATATGACCCATATGACCCATGACCCATGACCCATGACCCATATGACCCATGACCCATGACCCATATGACCCATATGACCCATGACCCATGACCCATGACCCATATGACCCATATGACCCATGACCAATGACCCATAACCCATATGACCCATATGACCCATGACCCATGACCCATGACCCATATGACCCATATGACCCATGACCCATGATCCATGACCCATATGACCCATGACCCATGACCCATGACCCATATGACCCATATGACCCATGACCCATGACCCATGACCCATATGACCCATATGACCCATGACCCATTACCCATGACACATGACCCATATGACCCATATGACCCATATGACCCATATGACCCATATGACCCATGACCCATGACCCATGACCCATATGACCCATGACCCATGACCCATATGACCCATATGACCCATATGACCCATGACCCATGACCCATGACCCATATGACCCATATGACCCATGACCCATGACCCATGACCCATATGACCCATATGACCCATGACCCATGACCCATGACCCATGACCCATGACCCATGACCCATGACCCATGACTCATGACCCATGACCCATGACCCATGACCCATGACCCATGACCCATGACCCATGACCCATGACCCATGACCCATGACCCATGACCCATATGACCCATATGACCCATATGACCCATATGACCCATGACCCATGACCCATGACCCATATGACCCATGACCCATATGACCCATATGACCCATGACCCATGACCCATGACCCATATGACCCATATGACCCATGACCCATGACCCATGACCCATGACCCATGACCCATGACCCATATGACCCATATGACCCATATGACCCATGACCCATGACCCATGACCCATGACCCATGACCCATGACCCGTATGACCCATGACCCATGACCCATATGACCCATGACCCATGACCCATGACCCATATGACCCATATGACCCATGACCCATGACCCATGACACATGACCCATATGACCCATATGACCCATATGACCCATATGACCCATGACCCATGACCCATGACCCATGACCCATGACCCATGACCCATGACCCATGACCAATGACCCATGACCCATATGACCCATATGACCCATGACCCATGACCCATGACCCATATGACCCATGACCCATGACCCATGACCCATATGACCCATGACCCATGACCCATATGACCCATATGACCCATATGACCCATGACCCATGACCCATGACCCATATGACCCATATGACCCATGACCCATGACCCATGACCCATGACCCATGACCCATGACCCATGACCCATGACCCATGACCCATATGACCCATATGACCCATGACCCATGACCCATATGACCCATATGACCCATGACCAATGACCCATAACCCATATGACCCATATGACCCATGACCCATGACCCATGACCCATATGACCCATATGACCCATGACCCATGACCCATGACCCATATGACCCATGACCCATTACCCATGACCCATATGACCCATATGACCCATGACCCATGACCCATGACCCATATGACCCATATGACCCATGACCCATGACCCATGACACATGACCCATATGACCCATATGACCCATATGACCCATATGACCCATGACCCATGACCCATGACCCATATGACCCATATGACCCATGACCCATGACCCATATGACCCATATGACCCATATGACCCATATGACCCATATGACCCATGACCCATGACCCATGACCCATATGACCCATGACCCATGACCCATATGACCCATGACCCATGACCCATGACCCATATGACCCATATGACCCATATGACCCATGACCAATGACCCATAACCCATATGACCCATATGACCCATGACCCATGACCCATGACCCATATGACCCATATGACCCATGACCCATGACCCATGACCCATATGACCCATGACCCATGACCCATGACCCATATGACCCATATGACCCATGACCCATGACCCATGACCCATATGACCCATATGACCCATGACCCATTACCCATGACACATGACCCATATGACCCATATGACCCATATGACCCATATGACCCATATGACCCATGACCCATGACCCATGACCCATATGACCCATGACCCATGACCCATATGACCCATATGACCCATATGACCCATGACCCATGACCCATGACCCATATGACCCATATGACCCACGACCCATGACCCATGACCCATATGACCCATATGACCCATGACCCATGACCCATGACCCATGACCCATGACCCATGACCCATGACCCATGACCCATGACTCATGACCCATGACCCATGACCCATGACCCATGACCCATGACCCATGACCCATGACCCATGACCCATGACCCATGACACATGACCCATATGACCCATATGACCCATATGACCCATATGACCCATGACCCATGACCCATGACCCATATGACCCATGACCCATGACCCATATGACCCATATGACCCATATGACCCATGACCCATGACCCATGTCCCATATGACCCATATGACCCATGACCCATGACCCATGACCCATGACCCATGACCCATGACCCATATGAGCCATATGACCCATATGACCCATGACCCATGACCCATGACCCATGACCCATGACCCATGACCCGTATGACCCATGACCCATGACCCATATGGCCCATGACCCATGACCCATGACCCATGACCCATATGACCCATGACCCATGACCCATGACCCATGACCCATGACCCATGACCCATGACCCATGACCCATGACCCATGACCCATGACCCATGACCCATGACCCATGACCCATGACCCATGACCCATATGACCCATATGACCCATGACCCATGACCCATGACCCATGACCCATGACCCATGACCCGTATGACCCATGACCCATGACCCATATGGCCCATGACCCATGACCCATGACCCATGACCCATATGACCCATTTGACCCGTGACCCATGACCCATGACGCATATGACCCACATGACCCATGACCCATATGACCCATATGACGCATGACCCATGACCCATGACCCATGACCCATGACCCATGACCCATGACCCATGACACATGACCCATATGACCCATACGACCCATATGACCCATATGACCCATGACCCATGACCCATGACCCATGACCCATATGACCCATGACCCATGACCCATGACCCATATGACACATATGACCCATATGACCCATGACCCATGACCCATGACCCATGACCCATGACCCATGACCCATGACCCATGACCCATGACCCATGACCCATGTGACCCATATGACCCATGACCCATGACCCATGACCCATGACCCATATGACCCATTTGACCCGTGACCCATGACCCATGACCCATATGACCCATATGACCCATGACCCATATGACCCATATGACGCATGACCCATGACCCATGACCCATGACCCATGACCCATGACACATGACCCATATGACCCATACGACCCATATGACCCATATGACCCATGACCCATGACCCATGACCCATGACCCATGACCCATGACCCATGACCCATATGACCCATGACCCATGACCCATGACCCATGACCCATGACCCATATGACCCATATGACCCATATGACCCATGACCCATGACCCATGACCCATGACCCATGACCCATGACCCATGACCCATGACCCATGACCCATGACCCATGACCCATGACCCATGACACATGACCCATATGACCCATATGACCCATATGACCCATATGACCCATGACCCATGACCCATGACCCATGACCCATATGACCCATGACCCATGACCCATATGACCCATATGACCCATATGACCCATGACCCATGACCCATGACCCATATGACCCATATGACCCATGACCCATGACCCATGACCCATGACCCATGACCCATGACCCATGACCCATGACCCATGACCCATGACCCATGACCCATGACCCATGACCCATGACCCATGACCCATGACCCATGACCCATGACCCATGACCCATATGACCCATGACCCATGACCCATGACCCATGACCCATGACCCATATGACCCATTTGACCCGTGACCCATGACCCATGACCCATGTGACCCATATGACGCATGACCCATGACCCATGACCCATGACCCATGACCCTTGACCCATGACCCATGACCCATGACCCATGACCCATGACCCATGACCCATGACCCATGACCCATGACCCATGACCCATGACCCATGACCCATGACCCATGACCCATGACCCATGACCCATATGACCCATATGACCCATGACCCATGACCCATGACCCATATGACCCATATGACCCATGACCCATGACCCATGACCCATGACCCATGACCCATGACCCATGACCCATGACCCATGACCCATGACCCATGACCCATGACCCATGACCCATGACCCATGACCCATGACCCATATGACCCATATGACCCATGACCCATGACCCATGACCCATATGACCCATATGACCCATGACCAATGACCCATAACCCATATGACCCATATGACCCATGACCCATGACCCATGACCCATATGACCCATATGACCCATGACCCATGACCCATGACCCATGACCCATATGACCCATGACCCATGACCCATGACCCATATGACCCATATGACCCATGACCCATGACCCATGACCCATATGACCCATATGACCCATGACCCATGACCCATGACACATGACCCATATGACCCATATGACCCATATGACCCATATGACCCATGACCCATGACCCATGACCCATATGACCCATGACCCATATGACCCATATGACCCATATGACCCATATGACCCATGACCCATGACCCATGACCCATATGACCCATATGACCCATGTCCCATGACCCATGACCCATGACCCATGACCCATGACCCATATGACCCATATGACCCATGACCCATGACCCATGACCCATGACCCATGACCCATGACCCATGACCCATGACCCATGACCCATGACCCATGACCCATGACCCATGACCCATGACCCATGACCCATGACCCATGACCCATGACACATGACCCATATGACCCATATGACCCATATGACCCATATGACCCATGACCCATGACCCATGACCCATATGACCCATGACCCATATGACCCATATGACCCATATGACCCATGACCCATGACCCATGACCCATATGACCCATATGACCCATGACCCATGACCCATGACCCATGACCCATGACCCATGACCCATGACCCATGACCCATGACCCATATGAGCCATATGACCCATATGACCCATGACCCATGACCCATGACCCATGACCCATGACCCATGACCCGTATGACCCATGACCCATGACCCATATGGCCCATGACCCATGACCCATGACCCATGACCCATGACCCATATGACCCATGACCCATGACCCATGACCCATATGACCCATGACCCATGACCCATATGACCCATATGACCCATATGACCCATGACCCATGACCCATGACCCATATGACCCATATGACCCATGACCCATGACCCATGACCCATGACCCATGACCCATGACCCATATGACCCATATGACCCATGACCCATGACCCATGACCCATGACCCATGACCCATGACCCATGACCCATGACCCATGACCCATGACCCATGACCCATGACCCATGACCCATGACCCATGACCCATTACCCATGACCCATGACACATGACCCATATGACCCATATGACCCATATGACCCATATGACCCATGACCCATGACCCATGACCCATATGACCCATGACCCATGACCCATATGACCCATATGACCCATATGACCCATGACCCATGACCCATGACCCATATGACCCATATGACCCATGACCCATGACCCATGACCCATGACCCATGACCCATGACCCATGACCCATGACCCATGACCCATGACCCATGACCCATATGAGCCATATGACCCATATGACCCATGACCCATGACCCATGACCCACGACCCATGACCCATGACCCGTATGACCCATGACCCATGACCCATATGGCCCATGACCCATGACCCATGACCCATGACCCATATGACCCATGACCCATGACCCATGACCCATGACCCATGACCCATGACCCATATGACCCATATGACCCATGACCCATGACCCATGACCCATGACCCATGACCCATGACCCATGACCCATGACCCATGACCCATGACCCATGACCCATGACCCATGACCCATGACCCGTGACCCATGACCCATGACCCATGACCCATGACCCATGACCCATGACCCATATGACCCATATGACCCATGACCCATGACCCATATGACCCATATGACCCATGACCAATGACCCATAACCCATATGACCCATATGACCCATGACCCATGACCCATGACCCATATGACCCATATGACCCATGACCCATGACCCATATGACCCATATGACCCATGACCCATGACCCATGACCCATGACCCATATGACCCATATGACCCATGACCCATGACCCATGACCCATGACCCATGACCCATGACCCATGACCCATGACCCATGACCCATGACCCATGACACATGACCCATATGACCCATATGACCCATATGACCCATATGACCCATGACCCATGACCCATATGACCCATATGACCCATATGACCCATATGACCCATATGACCCATATGACCCATGACCCATGACCCATGACCCATATGACCCATGACCCATGACCCATATGACCCATATGACCCATGATCCATGACCCATGACCCATATGACCCATATGACCCATGACCAATGACCCATAACCCATATGACCCATATGACCCATGACCCATGACCCATGACCCATGACCCATATGACCCATATGACCCATGACCCATGACCCATGACCCATATGACCCATGACCCATGACCCATGACCCATATGACCCATATGACCCATGACCCATGACCCATGACCCATGACCCATGACCCATATGACCCATATGACCCATGACCCATGACCCATGACACATGACCCATATGACCCATATGACCCATATGACCCATATGACCCATGACCCATGACCCATGACCCATGACCCATATGACCCATGACCCATGACCCAAATGACCCATATGACCCATATGACCCATGACCCATGACCCATGACCCATATGACCCATATGACCCATGACCCATGACCCATGACCCATATGACCCATATGACCCATGACCCATGACCCATGACCCATGACCCATGACCCATGACCCATGACCCATGACTCATGACCCATGACCCATGACCCATGACCCATGACCCATGACCCATGACCCATGACCCATGACCCATGACCCATGACACATGACCCATATGACCCATATGACCCATATGACCCATATGACCCATGACCCATGACCCATATGACCCATGACCCATGACCCATATGACCCATATGACCCATATGACCCATGACCCATGACCCATGACCCATGACCCATGACCCATATGACCCATATGACCCATGACCCATGACCCATGACCCATGACCCATGACCCATGACCCATGACCCATATGAGCCATATGACCCATATGACCCATGACCCATGACCCATGACCCATGACCCATGACCCATGACCCATGACCCATGACCCATGACCCATGACCCATGACCCATGACCCATGACCCATGACCCATGACCCATGACCCATGACCCATGACCCATGACCCATATGACCCATATGACCCATGACCCATGACCCATGACCCATGACCCATATGACCCATATGACCCATGACCAATGACCCATAACCCATATGACCCATATGACCCATGACCCATGACCCATGACCCATATGACCCATATGACCCATGACCCATGACCCATGTGACCCATATGACCCATGACCCATGACCCATGACCCATGACCCATATGACCCATATGACCCGTGACCCATGACCCATGACCCATATGACCCATGACCCATATGACCCATATGACCCATGACCCATGACCCATGACCCATGACCCATGACCCATGACCCATGACCCATGACCCATGACCCATGACCCATGACCCATGACCCATGACCCATGACCCATGACCCATGACCCATGACCCATGACCCATGACCCATGACCCATGACCCATGACCCATGACCCATATGACCCATGACCCATATGACCCATGACCCATGACCCATGACCCATATGACCCATTTGACCCGTGACCCATGACCCATGACCCATGTGACCCATATGACGCATGACCCATGACCCATGACCCATGACCCATGACCCATGACCCATGACCCATGACCCATGACCCATGACCCATGACCCATGACCCATGACCCATGACCCATGACCCATGACCCATGACCCATGACCCATGACCCATGACCCATGACACATGACCCATGACCCATATGACCCATATGACCCATGACCCATGACCCATGACCCATATGACCCATATGACCCATGACCCATGACCCATGACCCATGACCCATGACCCATGACCCATGACCCATGACCCATGACCCATGACCCATGACCCATGACCCATGACCCATGACCCATGACCCATATGACCCATGACCCATGACCCATGACCCATATGACCCATATGACCCATGACCCATGACCCATGACCCATATGACCCATATGACCCATGACCCATGACCCATGACACATGACCCATATGACCCATATGACCCATATGACCCATATGACCCATATGACCCATGACCCATGACCCATGACCCATATGACCCATGACCCATGACCCATATGACCCATATGACCCATATGACCCATATGACCCATGACCCATGACCCATGACCCATATGACCCATATGACCCATGACCCATGACCCATGACCCATGACCCATGACCCATATGACCCATATGACCCATGACCCATGACCCATGACCCATGACCCATGACCCATGACCCATGACCCATGACCCATGACCCATGACCCATGACCCATGACCCATGACCCATGACCCATGACCCATGACCCATGACCCATGACCCATGACCCATGACCCATGACCAATGACCCATGACCCATATGACCCATATGACCCATGACCCATGACCCATGACCCATATGACCCATGACCCATGACCCATGACCCATGACCCATATGACCCATGACCCATGACCCATATGACCCATATGACCCATATGACCCATGACCCATGACCCATGACACATGACACATGACCCATATGACCCATATGACCCATATGACCCATATGACCCATGACCCATGACCCATGACCCATGACCCATGACCCATGACCCATGTGACCCATATGACGCATGACCCATGACCCATGACCCATGACCCATGACCCATGACCCATGACCCATGACCCATGACCCATGACCCATGACCCATGACCCATGACCCATGACCCATGACCCATGACCCATGACCCATGACCCATGACCCATGACACATGACCCATGACCCATATGACCCATATGACCCATGACCCATGACCCATGACCCATGACCCATGACACATGACCCATGACCCATATGACCCATATGACCCATGACCCATGACCCATGACCCATATGACCCATATGAC